>OY740784.1:33768991-34086491 GCA_963514005.1 Raja brachyura | reverse complement strand
AAGAGAGGAGGGAAGGGTTCGGTAGAGAAAGAGGGTGCATAGGATGAGAGGGAGAACAGAGAGGGGTGTAGGGGAAGGGAAGCGAGTGGGGTATAGAAGGAGGAAGCAGAGAATGAGAGGGATATAGGGGCGGGGAGGGGTGCAGGCGATAGGTTGAATACGGGGAAAAAAGTCATTGGGAAGATGTGTACAAAATCATGGGAGGAATAGATTGGGTAAACGCACAGTGTCTCTTGCCCATAGTGGGGGAATCGAAAACAATGTTTAAGAAACATTTGGACAGGCACATGGATAGAACATGTTCAGATGGTTCTGGCTAAACGCAGGTAGTGGGACTAGTATAGACGGGGCATGTGGGTCAGCGTGGGCAGAAGGGTCTGTTTCCATGCTGTGTGAGTAGGAGGCAGAAGGGTTCACAATTCTCTCCATGACCATCAGTCAACCTAAGGTTGATGGAGTTGCCCAGTCCACCAGCTCCAAGACCACAGTCTACGTGATCTCCAAGTTGCCAAACATTTAACTCCCCTTCCCATTCTCACACCCACCTCTCTGTCCTGGGCCTCCTCCACTGTCAGAGTGAGGCCACACGCAAATTGGAGCAACAGCGCCTCATATTTTGCTTGGCCAGCTTACACCCCAGTGGTATGAATATTGATTTCTCTAACTTAATTGATTTCTCCGACGTTCCCTCTCCATCCTTCCCCCTCACTAGTCATCGTACTAGTTTCACTGTCGTCGTGTTGATTTCCTCTATCTATATATTCGTTATCACCTATCGCACACAGCCCACAATGGACCTTTGTGGGTTCCACACTTCATTGAATATTGTCGCTTTTTGCATACCTTCCATTAATTTGTCCTAAGTAACGTCTATATCTCTCGTTCCCTTTTCCCCAGAGTCTCAATCTGAAGAAGGGTCTCGACCCCAAAGAGTCGCCTATTTCTTTTCTCCAGAGATGCTGCCTGACCCGCTGAGTTACTCCAGCTATTTGTGTTTACCTGCAAGACACCTGTGAAAACAAGCCAATTTCTTGGGTAGCTTACAACCCAATGAATGGCACAGACACTGAATTGTCCAATTTTCGAGGTGTAGAGGATAATGAGGGGAACAGATAGGAGAATCGATAGGGTGAACGCACCCTTTCACCCAGAGCAGGGGAATCAAAAACCAGAAGACAGACACAAAAAAACGGAAGGTAGAGTAATTCAGCGGGTTAGGCATCATCTCGAGAGAAAAGCAATAAGTGATGTTTTGGGTCCGAACCCTTAGTCAGACTGAAAGTACAGATCTGGGGAGGGAGGAGGAAATAAAGTGGAGGCGAGAATAGGCCAGAACAAATTGGGGCCGGCACCAGATGACCTCAGGAAGGGTGGAGCCCATAATGGCCCATTGTTGGCTGGGGAAGGTGTGATACGGAAGGCATACGGAAGGCATACAAGGATGCGAACAGTGACCTAGGTTTAAGGTGGGGGGGGGGGGAGATTTAATAGAAACCCGAAGGGCACCGTTTTTACACAAAGCATGGTGGGTGTACGGAACGAGCTGCCGGATGAGGTAGTTGAGGCAGGTACTATCACAAGGTTAAAAAATATATTTAGACAGGTACATGGATAGGACAGGTTTAGGGGGATATGGGGCAGGTACGACTAGTGTAGGTGGGACATGTTGGTCAGCGTGGGCCAGTTGGGCTGAAGGGCCTGTTTCCACGCTGTATAACTATAACTCTATGACTTTAGGTAAGTGACCTACAAACACCCTTCCGTCCACTCCTTCCCCCCTTCTTTTCCCTGCACCCCACCAGGATGCCACCATTTCTCCCCTTCCACCTCTGGCTTCACATTTTACAACTCCTATCCTTCACTCAACGGTTACGGGGAGAAGGCAGGACAAGGAAAGGTTGAAAAATAGATCAGTCATGATTGAATGGCGGAGTAGACTCGTTGGGCCGAATGGCCTAATTCTGGTTCAATATCTTATGGTCTTATAGACCATAGAATGGCACAGCACAGGAACAGGCTGAACATGATGCCAAGTTGAATGGATCTTATTTCACACCTTTTGTCTTTTCATCTCTGGCCTTCGTCCAACCATCTGCCTATCATAGAAACATAGAAACATCGAAATTAGGTGCAGGAGTAGGCCATTCGGCCCTTCGAGCCTGCACCGACATTCAATATGATCATGGCTGATCATCCAACTCAGTATCCCGTACCTGCCTTCTCTCCATACCCTCTGACCCCCTTAGCCACAAGGGCCACATCTAACTCCTTCTTAAATATAGCCAATGAACTGGCCTCAACTACCCTCTGTGGCAGAGAGTTCCAGAGACCCACCACACTCTGTGTGAAAAAAGTTCTTCTCATCTCGGTCCTAAAGGATTTCCCCCTTATCCTTAAGCTGTGACCCCTTGTCCTGGACCTCCCCAACATCGGGAACAATCGATCCCCCCTCCCCCCTATCAATCCCCCCTCCCCCCTCCTGTATCCACCTATCACTTGCCGGGCTTTGTCCAACCTCTCCTCTCTTCCAGCTTTCATCCACACCCCTAACCTTCTGAAGAAGGATGCCAACCCAAATCGTCACCTCTCCATGTTCTCCAGAGATGCTGCCTGACCCGCTGAGTTACTCAACAGACAATAGGTGCTGGAGGAGGCCATTTGGCCAGCACTGCCATTCAATGTGATCACGGCTGATCATCCCCAATCAGTACCCCGTTCCTGCCTTCTCCCCATATCCCCTGACTGTGCTATCTTTAAGAGCCCTATCTCGCTCTCTCTTGAAAGTATCCAGAGAACCTGCCTCCACCGCCCTCTGAGGCAGAAAATTCCACAGACTCACAACACTCTGTGAGAAAAAGTGTTTCCTTGTCTCCGTTCTAAATGGCTTACCCCTTATTCTTAAATTGTGGCCCCTGGTTCTGGACCAATATCGGGAACATGTTACCTGCCTCTAACGTGTCCAAACCCTTAATAATCTTATATGTTTCAATAAGATATCCTCTCATCCTTCTAAACTCCAGAGTATCAAACCCAGCCTTTGTGTCTATCTTTGGTAAGTTAAAACATGATCATAGAGCAGGAATTGCAGAGAGGGAACAGTGACGGTGGATCTCACAGAACTCTTGTTCATTGAGTTTAGAAATATAGCATGAAAACAGGCCGCTCGGCCCATTGAGTCCATGCAGACCATCGATCACCCGTTCACATGATTTTTACATTTATCCCACTTTCTCATCCTCTCCCTACACACCAGGGGCAATTTACAGATGGACAATTAGCCTGCAAACATGCCCGTCTTTGGGAAGTGGGAGGAAACCGGAGCACCCAGAGCCTGAAGAAGGGTCTGGGCTCTAAGCTTCACCTATCCGAGTCTTCCAAAGATGCTGCCTGACCCGCTGGGTTACTCCAATGCTTTGCTCTATACACCCGGTGGAACCTCATGCGGTTACAGGGAGAACGTGCGAACTCCACACGCAGGCAACACCCGAGGCCAGGATCGAACCAGGGTCTCTGGAGCTGTGAGGCAGTGACTCTACATGCTGCGCCACTATGCTGCAAGTGGATCATCACTGCCGGACTGACCTACTCCTGAGGACTTGTACCCCTACTCCCGACACGATAAAGAGGACAGCTTGGAGCAGAGTGTCACATATAGCTACAGATGCAAATCACTTGCAAAATGGAGCCAAGAAACGCCGTCAGGTAACGAGGTTGGAGCGGCTCGGGACGAGGTGGACGCGCCGCCTAAAACAAAGGGGGACCCAGCAATGGGAGGGTGACAAAGAACGGAAGACATTGTCAGCACCTTTGTGGCGACTGTTTTGTGTACTTTGTATGTAAAAAGAAAGAATTTCACTGTATCTGTACATGTGACAATAAAGTGTCATCTTCATCAGCAGCTTTGGAGAATCAAGAAACTGCACATGTTGGGTTGTGATAAAAATGCACAAAGTCACTCAAATGGAATAGACTTTACTTCAGAGATACAGCGCGGTAACAGGCCCCTCGGCCCATCGAGCCGACCAGTGACCTCCATACACCGGTACAATCCTACACACTAGAGACAATTTACAAATTTTACCAAAGCCAATTAACCTACAAACCCGCATGCCTTTTGGGATGTGGGAGGAAACCGGAGCACTCGGAGAAAACCCACGCGTTCACGGGGAGAACGCGCAAACGCCGGACAGACAGCACCCGTCGTCGGGATCAAACCTGGGTCTCTGGCACTGTGAGGCAGCAATTCTACCACTGTGCCGAATAGATCAGATAAATGCACAGTCTTTTACACAGAGTAGGGGAATCAAGAAACAGATAACATAGGTTTAAGGTTAGAGGGGAAAGATTTAATAGAGACCTAAGGGGCAACTTTGTCACTAACATGTAGAGGAACCAACGAGATAGCAGGCTATTCTAGACTGGGTATTGAGTAATGAGGAAGGGTTAGTTAGCAGTCTTGTTGTGCATGCCCCCTTGGGCAAGAGTGACCATAATATGGTTGAGTTCTTCATTGGGATGGAGAGTGACATTGGTAATTCAGAAACAATGGTTCTGAACTTAAAGAAAGGTAACGTTGAGGGTATGAGACGTGAATTGGCCAAGATTGACTGGCAATCAATTCTAAAAGGGTTGACGGTGGATACGCAATGGAAGACATTTAAAGACTGCATGGATGAACTACAAAAATTGTTCATCCCAGTTTGGCAAAAGAATAAATCAGGGAAGGTAGTGCATCCGTGTATAACAAGGGAAATCAGGGATAATATCAAAGCAAAGGATGATGCGTACAAAGTAGCCAGAAAAGGCAGCATACCAGAGGACTTGGAGAAATTCAGAGATCAGCAGAGGAGGACAAAGGGCTTAATTAGGAAAGGAAAAATAGATTATGAAATAAAACTGTCAGGGAACATAAAAACTGACTGCAAAAGTTTTTATAGATATGTGAAGAGAAAGAGATTAGTTAAAACAAATGTAGGTCCCTTGCAGTCAGAAACAGGTGAGTTGATAATGGGGAACAAGGATATGGCGGACCAATTGAATAACTACTTTGGTTCCGTCTTCACTAAGGAAGACATAAATAATCTGCCGGAAATAGCAGGCGACCGCGGGTCAAAGGAGGAATTGAGTGAAATCCAGGTTAGTCGGGAAGTGGTGTTGGGTAAATTGAAAGGATTAAAGGCTGATAAATCCCCAGGGCCAGATAGGCTGCATCCCAGAGTACTTAAGGAAGTAGCTCTGGAAATAGTGGATGCATTAGTGATAATCTTTCAAAACTCTTTAGATTCTGGAGTAGTTCCTGAGGATTGGCGGGTAGCAAACACTACCCCTCTTTTTAAGAAGGGAGGGAGAGAGAAAACGGGGAATTACAAACCAGTTAGTCTAACATCGGTAGTGGGGAAACTGCTAGAGTCAGTTATTAAAGATGGGATAGCTGCACATTTGGAAAGTGGTGAAATCATTGGACAAAGTCAGCATGGATTTACGAAAGGTAAATCATGTCTGACGAATCTTGTGGAATTTTTCGAGGATGTAACTAGTAGCATGGATAGGGGAGAACCAGTGGATGCGGTGTATCTGGACTCCCAGAAGGCTTTCGACAAGGTCCCACATAAGAGATTAGTATACAAACTTAAAGCATACGGCAGTGGGGGTTCAGTATTGATGTGGATAGAGAACTGGCTGGCAAACAGGAAGCAAAGAGTAGGAGTAAACGAGTCGTTTTCACAATGGCAGGCAGTGACTAGTGGGGTACCGCAAGGCTCAGTGCTGGGACCCCAGCTATTTACAATATACATTAATGATCTGGATGAGGGAATTGAAGGCAATATCTCCAAGTTTGCGGATGAAACTAAGCTGGGGGGCAGTGTTAGCTGTGAGGAGGATGCTAGGAGACAGCAAGGTGACTTGGATAGGCTGGGTGAGTGGGCAAATGTTTGGCAGAAGCAGTATAATGTGGATAAATGTGAGGTTATCCACTTTGGTGGCAAAAAATAGGAAAGCAGATTATTATCTAAATGGTGGCCAATTAGGAAAAGGGGAGATGCAGCGCGACCTGGGTGTCATGGTACACCAGTCATTGAAAGTAGGCATGCAGGTGCAACAGGCAGTGAAGAAAGCGAATGGTATGTTAGCTTTCATAGCAAAAGGATTTGAGTATAGGAGCAGGGAGGTTCTACTTCAGTTGTATAGGGTCTTGGTGAGACCACACCTGGAGTATTGTGTACAGTTCTGGTCTCCAAATCTGAGGAAGGACATTATTGCCATAGAGGGAGTGCAGAGAAGGTTCACCAGACTGATTCCTGGGATGTCAGGACTGTCTTATGAAGAAATACTGCATAGACTCGGTTTATACTCTCTAGAATTTAGGAGATTGAGGGGGGATCTTATAGAAATGTACAAAATTCTTAAGGGGTTGGACAGGCTAGATGCAGGAAGATTGTTCCCGATGTTGGGGAGGTCCAGGACAAGGGGTCACAGCTTAAGGATAAGGGGGAAATCCTTTAGGACCGAGATGAGAAGGACGTTTTTCACACAGAGAGTGGTGGGTCTCTGGAACTCTCTGCCACAGAGGGTAGTTGAGGCCAGTTCATTGGCTATATTTAAGAGGGAGTTAGATGTGGCCCTTGTGGCTAAGGGGATCAGAGGGTATGGAGAGAAGGCAGGTATGGGATACTGAGTTGGATGATCAGCCATGATCATATTGAATGGCGGTGCAGGCTCGAAGGGCCGAATGGCCTACTCCTTCACCTAATTTCTATGTTTCTATGTCACACAGTGGTGGGTACATGGAATGAGTCACCAGAATGGATGGTTGAGGCAGGTACAATAACATTTAAAAGTTATTGGCAGGTACATGGATAGGAAAGGTTTAAAAGGAGATGGGCCAAACGCTGGAGCTGGAGCTGGAGCTATGTAGATGAGGCATCTTGGTTGGTGTGGGAAAATTGGGCCAATCAGCCTGTTTCCCTGTTGTATGACTATGGATGATGTTTCAGGTCGAGACCCTTCTTCAGACTGTAAGTTGGGGGGGAGGAGGGGGAGAGAGCTGGAGGCAAGAAATGACCAGGACCAATCAGGGCTGGCCACAAAATGCCCTCAGGCAGGGTGGTTGGTGCCTGGTGGGCCGATTGGTAACTAGGGAAGGTGTGGCCTGAAGAGAAACTGTGGAGAACTGTGGAACTGGTAAAACAACTAAGGTGGAGGAGGAAGGGAGCAAGGAGCTCTGCAACCCTTTCCCCTCTGCACCTCCTGCTTTCAGTCTAAAGAAGGGTCCCCACGCGAAACATCAGCCATCTAATTTCTCCAGAGATGCTGCCTGACCCGCTGAGTTACTCCAGCACATTGTGTAGATCTTTGGTGTAAAGGACAGGTTCAGAGGGATATGGGCCAAACGCCGGCAGGTGGGACATGTGGGCTAATGTGGGCAAGCTAGGCCGAAGGACCTGTTTCTCCGCTCCTCTATGACTCTATGACTCTATGGCCAGCATCTGCAGTTCTCTGTTTCTACATTCTCTTTCACTGGAAAATTCCATTCCCTTATTCCCATTTACAAAGCCAAAAGTACAAATAAACAAATGTATAGTTTATCTAAAGAAGTAAAGGTGTGTAGGTTAATTGGCTTGGTAAAATTGTATATTGTCCCTAGTGTGTGTAGGATAGCGTTAGTGTGCGAGGATCGTTGGTTGGCGTAGATTTGATGGGCCGAAGGGCCTGTTGCCGCATTGCAGCTAAATTAAACTAAAACTAAAGGTTTATGAAGGAACTGCAGATGCTGGAAAAATCGATTATAGACATATATGGAGAATCTATGGAGAAAGGGAGTAGACGACGTTTCGGGTCGAGAACCATCTTCAGACAGGGTCTCCTTTTCCCCATAGATGCTGCCTCACCCCCTGAGTTTCTCCAGCATCTTTGTCTACTTTTAAAACTAAAGGTTTCTAGGTTAATTGGCTTCTGTAAATTGTCCCTAGTATGTAGGATAAAACTATTGTAAGGGTGATTGTTGGTCAGCATAGACTCGGTGGACTGAGGGGAAGGTTTCTACGCTGTATATCTAAACTAAACTCTACTATAATTTCTTTCTCCTCTCCCCTCCTTTTCTCTTCTCATCCTGTTCTGCTACGAGGTCGGAACTATCTTGTGTTTATGCTTCTGGCCTGTTCATTAACCAAAGTGGAGTAAATTCTCCTTTCAGAGAGAGAGACCAAAACCTCTCTGAGTTGCACCTTACTGGAAGAGAGATGGTGATACATGGAGCCGGTTTAACAAAAATGAAACAATGTGCTGGAATAACTCAGCAGGTCAGGCAGCATTTCTGGAGATCATGGATAGGTGATGTTTCAAGTCGGGACCCTTTTCCAGATTGATTTTAGTAGGGGGCAGAAAGGTGGATGTGAGGTGGGGGGAGTGGAACAAAGCCTGGTGAGTGATAGGTGGATAGAGGTGTTTGATTTGCAGATGGGTGGAGTAAGTGATAAAGGCGATAGAGGCAAAAGAGGTGTCAGATAAGGAGAGAAGAACTCCATCTTCAAATTCGCCGACGTCACCACTGTTGTTGGATGAATTAGGCATGATGACGAGTCAGAGTTTAGGAGGGAGATCGACTGACTGACTGACAAAATGGTGCCAGAACAACAACCTTGCTCTTAGTGTCAGCAAAACCAAGGATCTGATTGTGAACTTTGGAAGAAGATGAATAAGGATCCACAAACCTGTCTTCATCAATGTGACAATGGTGGAGAGAATCAAAAGCTTCTAACTCCTGGGCCTGCATACATCTGAAGATCTGTCTTGGACTCAGCATGTTGATGCAATTACAAAGGAAGTCCATCAACACCTCCATTTCCTTAAAAGATTGAGGAGATTTGGTATGTTGACATATACTCTCAAACTTCTACAGGTGGGAGAGTCTAGGACCAGAGACCACAGCCTCAGAATAAAAGGGTGTACCTTCAGAAATGAGATGAGGAGGAATTTCTTTAGTCAGAGGGTGGTGAACCTGTGGAATTCATCGCCACAGACGACTGTGGAGGCCAAGTCAACGGGCATTTTTAAGGCGAAGTTTGACAGATTCTTGATTAGTACAGGTGACAGGGTTATGGGGAGAAGGCAGGAGAATGGGGTTGAGAGGGAAAGATAGATCAGCCGTGATTGAATGGCAGAATAGACTTGATGGGCCGAATGGCCTAATTCAGCTCCTAGAACTTATGAAAGTAGCTCACCCCCACTTTCCCGAGATGATTTGCACTGATAAACATTGGCCTTAACAACAATACCGCGTCCTCTGAAAAATGGTGCTTTCCTTTCCTAGGTAGACCGGGAGAAGCCTTATAATTGCCTCTGCAAGTATCATTTATAAATCTATAATTAAAATAAAATAGATTCCATGCCCTAGTTTTTAATATAGTAACGACCTTTAACAGAAGTGGAATAATGGAAGCTTAAGAATTATCTTTCTTCTCAACGTGTCCCTAGGTATCAATGATGGCGTAAGTGGGAGGCACAGTGGCGCAGCAGTAGAGTTGCTACCTCATTGCACCAGAGACCTGGTTCCATCCTGACTACGGGTGCTGTCTGTACGGAGCTTGCATGTTCGCCCGTCACCGCGTGGGATTTCTCTGGGTGAAACATAGAAACATAGTAAATAGTTGCAGGAGTAGGCCATTTGGCCTTTCGAGCCAGCACTGCCATTCAACATGATCATGGCTAAAATCAGTACCCCGTTCCTGCTTTCTCCCCATATCCTTTGATTCCGTTAACCCTAAGAGCTATATTTAAAGGGCCTGTCCCACTGTACGAGGTAATTCAAGAGTAATTCTCCCGAGTTTTCCCCTGATTCGAACTGAGAATGTCCGTAGCGGGTCTGTAGGAGTTCGTGGATGTCTCATAGTGGCTCGAACGAGTAAAAAGTAACAATTTTTTTCATCACGAGTATTTTTTTACTCGTGGACATTTTTCACAGCGCCGAAAAAACGTCACGAGTTCACCGGATTTCCCGAGTACCTACCGTTACTCGTACGAGCTGCTACGAGACATCCACGAACTCCTACGGACCCGCTACGGACATTCTCCGAATTATAATCTGGGGAAAACTCGGGAGAGCTCTTGAATTGCCTCATACAGTGGGACAGGCCCTTAACTCTCTGTCTTGAATACATCCAGTGAATTGACCTCCTGTGGCACAGAATTCCACAGATTCACAACTCTCTGGCCTTCATTGGGAAGAGTATTGAGTGCAAAAGTTGGGACTTCATGATGAAGCATACAAGTTGTTGGTGAACGCAACGTTGGTGAGTGAGACCAAGTCGTTGGTGAGATCATACTTGGAGTACTGTGTGCAGTTCTGGTCGTCCAGCTACAGGAAGGATATTAAATGGGAAAGGGTGCAGAGAGGATTCACCAGGATGTTACCTGGGCTTGCAAGCTTGAGTTATTGGGAGAGTTTGGATAGGCTGAGGCATTTAATTCTGGAGCATAGGAGGCTGAGGGGTGACCTTATTGACATGTACAAGTTGGTAGAAAAGTTGGTAAAACTGCTACCTCACATCTCCAGAGACCTGTGTTTGACCTGACCTTGGTTTATGAGATTGTCTGGGTTGCGTTCACAACTCTCTGCAATTTCTTGCAGTGACAAAGGAAAAATATTTCATGAGACCTCAGGACATGTTGACAGTAATAAACTAGACTAAACAGAGTCTGTACATTGCCAGCAAAGATAGACACAAATTGCTGGAGTAACTCAGTGGGTCAGGCAGCATCTCTGGACAGAGGAATGGGTGATGTTTTGGGTCGAGACTCTTCTTCAGACTGAAGAAACGTCACCCATTCCTTCTCTCCAGAGATGCTGCCTGTCCCGCTGAGTTACTCCAGCATTTTGTGTCTATAGACTAGATCAGACAAGGAGACAATGGGCCGAAGGTCCTCTGTCTATGCCTTAAATTGCTGTGATCTCCAGCTTGCAATGTCGTGGGTTTCTTTCCTGTGGTGTGTTTTATCCAGTTGCACTGTCAGTAGAAATATTCTTCTCCTCTGATGGGAGGCAGAGCATTAGAGGAGAGCAAGATGAAATAATGAAAAGAAAAATAATTTTCTCTTTAAAGGTTCAGCATATGTCTATCTCCAAACATAAAAGACGACCACAGGCTGCTCGTCGCATGCCTTGAAGGTTTGACTGTGCTTTCATAATTGGATATTGTTCTGTGAACAGAAATCTCCCTGGAACTGGATGCCGTTGTCAGTTTTGGGCTAGAGAGGATTAAAGTGGGGCGAAGAGATTTGCTCTACTACCTCTAGACTTTAGAGACACAGAGTGGAAACAGGCCCTAAGGCCCTTCGAGTCAGCACTATCCGACAATTTTACCAAATTAACCTACAAACCTGTACGTCTTTGGAGTTGGGAGGAAACCGGAGCACCCGGAGTAAGCCCAAGCGGTCATAGGGAGAAATTACAAACTCCGTACAGACAGCACCTGTAGTCAGGATCGAACCCGGCTCTCTGGCGCTGTAAGGCAGCATCTCTACCGCTGCTCCTCTGTGCCGCACTAGTCAATCACCAAGACCAGATGCCCATCATCGCCTTGTCGCTGCCTCAAAAAGGCTGGCAGCATCATCAAGGACCCACACCACCCTAGCCACACACTCTTCTCCCTGCTACCTTCGGGTAGAAAGTACAGGAGTCTGAAGACTGCAACAACCCGGTTTAGGAATAGCTACTTCCCCACAGCCATCAGGCTATTAAACCTGGCTCGGAACTCTGAACATTAATATCCCTCCATCTGTTATTTGTACTTTATTAATTTATTAATTCATGGGTGTATTTATGTATAGAATTGTAGTCAATGCCTTCTATGTTCTGTTGTGCTATGCAAAGAAAGATTTTCATTGTCCTGTCAGGGACACATGACAATAAACTCTTTTGACTTTGACTTTTGACTTTGGCCTCCATCTACACTTCACGCTGCCTCGGAAAAGCAGCCAACATAATCAAAGACTTGTCTCACCCCCAGTCATTTCTTCTTCTCCCCGCTCTCATCCGGCAGACGGTACAGAAGCTTGAAAGTGCGCACCACCAGACTCAGGAACAGCTTCTTCCCCTCTGTTATCAGGCTTCTGAACGTTCCTTCCATAAACTGGTGTGGCACAGTGGAGCAGCGGTAGAGTTGCTGCCTCACAGCGCCAGAGAGATGATTTTGATCCTGACCACAGGTGCTGTACAGGTCCTGTACAGACTTTGTACGTTCTCCCTGTGACTGTGTGGGTTTTCCCCGGGTGCTCCGGTTTCCTCCCACATTCCAAAAACGTACGGGTTTGTAGGTTAATTGGCTTCTGTAATTGGGTAATTGTAAAATTATCCCCAGGGTGTAGGATAGTATTAGTGTCTGGGGACATCACTGGCCGGCGTGGACAGTGGGCCGAAGGGCCAACTAAATTGGCAACCAGCAAGATCAAATCTGAAACTGGCCGAGTTATCGATGCAATCATGGACTCCAAAGAGCTGTGAAGATGGAGTCATTGAAATTACTCACACTGACTTTCAATGGCTTTGGTCAATTAGGGCGTCTTGGTGCCGGGAGGATCAAAAGCGTAGTTGAGGATTGCTGGTCATTTTCTCTTTGTACTACCTGTGTTACTTGTGCATGGCTAAATTTGAATTCATTATAATTTAAATGGATAACATGCAACCTAACTATTCACTGTATCTTGGTCCATGTGACAACGATAAACCAATATCAATACTAGGATTAGATCTTATTGAATGGCAGACTATCTCAAGGGGCTGAAGATGGACACAAAGTGCTGGAGTAACTCAACGGGTCAGGCAGCATCTCGAGATAAGGAATATGTGATGTTTCAAGTCGGGACCCATCTTCAGACTGAAACAGGGGGCTGAGTGTCCTACCTTAAGGGCCTGTCTCACTGTACGAGGTATTTCAAGAGCTCTCCCGAGTTAAAAAAGAAATAAATCTCGTGGTAAGTATGTAGAATGTACGTAGCGGCTACATCGGAGCTCGTGGCTGTCCTGTAGCGGCTCGTAATTCTAACGGCAGGTACTCGGGAAACGCGGTAACTCGTGAAGCTTTTTCAGCTCTGTGAAAAATGTCCACAAGAGCCCCGAGTACCTACGATCGGCTATTACCGTAATTCTCTGAGTTCGAATCAGGGGAAACTCGGGAGAACTCTTGAATTATCTCGTACAGTGGGACAGGCCCTTAAGAGAGAGCAGATTCTTCCCTGAAAGATATTGGAAAACTTGGCGAGTTTCCAACAAAGCGCTGGATGGTGGTGCAGCTGGAAGAGTTGCTGCCTCACAGTTCCAGAGACCCGGGGGTTCGATCCTGACTATGGGTGCTGTCTGTACGGAGCTTGCATGTTCCTGAAACCATGTCGGTTCCTCCGGTTGCTTCGCCTTCCTCCCACATCCCAAAGACGTGCGGGGTTGTAGGTTAATTGGCCCTGGAGTGTAGGGAGCGGATGAAGAAGTGGGATAACATAGAACTAGTGTAAACGGGTGATCGTTGGTCGGCGTGGACTCGGTGGGCTGAAGGGCCTGTTTCCATGCTGGAATGCTGTTCAATTCAACAAAATGTCTTTTTTCTGCAGCGACCATTATCAATCCTAGTACTTTATTCCCGACTTATTTAATTAACTGTATGTACAATCCCACAGGAGAATTTGTACGCAGTAGCCAGAGATCAGGCTTACAAGAAGATAGATACAAAATGCTGGAGTGACTCAGCGGGACAGGCAGCATCTCTGAAGAGAAGGAATGAGTGACATTTCAGATCAACACCATTCTTCAGAAGAAGGGTCTGAAGAAGGGTCTCGACTTGAAACGTCACCCATTCCTACTCTCCAGAGATGCTGCCTGTCCCGCTGACTTACTCCAGCATTTTGTATCTATATTCGGTTTCAACCAGCATCTGCGGTTCCTTCCTGCACAATCAGGATTACAAGGCCAGTCAACATATAGTACATGTAAATAACAACCGATAGCTGTGTAAATCTCAAGAAGGCACATAAAGCACTTTAGGTTTCAATAGATAATATTCTTGCACAGTAGCATGTAGCAACAGTCTTCAGACAAGGTACAACATCTTCAAATATATATTTTTAAATGAAATCCAAAAACAAAATGACTCAATCGATACCAATTTGATTTCCCCAACAGTTCTATCGCATTGCCATGGGCATTTTTAATAATGGTTCATTTACGGCAGGTTTTGATGGAACGTAAGTGTTTGAACTAAACTCAGGACAAGTGGCATGGTAGCGCAGCGGTAGAGCTGCTGCCTCACAGCGCCAGAGACCCGGGTTCAATCCTGACTATGGGTGCTGTCTATGCCGGGTTTGCACGTTCTCCCTATGATCGCGTGGTACCCCGGTTTTCTCCCACACTCCAAAGATGTACAGGTGCAACTGAACCAGGGGCCACTGTTTAAGAATAATGAGTAAGCCATTTAGAACGGAGATGAGGAAACACTTTTTCACACAGAGAGTTGTGAGTCTGTGGAATTCTCTGCCTCAGAGGGGGGTGGAGGCAGGTTCTCTGGATACTTCAAGGGAGAGCTAGATAGGGCTCTTAAAGATAGCGGAGTCAGGGGATATGGGGAGAAGGCAGGAACGGGGTACTGATTGGGGATGATCAGCCATGATCACATTGAATGGCAATGCTGGCTCGAAGGGCCGAATGGCCTACTCCTGCACCTATTGTCTATTGTCTATTGTCTATTGTTTGTAGGTTAATTGGCATCAATAACATTGTAAGATGTCCCTAGTGTGTGTAGGATGGTGCTGGTGTATGAGGTGATCTCTGGTCGGCGTGGACCCAGTGGGCCAAGGGGCCAGTTTCCGCGCTGTATCTCTGAAGTAAACAAAAGAACAAGTGGCTAATAAAAATAAAATAATAATAAGAATAAAAAATGGTAAATGTTCTCGGACTGTGGTGTCACTCTTGGCAAATGTCACCCGGAGCTTCCTCACAATGTCACAGTGTACAGCAGGGAAATTGGCCCTTCAGCCCACCGAGTCCGTGCTGACCAACAATCATCCATTTGTCCAAATCCTCCATTCATCTTGTTTTATTCTCCCCACGTTCCCATCAATTGTTCCCAGATTCCACCACTCACTCGTACACTTGGGGAGATTTACAGCGGCCCAGTATCCCGTCAGCCCACCCATCTTTGGGATGGAGTCATAGAGTTTAGAGATACAGGCCCTTCGGCCCGCCGAGTCCATGCTGACCATCGATCATTTGTTCACACTAGTCCTATGTTATCCCACTTTCTCATCCATTCCCTACACACTAGAGGGCAAAGTATAGAGGGCCAATTAACCCAGAAACTCGCACGTCTTTGGGATGTGAGAGGAAACCCACACGGTCACAGGGAAAATGTGCAAACTCCACACAGACAGCACCTGGGTTTCCTTTGGGTGCTCCAGTTTCTCTCACCCCTGAGGTCAGGATTGAACCCAGGTCTCTGGCACCGTGAGGCAGCAACTGGACTGGTTGTTACACTGTGCTGCATTGGACCTTCATTTGGCGTCTCTGGGCAATGTCTAAACAGGCACAGTCTACAACGTACTGTTTGTCCCATGTTCGATATTCATCTGGGTTCACATGGATGTGAATGTTAAAGTCATTTCACTGATAATGGGTGGATGGTTGTAAGCTTGACTGAATAAATCGTATGATTCTTCTATGGCATAGAAAGAGGCTGCAAGTGTGATTTCTGGGGTAGATCTTGCCTGTGGTGGAATGGAACTGACTTCCCTGGAGGCAAGGATGTTGGTGGAACATCAAAGAGAGCTGTACAAAATTGTGAGGGGCATATTAAGGGTGGATTGTAAAAAAACATTTCATGGTAGTGGTGTCATAGACTGATAAGATGTTATAGATTATACAGATTGTAGGCTGACTGGGTAGCATGCAATAAAGAGCTTATCAAAATGTACCTCGGTAAACATGACAAGAAACTAAATGATACAACAAAACTGATAAACTAAACTAAACTGAGCACAGAAACAGGCCGCTCGGCCCACATTGTCCATGTTGACCAAGTTGGCATGCTGGGCCCGTCCCACCTGCCTGCATTTGGCCAATAGCCCGCTAATAAAGTCAAGGCATTAGTCTTACAGTGAGAGTTGCAACATTACAGAACACTATTGTGCGCAGTTCTGGTTGCCCCACCATAGGAAGGATGTTCCCAAAGATAGACACAAAGTGCTGGAGTAACTCAGCGGGTCAGGCAGTGTCTCTGGACAAAAAGGATGAGTGACGTTTGAGGTCTGAACCCTTCTTCAAAGCTATAAACCCGCATGTTTCTATAGAGAGCATATTGTTATGCTGTTTAGTATAGTTTACAGACCTAACAGAGAAACATGCTCACATGTCATAGTCATAAAGCGTGGAACAAGGCCCTTCGGCCCAACTTGCCCACACCGACCAACATGCCCCATCTACAATAGTCCCACCCGCCTACATTTGGCCCACATCCCTCTAATCCTATCCTGTCCATGCACCTGTCTAAATGTTTCTTAAATGTTGCGATAGCACCTGCCTCAACTACCTCAACCAGAAGCTCATTCCATACACCCAGCTCCCTTTGTGTGAAAACGTTACTGCTCAGATTCCTATTGTCTTTCCCCCTTCACCTTTGACCTATGTCCTCTGTTCCCTTACTCTGGGCCAGAGACCCAGTGCGTCTACCCGGTCTAACTCGCTGGGCCGAAGGGCCTGTTTCCATGTTGTATCTCTAAACTAAGCTAAAGTAAACTGAAGAAGGGTCTCGACCCAAAACGTCGCCTATTCCTTTTCTCCAGAGATGCTGCCTGACCCGCTGAGTTACTACAGCATTTTGTATCTATCTTCTGTGTAAACCAGCATCTGCAGTTCCTTCGTACTCATGAACTAATCCCTTAGTTGGAGGGTTCAGCCACAAATGAGCCACAGGTCGAAGGCTGTCCATAGACCTCAAGCCCCACCTGCTGGCCAGGGAAAGTTACTGCAGACTCACACCGGAGCTAAGTTTGCATAAATACATTATCTCATAACCCACACGTAGCAATGGAGCCCCAGAATCAGCAGAGGATTTGTATTCACTTTACAAACCTCCTTCTAAGATATCAGACTTTTCATCACAGAAGGTAGCCACATAGAAACATAGAAACATAGAAACATAGAAAATAGGTGCAGGAGTAGGCCATTCGGCCCTTCGAGCCTGCACCGCCATTCAATGTGATCATGGCTGATCATCCAACTCAGTATCCCGTACCTGCCTTCTCTCCATACCCCCTGATCCCTTTAGCCACAAGTGCCACATCTAACGCCCTCTTAAATATAGCCAATGAACTGGCCTCAACTACCTTCTGTGGCAGAGAATTCCAGAGACTCACCACTCTCTGTGTAAAGAATGTTTTCCTCATTTCGGTCCTAAAGGAATTCCCCCTTATCCTTAGACTGTGACCCCTTGTTCTGGACATGGTCCATTTAGTTTACTTTGGAGATAAGTAAGTAAGTAAGTTTATTGGCCAAGTATTCACATACAAGGAATTTGCCTTGGTGCTTTAGGGTCATAGTACCGTGCAGAAACAGGCCCTTCGGCCCACTGTGTCCATGCCAACCAGCGTTCACCCCTTACACTTGTACCATCCTACACACTAGGAACCAGTCACATTTTTTCCGAAGCCAATTACCCTACAAACTTATATATCTGGAGTATGGGAGGAAACCGGAGCACCCAGGGAAAACCCAGGCAGGTCACGGGGGGAACGTACAAACTCCGCATAGAGAGCACCGCAGAAAGGATCGAAGCCAGGTCTCTGGCGCTGTAAAGCAGCAACTCTATCGCTGTGCAGCTCTGCATTGTAGGACTCCCTCGCTGCAATACTGGAGGGGCACCTTCACTAGAAGCAGGTACTATCATAACATTTGCAGGTAATTTTGTAACAGTAGTCATAAGAGCAGAATTGGTCACCTGTAGTCAGGATCAAACCAGGTTCTCTGGCACTGTGAGGCAGCAACTCTACTGCTGCGCCACTGTGCCACCCTGTGCATTGTACCTGCAACATCTGCTTGATAGAGCCATAGTGACGTATAGCATAGACATCAAAGTTAATTAGTTAGTTTAGTTTATTGTCACGTGTACCAAGGTAAAGTGAAAAGCTTTAGGGTCATAGTGACGTATCCCAGACTATCACCCAAACCAACCTCCCTTCCATCGACTCCATCTACACTTCAACGCTGCCTCAGCAAGGCCACCAGCACAATCACCATGGTCACTCCCTCTTCTCCCCTCTCCCATCAGGCAAGACGCACAGAAGTGTGAAAATGCACACCTCCAGATTCAGGTCCAGTTTCTTCCCAGCTGTTATCAGGCAACTGAACCATCCTATCACTAACTAGAGAGCGTTCCTGACCTACTATCAGTCCTGAACCACATTGGAGACCCTTGGACTATCTCTACTTGGACTTTTGTGGACTTTATCTTGCACTAAACATTATTCCCTTTATCCTGTACCTATACACTGTGGACGGCTTGATTGTAATCATGTATAGACTTTCCGTTGACTGGACAGCACCCAACAAAAGCTTTTCACTGTACCTCGGCACACGTGACAATACACTAAAGTAAACTAAACTAAAGAAACATGCATACTCAATGCACTAGGTATGTGTATTGGCCTAGTATGGATATGTTAACCTTTAATTATTTGTGTATATAATGATAAATGGCAAAAGAAATCAAGAGTTTACTGAAAAAAAGCCCCGACCGGAAACTTTACCTATCAGGTTCTCCAGAGCTATTGCCTGACCTGCTGATTAAAGGGCCTGTCCCACTGTACAAGGTAATTCAAGAGTTCTCCCGAGTTCTCCCCTGATTCGAGCTCGTGTAATGTACGTAGCAGGCACGTAGGGGCTCGTACGAGTAAAAAGTAACAATTTTTTTCATCGCGAGTATTTTTTTACTTGTGGACATTTTTCACAGTGTGGATAAAACGTCACCAGTTTTCCGGATTTCCTGAGTACCTACCATTACTCGTACGAGCCGCTACGTGACATCCACGAGCTCCTACGTACCCACTACGCACATAACACAAGCTCGAATCGGGGGAACTCGGGAGAACTCTTGAATTACCTCATACAGTGGGACAGGCCGTTTACTCCAGCACTTTGTGTCCTTTTGTGTATTAACCAGCATCTACAGTTCCTTGTTCCTGCAGGAGATAACACTTTACTTTAAGAAGATGTCCTTTATCAGATTTATTTTACAACTAGGTTTAACTGTTTTTAGGTTTATTATTGTCACGTGTACGAAGGTACAGTGAAAACTTTTGTTTTGCATCCACTCAGATCAGATAATAGATAGGGCAGCACAGTGGTAGAGATGCTGCCTTGCAGCGCAAGAGATCCGGGTGCGATCCTGACTACGGGTGCTGTCTGTACGGAGCTTGTACGTCCTCTCTGTGACTGCATGAGTATTTTCCGGGTGCTCCAGTCCCACGCTCCATAGACGTACAGGTCTGTAGGTTAATTGGCTGCGGTAAAATTGTAAATTGTCCCTAGCGTGAAGGTTAGTGCTAGTGTACGGGTGATCACTGGTCGGCGCGGACTCGGTGGGCCGACTCTGTGCTGTATCACTAAAGTCTAAAACATGCATATATACAGTCAAGCCAAACTCAATTGTAAAGGTGTAATTTAATGGGACCTTTTCTCAAACTTACAATGAAAAGGAAACGATATCCTTACAGCGAAGATAGACACTGGAGTTACTCAGTGGGTCAGGCAGCATCTTTGGGTAGAAATGGTATTGAATCATCTGCAGTTATATTTGATCTAAACTAAACTAAACTGACCACATATTCAATGGTACTGAGGGCAAAAGGGCAGGCTTGGATAATTGTGTAGAAAGGAACTGGTATATAGTGAAGATAGATACAAAATGCTGGAGCAACTCAGCGGGTCAGGCAGTATCTCTGGAGAAAAAGGAACAGGTGACGTTTCGGGTCGGGACGCTTCTTCATGCTGTCATGTATTCCATTCCAAAGTGCTTTCTCTTGCATCCATTTCTTCAGCCACTAGATGGGAGTATAGAGGTCAGAAACCACAGCGATTTAAAGGAACTGCAGATGCTGGAATTTGATTAACTGAACGTTAATTGGAATCAGGCCCTTTAACCCACAGAGTCCACGTTGACTATTGATCACCCTAATGCTATGTTATCCCTCTCTCTCATCCATTCCCCACACACTAGGGGGCAAGTTACAGAGGACCAATTAACCAAAATACCAGACTATGCCCAAGGTCAGGATCGAAGGCAGGTCTCTGGCGCTGTGAGGCAGCAGCTCTACCCGCTGCGCCACTGTGCAGTTGTACTTGCGTACGGCTTAATTGTACTCATACACTCTATCTAGACCTTACATTATTCGATAGTTTTCAATGAGATACCCCCTTCATCAACAAAAGGCTTGGTCATTCTTCTCGTCACAATAATATTAATCCCAGGTTTGTTTATACATTTTACTCTGATGAGCTGGAGAGAGATTTAAACGTATTACCTCTTGAGGAATGACCTGCGCTTCTAGATAACTAATTGATTAATTTGATCTAACTCAAATTAGGATTTGATCTAACTCAATGAGGATCCCCCCTCACCCTACTAAACTCCAGTGAGTACAGGCACTGGGCCTGTACTCACTGGAGTTTAGTAGGGTGAGGGGGGATCCTCATTGAAACTTACTGAATAGTGAAAGGCCCGGATAGAGTGAATGCAGAGAGGATGTTTCCACTAGTGGGAGAGTCTAGAAACAGAGGCCACAGCTTCAGAATAAAAGGGCGTACCTTTAGAAAGATGAGGAGAAATTTCTTTAGGAGGTGGTGAATCTGCGGAATTCATTGACACAGACGGCTGTGGAGGCCAAGTCAGGCCATTCAGCCCATCGTGTCCACTCTGCCATTCAATCGTGGCTGATCTATCTTTCCCTCTCGATTTCATTCTCCAGCCTTCTCCCCATAACCTGTGACATCCTTACTAACTAACCAAGAATCTGTTCATCTCCGTGTTAAAGATAGCCAATGACAGCCTCCACAGCCGTGTGCGGGGACAAATTCTGGTTCTCTCCTTTGCACGGTACTCATTAAAGCTCACGGTCGATGATTTTTGACTATGTCTCCTTGGCCTCGCTCATTATAACAGGAATTTTATGGTCTACTGCTCCCCAGCTCCATCAGTAGATTTAGTGCAGAGGTCCGTGCGATCTCCACTTGGGTCTCATTGTTCCTGCCCAGTGAAGCAAAGTCTTCCTGGATGTGGAATGCTCGGAATGCTTTGTACAACATTCAGTTGGTGACCTGTGTGCCCTCTCCCATATCCTGCTCCAGATTAGTGTCACATTACATTACGTTGCCTCTGTACTGTGAGCCTCAACTGCCCTCTCGAACAAGGACTGAAGATCTATGGTAGAATCATAGAGTCACACAGACAGCGTGGAAACAGGCCCTTCGGCCCAACTTGCCTACACTGTCCAACACGTCCCATCTACACTGGTCCCACCTTGCTGCATTTTGTTCATATCCCTCTAAACCTGTCCCATACAAGTGCCTGTCCAAATGTTTCTTAAACGTCACGATGGTAGTCTGGTTTAGTTCAGTTTGGACTTAAAACTCATAAGTGATAGCAGAACTAGGCCATTCAGCCCATCAAGTCTACTCTGCCATTCAATCATGGCTGTACTATCTTCCTCCCACAATCCCATTCTCCCCAGAACTCCAAACATCCGTACCAATCAAAAATCTATCGATCTATGTCTTAAAGATATTAATTGACAGCCTCCACAGCTTTCTGTGGCATAGAATTCTACAGATTCACCACCCTCTGGCTAAAGAAATTCCTCCTCATCTTCCTATAGGAATGTCCATTTATTCTGAGGCAATGACCTCTGGTCCCAGACTCTCCCACTGTGGGTGCATGGAGCTAGTGGGAGTGGGGACATACAGCATGGAAATAGACCCTTCAGCACACCGAGTCTGTGCTGAACAGCGATCACCCCGTACACTAGTTCTATCCTACACGCTAGGAATGATTTATCAAAGCCAATTAACCTACAAATGTATTTGGGATGTGGAAGGAAACATGGTGTCCAGAACTGAACACAATACTCTAAATGCAGTCCCACCTATGTTTTATACAACTGCAACATGGCCTCCCAACTGCTGTACAATACTCTGACTGATGAAGGCCAAAGTGCCAAAAGCCTTTTTGACCACCTTATCTACCTGTGACTCGTCCTTCAAGCAACCATGCACCTGCACTCCTAGATCCCTCTGCTCCACAACACTCCCCAGAGCCCTACCATTCACTGTGTAGGTCCTGCCCTTGTTAGACGTCCCTAAATGCAACACCTCACACTTCTCTGTATTAAATTCCATCAACCGATCCAGATCCTGCTACAATCTTTCACAACCATCTTCACTATCTGCAAAACCACTCACCTTTGTTTCTTCCTATTGTAGTTGAGTGTGACTTGATTGTATTTATGTATAGTATTGTCTGATCTGATTGGGTCTGTGCTGGTTTTGACATTTAACTCCTCTTTTGTCTCCTTTTCATCTCCAGCATTTGTCACTTACTCCACCCATTTGCCAATCAACCCCCTCACCTATATCCACCTATCACTTGCCAGACCCATTCCTTCTCGCCGGAGATGCTGCCTGTTGCTCCAGCATTTTGTGTCTACCTTCGATTTAAACCTCCCCATTGGATTGCAACCTAGTCGTGGTCGGGGAGCTTGTGTGTCTCAGTGACCACCAAAGCTATGCTAGCGGGAGAGGTCGAAGGGTAGACGCGGGACGAAGAGCGATCCACTGGTCCTCCAGGTTGGGGGTTGAGCACAGGACTAACAACCCTGTCTCGTAAAACAAATATGTTACAGAAACAGCAACTGAAGGAATCAACACTACTGAGTGGAGGACCTTCGTTGCTGCCCTACATGCCAGGAGGCATAATAGGCAGTAAGTAAGTAAGTATGTTTGATTTAAACCAGCATCTGTAGTACTTTCTTATCACTTGCCAGACTTTGTTCCATCCTGACCTCTCTCTTCCAGCTTTCTCCCCCCCCCCCCACTCCATTCAGTTCAAAGAAGGGTCCCAATCCAAAATGTCTCCTACCCAGGTTCTCCAGAGATGCTGTCGGACCCGCTGAGTTACTCCAGCAGTTTGTGTCTTCTTTTGCACCACTGCGTTGCCAGTTACAAGGATAGATTGTACCTCAAGGTTGAGAGGTGAACTTATAGAGAATGAGGAGAACATGAGGAGAATAGGTCAGGTGAATGCACAGAGTCTTTTACCCAGATTATGGGTAATTTTGGGCAATCAAGAACTGGAGGGCAAATGTTTAAGAGAGGGGAAGGAGTTGATTGGGACATAAGGAGTAACGTTTTCATGTGGCTGTGTTGGGTATGTGTGACGAGCTGCCAGAGGAGTTAGTTGAGACAGGTACTGTAACAATATTTAATAGACACACGGAATGGAAAGTTTTGGGAAGATATGGACGAAGAAGAAGGTTTAGAAGGGATAAATTGGTCAGCACAGTGGAGTTGGGATGAAGGGCCAGTTTCCGTGTAATGAGTGGGACAGGATTAGTGTAAATGAATGGTCTGAAGATGGGTCTTGACCGAAAACGTCACCTATTCCTTTACTCCAGAGATGCTGCCTAACCCGCAGCTGAGCTACTCCAGTTTTTTGTATCTATCTTTGGTTGATGGTCAACACAGACTCATTGGGCCAAATGGCCTGTTTCTGCACCGTATCACAATGAATCCGTGAGTCTTCACTCGACCCATTGCACTAGAGTTTGGATTGATTGTATTTATGCATAGTATTATCTGATTCGATTGGATAGCATGTGAAATAAAGCTTTTCGCTGTATACACCTCGATACAGGTGACAATAATAAACCTAAATCTAAACTTAATTCACAGCCACCAACTAATCTAGCCAAATCATATTTTCTGTGAAGAAATCGGACGACATGGGGAAAAACATGTGATAATGTACAAACTCCACACAGGCAGCAGCCGAGGTCAGGATTGAACCCGGGCCTCTGTTTGCTCGACCAGCTGTGCCACTACGCCACCCTATGTGGACCAAACTCCCTTCGATCATGTCAACGCATGATTCCACCTCGTTCCTTTAAAGTTGTGCCGCCAAGATTGGGACTGGGCAAAGGTTGGGTTTGTGAAGGGGGCAGATCGGATCTCGTGCTAGTCCTTGGGTAGTACACTAATATTGTCCTGACAATGGATTAATCCGTGTTCAAGGCGTCAAGGAGTTAGGAGCGCTGTACGTTTATAATAGATCAGTTTCCTTGATAGGAACAACCTCGACAACCAAAGTTTCACAAGTCATCTCTCCGTTCCTCCTTCCCTTTGATAGTCATACAGGCGTCAACAGTTCTTCAGTCTTGCCTTTCTCCTTTACATCAACGTTAAACCCATCCACGGAACGAGAGCTTCCTGGTGTCACAGCCAGCTCCACACACTCAATGGTTTGGCCCTTTCCCTCTTCCGCATCGGAATATTTATCCCCCAGAGCCTGCGTTGGTCTTAAGGTATCTTCAAAATGGTTCTTCATTTCCTTGTCTGGACAGAAGAGGTACTTGTAGAATGCAGCTGCCACAACTCCACCCATTGTTGGACCTACCCAGTAAACCTGAAACAGATAAAGGAAAATGAGTGCTACTCAACAGGGAACAGTGACAAATAACAGTTTTGTTTAATTAACTTTAGAGATACAGCGCGGAAACAGACCCTTCGGCATAGTGCGTCGGCGCCGACCAGCAATCCCCGCACACTAACACTATCCTACACAAGCTAGGGTCAATGTACAATTACGTCCAGCCAATTAACCTAAAAACCTGTACGTCTTTTGAGAGTGGGAGGAAACCAGTGCACCTGGAGAAAACCCACGTGGCCACAGGGAGAACGTACAAACTCTGTACAGACAGCACCCATAGTTAGGATGTAACCTGGGTCTCTGGTGCTGTAAGGCAGCAACTGTACCGTTGCGCCACCATGCCGTTTTCTCACCATCCTCCCCGGAATGCTGGAGGTTGCCGGTCACTCCTTCTTCTCCCTTCTCCCATCAGGCAAGAGGTGCAGGAGTGAGTACATTAGGCCATTCGGCCCATCAAGTCTACATCATCATTCGTTCATGGCTGATCTATCTTCCCTCTCAAACCCATTCTCCTGCCTTCTCCCCATAACCGTGGACATCCGTACTAATCAGGAATCTTCCAATTTCCACCCTAAAACTATCCATTGACTTGGCCTCCACAGCCGTCTGTGGAAATAAATTCCACAGATTCACCACATTCTGACTAAAGATATACCTCCTCATCTCCTTTCTAACGGTACATCCTTTTATTCTGAGGCTGTGGCCTCTGGTTCTAGACTCTCCTACTGGTGGAAACATCCTCTCCACATACACTCTATCCAGGCCTTTCACTATTCGGTAAGTTTCAACGATGGCACCCCTCATCCTTCTAAACTCCAGCGAGTACAGGCCCAGAGCCGTCAAACGCTCCTCATGTTATGTTGACCCAATCATTCCTGGGATCGTTCTCATAAACCTTCTCTGGGGCCTCTTCACGGCAACACCTTTGTCCTCAGATATGGGGCCCAAAACTGCTCACAAAATTCCAAATGTGGTCTAACCTCCAGACGCAGGGACAGTTTCTTCCCAGCTGTCACCAGGCAACTGATCAATCCTATCACCAACTAGAGAGCAGTGCTGACCAACCATCTAGCTCATTGGAGACCCTTGGATTATCTTTAATCGGACCCTCGCACTATCTCTAACTAAACAGTGCAATGACGTTGATTGGGTAGTCTACCAGAGCTGCCACTGATAAAACAGGCTAACTGGCCTCCGTCCAAGTTATACCATTCAATGAACCAGATAAAAAGAACATAGAACATAGAACAGTACAGCAGGAATGGGCTCTTCATGCCGAACATGATGCCAAGATCAAGCGCTGTCTGCCTGTACTTAATCTTCTTCTTCTTTCATGTGGCGTGCACAGCCTAAAGTTGTTGGACAACTTGTTCTATTTGATCTTCCGTTTGTGCACATCGAGTTGATTGCATTAGTCGAAACAGGGCGGACCACGTGAAGGTTGCAATCTTCCACCCCTACTTAATCCATATCGCTCCATTCCCTGCATATCCATGTGCCTATCTAAAAGCCTCTTAAACACCACTATCGTATTTATTTCAACCACCGCCCCTCGCAGCAAGCTTCAGGCACTTATCATCCTCCAACCCCTTGAAAAAAACGTCCCCTGCACACCTCCTGGAAACATTGCCGCTTTCACCCTGAAGCTAAGCCCTCCAGTATTTGATATTTCCTTCATGGGAAATAGGTGCTGACTGTCTTCTCTGTCTATACCTCTCATCATTTTATACACTTCTATCCGGTCTCCTCTCAGCCTCCAGTGTTCCAAAGTTCCAGCGTTCCAGAGTAAATAATCCACGTCTCCCTGTAGCTAATACCCCCTAATCCAGGCATCATTCTGGCGAAGGCTACAAAGTGCTGGTGTATGTGTAGAAATGACACATTGGGTTAGGCAGCATCTCTGGAGAAAAAGTATTTTCACTGACTGGATAGCAGGCAACAAAAAGCTATCCAGTGCACGTGGCAATAAACTAAACTACACTAAACATAGAGGGTCATAGAGAGTCATAGTGTGGAAACAAGCCCTTCGGCCCAACTTGCCCACACCGACTAAAATATCCCATCTACGCTAGTCTCCCATGCCTGCATTTGGCCCATATCCATTTAATCCACCTGTACGTGTCATATTCATGTACCTGCCTAATTGCTTCTTAAACATTGCGATAGTGCCTCCCAACGTCTTATATAACTGGGACATGACCTTCCAACTTCTATACTCAATACTCCGACTGATGGAGGCCAATGTGCCAAAAGCCTTTTTGACCACCGTATTTAACGTCCTGAAGCTCGCTGCCCCTGTTTAGGGACCGATTTTGGGAATTCCAAGCCGCAGGAGTTTCGACCGCCTCGATGCGGGAGCTTAGACCGCCCCGACGAGGGAGCTCGTTCGCTGGTTGCGGACGGTTCAACTCACCCGACCGCGGGAGGAAAGGAGGAAAGAAAATACTTTATTGCTTTCCATCACAGTGAGGAACGTGGAGGAGCCACTGTGGTGGATGTTTACGTCAATGTTTCTGTAGTTGTGTGTCTTGGTGCTTTTTTGTTAAGACTATATGGCAAACCAAATTCCTCGTATGTTGCAAAATGTACTTGGCTAATAATTTACGATTATGATTATGATATTCTCTAATTGCATAATTAATAATTACCCAGTGGTTGACCCATTTCCCCATAATAACCGCAGGTCCAAACGATCTGGCAGGATTCATGCCGGCACCTGTGTAGTTCATCTGAAACACAAGAGTAAGGTTTGCATGACCAACAAATCAATGGGGACTTAAAGTCCATCTCAACGTTTGTGGTCGGCACAATGGCGCAGCGGGTAGAGCTGCTGCCTCACAGCGCCAGAGATCCGGGTCCAATCCTGACCTCGGGTGCTGTCTGCGTGGAGTTTGTACGTTCTCACTGTGACCGCGTGGGTTTTTTCCAGGTGTTCCGGTTTCCTCCCACATCCCAAATGTGCCAGTTTGCAGATTTTTCTTTGTTCTCTGCAAATAGTCACCCCAGGGGGGTGGATGAGAAAGTGGGATAACATAGAACTAGTGTGAATGGGTAATCGATGGGCTCAGTGGGCTAAAGGGCCTGTTTCAATGCTGTATATCTAAACTAAACTAAACTAAAATTGATATTTCAAGGGATGAGAGGGGACCTCATTGAAACTTACCGAATAGTGAAGGGCCTGGATAGAGCGGATGTGAAGAAGATGTTTCCACTAGTGGGAGAGTCTAGGACCAGAGGGCACAGCCCTTGAGTAGCAGGACTAGGGTTGCCAACTTTCTCACTCCCAAATAAGGGACAAAAGGTCAAAATAAGGGACAAATTCCCAATGGCAATTCATTGACCGACTCGGCCGTGGCTGGGTGAATGATGAGTTAGCCCGGGTGCTGGACTGCACACAAAGCCCAGCCGGCGGGCCAGCTGAGGAGATTTGGCCCGGGCGCTGGACTTTGCGCCTCTTTAAAACTCCTCAGCTGGCCGGCCGGCTGGGCTTTGTGCTCTGCTGCACGTGAAGTCCAGCACCCCATCCAACTCATGAACTGATGATTGGCCATGAGAAGGAGGGGTGGTGGTGTCGGCAGTAAGCAAAGGTCTGAAGGTCGGACAGCTGGCCGGGCTGCTGACAGATGGGGCTGAGGTTGAGGTGCTGCTGCTGCACTCCATGGGCTGCACTACGTCGGGACAGGTGAGGCGGGGCAGGGCACGGCGCTCCAACCCGACAATCCCCTCGACCCGAGTAATAGTAGTCAAATACGGGACAAAGGCGGTCCCAGCTAACACGGGTCAGTTGGCAACCCTAAACAGGACACACCTTTATAAAGGAGGAGGAATTTCTTTAGTCAGAGGCTGGTGAATCTGTGGAATTCATTGCCACAGGCGGCTGTGGAGGCCAAGTCACTGTGTATTATTAAAGGGGAGATTGACAGGTTTTTGATTAGTAAGCGTGTCAAAGGTTTGGGGGAGAAAGCAGGAGAATGGGGATGAGAGGGAAAGATCGATCAGTCATGATTAAATGGTGGAGTGGACTTGATGGGCCAAATGGCCTAATTCTGCTCCGATGACATATGAATTTATGATACTGTACTAACTAAACTAAACTGGTCACAGTGCCTGCTGATACCTCTGCTGACCATAGAGGGCGGTATAGACTGTGATGACTTGTGTTCATGAAGTGTTCATCTGTTCACGATAGACACAGGCAGCATCTCTGGAGAGAAGGAAAGGGTGACGTTTTGGATCGAGACCCTTCTTCATATTTTCATCTGTGTGTCATTATCATTTGCATTACCTACTGAGTTCCCTATGTAAGTGCTGATGTGATTTAGTTAAGTGATACAGCACAGAAACAGACCCTTTGGCCCACCTAGTCCACGCTGACCAGCAATCACCCCTTACACGGACAATTTGCAGTTTTTACCAAAGCCAAATCAACCTACAAACCTGTACATCTTTGGAGTGTGGGAGGAAATTGGAGCACCTGGAGAAAATCCACGCGGTCACGGGGAAAACGTACAAACTCCGTACGAACAGCACCCGTAGTCAGGATCGAACCCAGGTCTCTAGCTCTGTATGGCAACAACTCTACCGCTGCGCCACTGTGCTTCTGTCTTTGCTCAGTTTTGGATTTTTCCCATGCTGAGCCTTGTGATCTTGTTCATCTCGATTTTAGCAAAAGTCTTTTAGAGTTTAACTGTGGGGATGGCACGGTGGCGCAGTGGTAGAGTTGCTGCCTCACAGCACCAGAGACCCTGGTTTGATCCTGACCTCGAGTGCTGTCCGTGTTGGAGTTTGCACGTTCTCCCTGTGATGTTAGGTGCTCTGGTTTCTTCCCACTGCCCAAAGACAAGGGGTTGTAAGTTAATTGTCCCTTTGTAAATTGCCTCCTAGTGGGTATGGAGTGGATGAGAAAATGGGATAACATAGAACTTGTGTGAATTGGTGATCGATGGTCGGCGTGGACTCACTGGGCCGAAGGGCCTGTTTCCGTGCTGTATCTCTAAACTAAATTAAACTAGTTTCCATGCTGTATCTCTGAACTAAAGTAAACTCAAGCTGCATCTAAAGATGGACACAAAGTGTTGGGGTAACTCAGCGAACCAGCCAGCATCTGTGGAGAACATGCACAGGTGATGATAGGATTTTTGTTCAGAGAGTCTGAAGAAGGGTCTCGACCCAAAACGTCTCCTGCCCATGTTCTCCACAGATGCTGCTGGACCCCTTCAGTTACTGCAGCACTTTGTGTCTCCCTTGGATGTAAACCAGCATCTGCAAATCATGAGGTAGACAAAAATGCTGGAGAAACTCAGCTGGTGAGGCAGCATCCATGGAGCGAAAAAAATAGGCAACGTTTCGGGACGAAACCCTTCTTCAGAAACTTGTTGCACTTTCCTGCTGCAGTTTATTTTTATTACATTCCAGCTGTATCTAGCAGGATTCAGGGAACTTCCACTGACTCCATTTTACACCTCATGTTGCCTCAGCAAGGCCACCAGCATAATCAAGGACCAGTCTCACCCTCTCCCTCTTCTCCCCTCTCCCGTTAGGCAAGAGGTACAGAAGTGTGAAAACGCACACCTCCAGATTCAGGGACAGTTTCTTCCCAGCTGTTATCAGGCAACTGAACCATCCTATCATCAACTAGAGAGCAGTCCTGAGTTACTATCTACCTCACTGGAGATCCTCAGACTATCCTTAATGAGAGTTTACTGGACTTTAACTTGCACAACGCTATTCTCTTTATCCTGTATCTGTACACTGTGGACGGCTCGATTGTAATCGTGTATTGTCTTTCCGCTGACTGGTTAGCACGCAACAAAAGCTTTTCACTGTTCCTCAGTACACGTGACAATAATTTAAACTCAACACTAGCACTATCTGGCACACTCAGCAATCCACGACAGATTTAATAGGAATCTGAGGGACAACGTTTTAAATTGTCCCTCATGTGTGTAGGATAGTGCTATAGTGTGCTGGGATCACTGGTCGGTGCAGACTGTGGGCCGAAGGGCCTGTTTCAGCGCAGGATCACTAAACTGAACTAACCTAAACTAGAGAGCAGTCCTGAGCTACTACCTACCTCACTGGAGACTCTCAGACTATCTTTGATCGGACTTTAATGGACTCTATCTTCCACTAAACGTGATTCCATTTGTCATGTATCTTTACACTGTGGACGGCTCGATTGTAATCATGTATTGTCCCTCCGCTGACTGGAGAGAACGCAACAAAAAGCTAACTTCTTCTTCTTTCATGTGGCGTGCACAGCCTAAAGTTGTAGGACAACTTGTTCTATTTGATCTTCCATCTGTGCACATCGAGTTGATTGCATTAGTCGAAACAGGTCGGACCATGTGAAGGTTGCAATCTTCCACCCCAACAAAAAGCTACCAATGAACCACTGTGCATTTCCTTGATCATCTATGATTTGTTCTTTCACACCTGACATGCTCTTTGTACCCTTCCATACCTCTAGTTTCCCTCTCCCTGACTCTCAGTCTGAAAAAGGGTCTTGAACCAAAATGTCACCCATTGCATTTCTCCAGGGCTGCTGGCTGACCAGCTGAGTTACTCCGGCATTTTTTGCCATTTTGCGGTGTAATGCAGTTCCTTCGTGAACAAAAAGCTTTTCACTGTACCTCGGTACACGTGACAATAAACTAAACGGAGGTGAACTTACAGCGAACATGTGTCCAATGGCGACCGAGAGACCAATCGCCAACGCTGATGAGCCTTTGAGGTCGTCGCGTCTGGAATCGCACGTGGCGTAGATGGTAAACAGCAGCTGGAACGTGATGAGCATTTCCACCAACAGCCCGTGACCAGCGGAGAGGTTCTCGTCAATCTGAAACGGAAAAGAGCAGCGAACAGATGAGTCCGCAGGCTCCGCAGTCTGTAGACGTTAGAGATACAGCACGGAAACAACGAGTCCGCACCGATCAGCCATCATCTCATACTCTAACACTATCCTACGCACTAGAGACAATTTACCATTTACCAAAGCCAACTAATCTACAAACCTTTAGTTTGAAGACCTTGAAGAAAGGACCCAACCCAAAATGTCACCTATTCCTTTTCTCCACAAATGCAGCCTGACCCGCTGTGTTACTCCAGTCTCTTATGCCTGTCTTCAGTTTAAACTAGCGTCTGCACTTCCTTCCTACACAACATTTAATCCAGTTTGGTTTGGTTTAGAGATACAGTGCGGAAACTGGCCCCTCTGCCCACCGAGTTCACACTGACCAGCGAGCACCCCGTGCCCTAGCACTACCCTTCACACGAGGGACAACTTACAATTATACGGGAGCCAATTAGCCTGCAAACCTGCTTGTCTTTGGAATGTGGGACAAATCCCGGAGAAAACCCACGTGGTCACAGGGAGAAGCTACAAACTCCGTACAAAGAACACCCGTGGTCAGGATTGAACCTGGGTCTCCGGCGCTGTCAGGCATCAACATTACTGCTATGTCACTGTGCCTCCCCAATGCTGGGATACGGATTATGTGCAAACAGAGATTAGTTTAACTTGCATCATGTTTGGCACAGAGATTGTGAGCCACAGGGCCAGTTCCTGTGATGCGGCGTTCTATGGTCTTAGTTAATATTATTTTTGCCAAAATAAGGTGATGTTCTACAACTCACTGTCTGTGGGAGAGGTGAAAATAGTCTATCAGAGACTCTGGAGAGGATTGAATCAACCCTCGCAAATAAAGAATTTGCAGATCTGTGGGGAGAACGCAGAGAAGGTGAGAATAGTGAGATTATTCTCTTCCCCTTAGCTCTACCTATTGGACGCGTTTGTAGGAAGGAACTGCAGATGCTGGTTTAAACCGAAGATAGACACAAAAATCTTGAGTAGCCCATTGTGGACCGTGGGGTCGGTGCTAACGAGTTATACAGACAGTGAACCCTAGTCATTGTACTGGTTTCACTGTCGACCTGTTGCGTTTCACTCTCTGTATAACTCGTTATTACCTACCCCACAGCCACCAATGGACCATTGTGGGCTCCATCTTTTGTTGATCATCGGTGCTTTTTGCATATCTTTCATTCATTTGTTTTATGTACCGTCTATATCTCTTGTTTCCCTTTCCCCGACACTCAGTCTGAAGAGGGGTCTCAACCCGAAACGTCAACTATTCCTTTTCTCCAGAGATGCTGCCTGGCCCGCTGAGTTACACCTGATTTTTGTGTCTATCTTCTAACTTGAGTTTGACTTGATTGTATTTGTGAATAGTATTATCCGATTAATCGGATAGCAGATGAAACAAAGCTTTTCCCTGTACCTCGATACACGTGACAATAATAAACCTGAATCTAAACCTAAACATTTCTTTTTTTTCTCTAGATATCGCTCAAGTAACTGCAGGTACTAATTTACAAAAAAAGACACAAAGTGCTGAAGGAACTCAGCGGGTCAGGCCGCAGTTCGGTAACATTGCGATGAAGGGTCCCCACCTGAAACGCCACCTATCCACGTTCTCCAGAGATGCTACCCGACCCGCTGAGTTACTCCAGCACTTTGTATCTTTTTTTAATAGTATTATCTGATCTGATTGAATGGCATGCACAATAAATCTTTTCCCTGTACCTGTACACGTGACAATAATCAACCTAAACTTAATCCGAAACCTAATCCTAAAATTGAACGTGAACTCTCAACCTAAACTTCAACCTAAATCTAAACTATACAAAACTAAACTTAAAGCTGATCCTAAACCTGATCCTAACCTAAACATAATTGTAAACCTGAACCAAAACCTCATCATAAACCTAATCCTAAAAGTAATCCTAATCCTAAATTAAGCCTAAAACCTCATCCCAAACATATTCTTAAACCTAATCCTAATCGTCACCCTAAATTTAATGCCAAACCTGACCCTAAATCTAATCCGGAACCTATTCCTGATCCTAATCTTACTTGTACTAAACCTCATCCTAAACCTCAAACCTAATCTTAAACCTAATCCTAAACTTCACCCTAAATATCGTCCTAAACCTCACACTAAACCTATTTTGATTCCTAAACCTACTTCTACACCAAATGCTAAACCTCATCCTAATCCTAAACCGAATCCTGAACCTCATTATATACCTCACCCTAAACCTACCCTTAAACCCAATCCTGCACAGGGATATTAGTGGCCATGTTGGGCCAGATGCCCGTCCAGATGCCCGGCGAGTGGCCGAGTGTGTGCATTACCGCGGTGACTCCGAGAGTGCCCCTGACATTGGCAGGGGTGACGAGGTAGAGGATGCCTGCCCCAGCGATGGCACCCAGACATTGGGCTTGGACGTAGAAGAAGCCCTTGGCCAGACTGAGATCCCTGGAGCAGACCATGGCGACGGTTACGGCGGGGTTCAGGTGCCCGCCGCTGATGTGGCCAAAGCCCTGGACCATGGTGGCTATGCTGAAGCCAAAGCAGAGGGAGACGAGCAGGATGTCCGTGGGTCCTGTTACCCCTCCCCACCCCATGGAGGAGCCGATGCTGATGAGCACGAAGAAGAGGGTGGCCAAAAATTCGCCCGCTACCGCTGTCCAGAACGCCTTGGTCCAGATGCCTTTGCAAGCCGCCATCGCCCCCTTGAGGCTGCACAGTGGCAGACGTTTGCTTGAGAGAAGGAAGAGAAGAGGAAGAATTAGGATACAATGGTAGTTTAATTTAGTTTAGAGATACAGCATGGAAACAGGCCCTTCGGTCTACCGAGTCCACGCCGACCAGCGATCACCCCCTATACTAGCACTATCCCACACACACCAGGGACACTTTAACAATTATACCAAGACGATTAACCTACAAACTTGCACGTCTTTGGAGTGTGGGATGAGACCGGATCACCCAGAGATAACCCACAAAGTCACGGGGAAAATGTACAAACTCCGTACAGACAGCACCTGTAGTCAGGATCGAACCAGGGTCTCCGGCGCTGTAAGATAGCAACTCTACAGCTGCGCCACCATGCTGCCCTATGCACCACTATGTTTTATGATCCTAAGTGACAATTGGCACGACACGGTTGTGCTGCAGTAGAGTTGCTGCCTCACAGCGCCAGAGACCCGGGTTCCATCCTGACTATACGGAGTTTACAGGTTCTTCCCATGACCTGCGTGGGTTTTCTCTGGGTGCTCCGGTTTCCTCCCACACTCCAAAGACATACAGGTGTGTAGGTTCATTGGCTTGGTAAAATTGTAAATTGTCCCCAGTGTGCAGGATAGTGTTAGTAAACGGGGATTGCTGGTCGGCACAGACTCAGTGGGCCGAAGGGCCTGTTTCCACGCTGTATCTCGAAACTAAAAGCTATAGCATGGAAACAGGTTCACAGAACACAACATATTGGAGTAACTCAGCGGGTCAGGAATCATATCTGGAGAAAAGGAATCAGTGATGTTTCGGGTCAGAAGAAGGGTTCCGACCCGGAACATCACCTATTCCTTTTCTCCAGAGATATTGCCTGACCCGCTGAGTTACTCCATCATTTTGTCCAACTTCAATGTAAACCAACATCTGCAGTCCCTTGCTACACATACAAAGTTTGTGCATCCTCTCCTTATAACTAATGAGGCAGGCATGTTTATCCGTAACACAATGGTTAAATTTGCTTAATTTAAAGATACAAACATGGAAACAGGCCCGTTGGCCCAACCGAGTCCTCACCGACCATAGATCACCTGTGCACACTAGTTCTACCCTGCACACATGGGGCAATTTATCGAAGCCAATTGCACGACAAACCTGTACGTCTTTGGAGTGTGGGAGGAAACCGGAGCGCCCGGAGAAAACCCACACGGTCACAGGGAGAACGTGCAAACTCTGTACAGACAGCACCCATAGTCAGGATAGAATGCGGGTCTCTGGCGTTGTGAGGCATGAATTCTACTGCTGCACCACTGTGCCGTACTCTATTCGCACATAAGATTATAAGACAATAAGACACGGTCACACACAGGCACAGCAGTAGAGTTGCTGCCTCACATTGCCAGAGACCCAGGTTCAATCCTGACCTCAGGTGCTGTCTGTACGGAGTTTATAGGCGTGCGTTTTGTCTGGGTTCTCCAGTTCCAACAGTTAACAGTGTCACAGGGCCATACAATACAGAAACAGATCCTTCGGCCCAATTTGCCAATGCCGACCATCTACACTAGTCCCACTGGCCCGCGTTTGGTCCATATCCCACAAAACCTTTCCTATCCATGTACTTGTCCAAATGTCTTTTAAATGTTATGACAGTACCTGACTGAACTACCTCCTCCTGCAGCTCCTCCCATACACCCACCACCCTCTGTGTGACAACGTTGCCCCTCAGTTTCCTATTAAATCTTTCCCCCTCACATTATGGTGGTTGAACAGAATCTGAATACGTTAAGCAAACTGTGCCAGCATTTTGATCCTGTCGACTTTACCCTGAAGGATTAAAGCACTTAATGCCAAGAGTCACTCAGTCCTTCTGGAGCCCCGACATTTAGATTTTAGAAATACAGCATGAAAACAGGCCCTTTGGATCACCAATCACTGCTTATACTAACACTATCCGACACACTAGGGACAATTTACAATTTTACCAAAGCCAATCAATTTACAAATCTGGAGTGTGGGAGGAAACTGGAACACCCGGACAAAACCCACGCGGTCACAGGGAGAACGTACAAACTCCGTAGAGACAGCACCCATTGTCAGGGTCAAACACGGGTCTCTGGTGCTGTGAGGCAGCAACTCCTCATCCTTCGCAAACCGTGCCACCCTGCAGTTTCTGCAACTCGCAACCCTCCCAAAGTTTGCAGAAGTCAGCAGCTGCCTGTGTTACGTTCCCTCGTTTGCACCAAGATTAGTTATCAAATGCACAAAATGACCTTAGCACCGAGAGGAATGAAAGAGCGTTAAATACCTTGGTGTTGATGGGTGTGTGGAGGAGTCTGGAAAGGCGACAGAGAGAGACTGGAAGGAGTGCTGCCGTCCTTGCTGTGAGCCCTGCATGCTCACACTCCTTAATAAGCTCAGAGAGTGAGAGAGAGAGAGAGAGAGAGTGTGTGTGAGAGAGAGAGAGAGAGAGAGAGAGAGAGAGTGAGAGAGAGCAACAGTGAGCAACCTGTGAATAAATAAGGCGGATCTCACTTACCCTGTGACAAACACTCCCCTACTCAGGGTCTCTGTGCGTAAAATGACACAGAGTTCTATTCAAGAGTTACACACACCGCACATACATTATGGGTTTATTACAGTCATGTGTACTGAGACGGCATGAAAAGCTTTGCAGGTCAAATCATACTATGCACCAGTACAGGCATCTTGTGTGTTAGGCGGCTTTAGTTCAGTTTAGTTTAGAGATACAGCACGGAAACAGGCCCTTCGGCCCAGCGAGTCCAGGCCGACCAGCGATCCCCACACACTAACACAATCCTACACGCACACGGGACAATTTACAATGAAACCAAGTCAATTAACCTACAAACCTGCATGTCTTTGGAGTGTGGGAGGAAACCGGAGATTCCGGGGAAAGCCCACGCAGGTCCCGGGGAGAACCTGCAAACTCCACACAGACAGCACCCGTAGACTGGATGCCATGTCTCTGGCGTTGTGAGGCAGCAACTCTACCGCTGTGCCACTGTGCCGCCCTGTTGGATGCAAGAGTTACACACACCACGCACACATTATCAGCTTATTATTGTCACGTCTAGGTTGGGGGATGAATGGAGAGAGGGGGAATCACGAGATTCAGTGAAAGGTTTTGCCAGTGACATGGATAAGTACAGTCACCTCACATGTAGGCGTGTTTGCTAGATGAGTTTTGGAAATAACGAGCTTGGTTTGGTTTGACCAGTTTGGTTTACGCTGTCAAGATAGTAAAGTATATCTTTTGTTTTGGAATTACGTGCTGTTTCTTTAAGCACCATTCCCGTACCATCAGAACAACATGGTAGAGCAAGGAGAAAAATACCAGAGCAGCAGAATGAGCCCACTCGGCCCGTCCAGTCTACTCCGCCATTCACTCATGGCTGATCTATCTTCCCCTCTCAAAGTCAAGTCAAGTCCAAAGAGTTTATTGTCATGTGTCCCTGACAGGACAATGACATTCTTGCTTTGCTTCAGCACAACAGAACATAGTAGGCATTGACTACAAAACAGATCCGTGTGTCCATGTACCATTATATACGTAAATACACACATGAATGAATAAATTGATAAAGTGCAAATTAACAGATAAAGGGGTATTAATGTTCAGAGTTTTGTCCAAGCCAAGTTTAATAGCCTGATGGCTGTGGGGAAGTAGCTATTCCTGAACCTGGTCGTTGCAGGCTCCTGTACCTTCTACCCGAAGGTAGCAGGGAGATGAGTGTGTGACCAGGATGGTGTGGGTCTTTGATGATACTGCCAGCCTTTTTGAGGCAGCGACTTTGATAGATCCCCTCGATGGAAGGAAGGTCAGAGGCAATGATGGACTCTCAACCCCATTCTCCTGCCCTCCAGGTAACCCCCGACTCCCATACTCATCAAGAAACTGTCAATCTCTACTTTGAAAAGTGGCCAGGCATCGACTAACGTTCAAGAGGGTTTCCCTCTGAGATGACGGCTATTTTCAGTGTTGCTTGGAAGCCGACACTCTCTCTCTCGGACACAGGGGTGGCAGTTTACCAAAGAGCGAAACTTGAGGAGCTGTGTTTGAGAAAGTGCGTCGAATCATGTATGCAGAACGTATGGAGCAGAATAGAATCGGAAATCCTTACTGCTTTATTTCCACAGTTAGGAGTCTGGAGATTTTCTGGTATACTCAGCCCTGGAGGGTTTTAAACATGACCTTTTAGTTGGATATTTCCACGGTGTGAATACTGACTGGCACTCTGTTTGGAACATTATATTCTGTGCAGTTTCAGAGCCTGTGACCTCCATGCCATGGAAGGGCAAGGGCAGCCCGTGTTTGCCAACCCTACCGCTCTCAGTGTCTCCTCCAGCACACACCCACCATGACCACCGGGTTCAAAGCCAGCATGACCCCAGCAGTCCTTTCAGGTGAGGCAGAGGTTCACTTGCACCTCTTCCAACCTCATCTACTGTAGCTGCTGTTCCAGGTGTAGACTGCTACATATCGGCGAGACCAAGCACAGACTGGCCGATTGTTTCGCTGAACACCTCCGCTCAGTCCGCCTGGACCTACACCAAACATTTCAACTCCCCTTCCCATTCCCACACTGACCACTCAGCCCTGGGCCCTGATCAATTTGGAGTGAGGCCAAACACAAATTGGATGAACAGCGCCTCATATTTCGCTTGGGCAGCTTACACCCCAGCGGTACGACAATTAATATCTCTAATTTCAAGTAACCCTCGCATTCCCCCTCTCTCCATCCATCCCCCACCCTCGTCGGCCTGCCTGTTCCACTGTTCGCATCCATATATCCCTTCGTGATCACCTCTCCCACAGCCAACAATGGACCATTGTGGGCTCCACCTTTCCATGGTCATCAGTGTCAAATCTTTTCACACTTTTACTTTCCCTCTCCCCTGACTCTCAGTCTGAAGAAGGCTTTCGCCCCGAAACATCACCTATTCCTTTTCTCCAGAGATGCTGCCTGTCCCGCTGACTTACTCCAGCACTTTATGTCTTTTGTCCCAGCAACATCAGGTTCTTAAGGCTCAATAGGTTTAAGGTGAGATGGACAAAATTTGAAAGAGATGTGTGGGGCAAGTTTTTTTACACAGAGGGTTGTGGGTGCCGGGAGCAAGCTGACCAGGGTAATGTTGGAATAATGTCCCCAACAACTCTCACCAACTTCTACAGATGTGCCGTAGAAAGCATTTTATCGCCGTGGTTTGGGAACAGCGTAGTTTAGGAACAGCTCCATCCAAGACCGCAGGAAATTGCAGAGATTTGTGGAAGTAGCCCAGACCATCACACAAACCAACCTCCCATTCATTGAAGAAGGGTTTCGACCCGAAACGTCGCCTATTTCCTTTGCTCCATAGAAGCTGCCTCACCCGCAGAGTTTCTCCAGCATTCTTGTCTACCTCCCTTTCATCGGCTCCATTTAGTACTACACGCTGCCTCGGCAAGGCCACCAGCATAATCAAGGAGGAGCTGCACCCCAGTCATTCCCTCTTCTTCACTCTCCCATCAGACACGAGGTGTGAAAACGCACACCTCCAGATTCAGCTACGGTTTCTTCCCGGCTGTTATCATTCAACTGAACCATCTTCTCACCAACTAGAGAGCGGTCCTGACCTCCCATCTACCTCATTGGAGTCATTCGGACTATCTTTAATTGGACTTTACTGGACTTTATCTTGCACTAAACGTTATTCCCTTTATCCTGTATCTGTACACTGTGGATGGCTCGATTGTAATCATGTATAGTCTTTCCTTTGACTGGATAGCATGCAACAAAAAGCTTCTCACCGTACCTCGGTACAGGATCCTCTACAAGTGCCTTATAGAAACATATAAAATTCTTAATGGATTGGACGGGCTAGATGCAGGAAAATGTTCCTGATGTTGATAGAGTCCAGAACCAGTGGTCAAAGTTTAGGAATAAGGGGCAGGCCATTTAGGATTGAGATGACAAAAAACATTTTCACCCAGAGAGTAGTGAATCTGTGGAATTGTCTGCCACAAAGGTAGTGGAGGCCAATTCACTGGATGTTTTCAAGTTAGAGTTAAAGGAATCAAGGACTATGGGGAAAAAGCAGGAATAGGGTACTGATTTTAGATGATCGGCCATGATCATAGAAAGGTGGTGCTGGCACGAAGGGCCAAATGGCCTACTCCTGCATCTATTTTTCAATGTTATATGTTTCTATACGTGACAATTATAAACTAAACTTATCTAAACTAAACTAAAGATGAGAGTGATGTTTAAGAGGCTTTTGGATAGGCACATGTTTATGGAGGGAACACAGAAGATGCTGGTTAATACACAAAAGGACACAAAGTAACTCAGCTCAGCAGGTCAGGCAGCATCTCTGGAGAATACGGAGAGGTGATCCAAGTTTAAGGTCGGGACTCTTTTTCAAACTGGCTGTGAGGGTGGGGAAGAAAGCTGGAAAAGGGGAGAGTGGTGAGTCCGAGATAGAACATGGATGTAGACCTGCAGTGGGGGAGCAGCGAGAGAGGGTCCCACAAAACTGCCGTCAGAGAGAGAACATCTTCAAAGTAAGCATACCTTGAATGTAGAAATAAAGAACTGCAGATGCTGCTTATTACACAAAAGGACACAAAGCGCTGGAGTAACTCAGTGGGTCGGGAAGCATCACAAGCCGCTGGAGTAACTCAGTGGGTCGGGAAGCATCACAAAGCGCTGGAGTAACTCAGTGGGTCGGGAAGCATCACAAAGCGCTGGAGTAACTCAGTGGGTCGGGAAGCATCACAAAGCGCTGGAGTAACTCAGTGGGTCGGGAAGCATCACAGAGCGCTGGAGTAACTAAGCAGGGCAGGCATTAGGGTTAGCGTCAGAGTTGGGTCCCGACCCGAAACATCACAGGTCCATGTTCCCCACGTATTGTCACAGCCATAGAGTCATACAGCGTGGAAACAGGCCCTTCGGCCCTAGTTGCCCACACCGACCAACATGCTTCATCTACACCAGTCCCACCTGCCTGCATTTGGCCCATATCCCTCTAAACCTGGCCTATCCATGTACCTGTTCAAATCTTTCTTAAACATTGGGATAGTACCTGCCTCAACTACCTCCTCCAGCAGCTCATTCCCTACACCCACCAAACTTTCTCCAAAAAGTTACCCCTCAGGATTCCATTAGATCTTTCCCCCCTCACCTTAAACCTATGTCCTCTAGTTCTCGATCCCCCTACTCTGGGCAAGAGGCTTTGCATATTTACCTGATCTATTCCTCTCATGATCTTATACACCTCTGTAAGATTATCCCTCATTCTCCTATGCTCCAAGGAATACTGTCCCAGCCTGCTGAACCTCTCCCTATAGCTCAGCCCCTTGAGTCCTGGTAAATCTTCTCTCAACCCTTTCAAACTTGATCAATCTTTCCTATAACATGGTGACCAGAACCCAACACAATACAATGTTATGTGTTCCATGTACCTGATCAGCTCCAGTGTAGCTGAGAATAATGTTATCAAGACACAAGAGACTGCAGATGCTGGATTCTTGAGCTAAACACAAAGTGCTGGAGTAACTCAGCGGGTCAGGCAGCATCTGTGGAAGGGAGTGGATGGGCGGCATTTCGGATCGGCAGTAGGTTACTAACATTTCTTGAATTATGAGCCAACAATGGATAATTCTGTGGTCACAAGCCCAGTTATAGTCATGTAGCACGGAAACAGGCCCTTCGGCCCAACTTGTCCATGCCAACCAAGTGGCACGGAGTGGCGGAGCAGCGGTAGAGGACATGGACAGTACAAACATTTAGGACTTGAAGGGTACAAGATGGCGCCTAAAACGTGACGACTCCTATATACTACATGGGTCAGGCAGCATCTGTGGAGAAGCTTCTCCAAAGGGCGGCACGGTAGCACAGCGGTAGAGTTGCTGCCTCACAGAGACCCATGTTCGATCCTGACGATGGGTGCTGTCTGCACAGAGTTTGTACGGCTCCTCTGTGACCGCCTGGGTTTTCTCCGGGAACTTGGGTTTCCTCCCACACTCCAACGGCATATAGGTTCGTAGGTTAATTGGCTTCGGTAAAGATTGTCAATTGTCTCTAGTGTGTAGAATACTGCTGGAGCACGGGGTGATCGACGGAGATGGTGGACTCAGTGAGCCAAAGGGCCTGTTTCCAAGCTTTATTTCTAAAGTAAAATCTAAGGCCTAAAGGATATGGCTCAAATGTGGGCAGGTGGAACTAGTGTAGATGGGACATCTTGGAAGGACATGGGCAAGTGGCCAAAGGGCCTGTGTCCATGTTGCATCTCCAAAGTGTGAATGTCTAAAGTCTAAGGATGTTGCCTGACCTGCTGAGTTACTTTAGCATTTGGTATTTTTCTTTGGTAAAACCAGTATCTCCAATTTCTTGCTATTACTCTTATACTGAGTATGATTGTGCCTAACGTATAGCAGGATTGTCACTGAACGGTATGCCAAAAATGAATTTCACTGTACACACATGTCACACATGTGACAATAAAGTAACATTAAATCATCGAACCATTGAGATTATTTTGGATTTAATTGCATCATGTTAATAACAAAGGCTCCTTGCCGTCGTGTTTTCCAGGTGCTGTCTGTACGGAGTTTGCAGGTTCTCCCTGTGACCGCCTGTTTTCTCCGGGTGCTCCAGATTCCTCCCACATTCCAAACACGTACAAGTTTGTAGGTTGTGTAGGAAGGAACAGCACATGCTGGTTTAAGCCAAAGAAAGACACAAAAAGCTGGAGTAAATGAGCAGCTCAGGCAGCATCCCTGGAGAAAAGAAATAGGTAAGGTTTTGGGTCAAGACCCACCTTCAGGCTGATTCATTGGCTTAAATTGTAGGTTATTAGTAGGTTTCATGGCTTCTATAGATTATAAATTGTCCCTTGTGTGTAGGACAGTGCCGATGTACATGGTGATCGCTGATCAACGTGGGCTTGGAATGGGCCTTGTTGTCTGCACAGTCACTCTTTCACTGACTGCTTGGTGAGGCGTCCATGCATCAGTTATGGCGGGTCTGCCCTGGGTCGATCGAGTTCCTGTTGCGGAGGTTCATGAACGGGGATCGTGAGAGTGGGGCTGAAAAGTAGGAACCACATTCCACGGACTTCACTGAGCGAGCACATCGGTCCGTCTCACGCTGATACCAATCAGGGCGCTGAACAAAAATGGACATCAAAACAAATGATCTGGAGGCTCAAGTTCACTTAGGGCGGCACGGTGGCACCTGGTGGAGTTGGTGTCTCACAGCGCCTGGGACCCGGGTTCTATCCTGACTGCGGGTGCTGTCTGTACGGAGTTTGTACGTTCTCCATACGATCGCGTGGGTTTTCTCCGGGTGCTCCGGTTTCCTCCCACACTCCAAAGACGTACAGGTTTGTAGATTAATTGGTGTGGTAAAATTGCAAACTGTCCCTAGTGTGTGTGGGATAGAGTTTATGCCGACGGGCCTGTTTCTGTGTTGTATCCCTGAATGAAACTAAACTAAATCTCTTTGGCAGACACAGCACGGAGACGGACCACTCTCTTTAGAGTCACAGCACGGAGACGGACCACTCGACCCACTGGGTTCGCGCCGACCAGCGATCCCCGCACACTGACACTATCCTACAAACACCCGGGACAAGCTTTTATCAAGCCAATTAGCCTGCAAGCCCATATGTCTTTGGAATGTGGGAGGACCCGGAGAAAACCGGAGCACCCGGAGAAAACCCGCGCATTCACTAGGAAAACATTCAAATTCCATACAGACAGCACCCATGGTCAGGATCAAAATCGGATCTCTGGCACCGATCCTCCGCGGAAGTCCTGATGAGGTTGAGATCAACCGCCTCACCAGGTCTGAGGAGGTGGGGGGGGGGGGGGGGGAGGTGAGGAGGGGCAAATATGTACGGGGAAATTAGAGGGGTCGGACTTTACTATCTTTAATCATAATCATACTTTATTAGCCAAGTATGTTTTGCAACATACGAGGAATTTGATTTGCCAAACAGTCATCATACCAAATAAAAAGCAACAGAACACACAAAATACATTTTAACATAAACATCCACCACAGTGACTCCTCCACATTCTTCACTGTGATGCAAGATGAAAAAAAGTTCAGTCTCTCCCTTCTTTGTCCTCCAGCGGTCGGGGGCCTCTAAACTTCCGTTGACAGGACGATCCTACTCCCGTTGCCGGCGGCAGGCCTCGTCATCGAGGCGATCAAACTCCTGACTTGCACCTATTTCTCCCCTCCCCCTACATTCCTTCCTCTAGCTTCACAATGCGCAAGTCCTCAATGTTTTTGTTCTTCGGTTTTCATCTCTGGCCTTTGTCTAACCATCTGTCTAGCGAACCTCCCCTTGCCTGTATCCGCCTGTTACTTGCCACGCTCGATACTTGTTTCCCGACGCGAAACGTCTCCTATCCATGTTCTCCAGAGATGCTGCCTGACCCGCTGAGTTACTCTAGCATTTTGTGTCTGTTAGTAAACCAGCATCTGCATTTTATTTTAGCATTTAATCCATACCCAGTTTAATGAATACCTTACCTGGTATCCCAGTCATTTACCTCTGTGCAGATACAAGGAACAGTAGATGCTGGTTTACAAAAAAGCATGTCCCATTTTCCCATGTTTGGCCCATAATCTCCCTAAAGCGGCTATCCCACTTGGGCGACCTAATTGGCGAGTTTAGAAAAGTTTGAAAAAATGACATGTTGAAGACCTCCTTTGACTATGTTGAAGACTAGCTTCGACTAGCTACGACTAACTTTGGGAAAATGGTGGAGAGTGAAGACGACCTCCTTCGATCTCCCTTCGACTATGATGAAGACTATCTACGACTACCTTTGACTACCCTCGATTACCTACGACTAACATGCTGACCTACTACGATCTACTACGACTAAACTTACGAGTAAAAAAAGATTTTTTTTTTCCATGGCCTGGTTTTACTCGCGGGCAGTTTTTAAACATTTTGAAAAAAACATTGTGACCTAGCTGAGGCCTCGAGTACGCGGAGACCACTCTCGAGCATGAAGGAGAGTTACGAAGACCTCCTATGACCTCGTGTCGACCATGCTGTGAATATGAGTCGAGGGCAAACTCGCCAGAACTTGCGGATTAGGTCGCCCAAGTGGGACAGGCCCTTTAACCTTTCCTATCCGTACCTGTCCAAATGTCTTTTAAATGCTTTTATAGTACCTACCTCAACTATCTCCTCTGGCAGCTCGATCCTTACACCCACCACCCACTGTGTGAAAACGTTGTCCCTCGGGTTTGTACTAAATCTTGTCCCTCTCACCTTACACATGGGTCCTCATGTTTTTGGTTCACCTATCCCGTGTAAATGATGGTGCCTTCACTTTTGAGTCGGCAAATCAAGGCCAGCTGTTGGAATGGAATGATAAAAGATGCCATTTAATCCATGCGCCTAAATTTCAAGTTTCAGTTCGGCACAGCGGTGGAGTCGTTGCCTCACGGCGCCAGAGACCCAAGGTCGATCCTGACCACAGGTGCTGTCTGTGTGGAGTTTGAACGTTCTCCCTGTGACCGGGTGGGTTTTCCCCGAGAGCTCCGGTTTCATCCCACACACCAAAGAAATGCAGGTTTGTAGGTTAATAGTAAGATTAAACAAGAACTTACCAGTTTGAAGTTTGATCTTTATTTTATGAGGAGTTGCGATGAGGGATTTCGTGAAGACCCCGCCAACACGCATGCGCGGCATTCTTCAAAGCAGCGGTGTGGAATCACAGATCACAAACCGAAGATAGTAAGATTAAAACTTGACCATACCAGTTGAATTTATAATAGAGGGTTGGGAGCGGAGGGCACGAAATCCCTCATCGCAACTCATAAAATAATGATCAAACTTCAAACTGGTAAGTTCTTGTTTAATCTTACTATTTTACTTCGGAGTCACGTGAGTGACTTCGTGAAGATTTCAAAGCTCAGTGATTACATGCCCTGGACCACGTCCATGCTGCCACACTGCCGTAATTCTGATGGAGGAAGTTTATTAATACATTCCAGACTGGACAGGCTGAAAAATAAATGAATGTTTAATAACACAAATAATAAGACCCCTAACTCGGGGACAAAACAAATTTACGGAGCAGCTCCCAGCACAGCTTCCGCAAACATCGCGGGTTTGGCCACCGGTTTATTGTAGAATCTGTGGAATGTGGATTCACTGGCCCATCCCGCGGTAGCGAGGACATGATCCATGGGCACCTCCATGGTCCTCGCCGCTGAAGTGGATGCAGCCCTGGTAGAATGAGATTTAAACACATTAGTATCTATCCCAGCTGCATCCAATACTTCCCTGAGCCACCTTGCAATTGTTGAGCAAGTCACCCAGTGATGAGGCTTCTTGTGGCTGATAAAGAGCCCGTGTTCCATCGTCCTAATGATACTGGTATGTTGAATATAGTGGCGAAGATGGGTGACTACGCAGAGGGTGGCGTCTGTGGGATATGCCCGGAATTCCAATTGCAGCCCTAGCGCACCTGGCCTATGCTGCTTAAGTAACCCTTCGACGATGAAGGTTACTTTTTGCGGAGTTGAGACCATTCTATCAAGTCGCAGTTTCTGCAGGGTCTGCACCCGCTGAGCCGTTGTCAGTGCCATCAGCATTACCACTTTGAGGGTGAGCTTGTTAAGTGGTAACTCTTTCATGGGAGACCAGTTTCTCAATAGGGTCAGCACCACCCCTACATCCCATGTGATGTTATATCTGGGTCGTGGGGAATTGGTGTTGAACACTCCCCGCATGAATTTTGACACCAGTTGACTAGACCCCACACCTATGTTGAGGTATGAGGATAGCGCACTCCTGGCGCTATTGATGGCACTGTAGCTGAGACCCTCATCGTAATGAAGGCCCGCCAGGAATTCCAGAACGTCAGGGATTGTAGCAGAGTTATAAGTTGTAGAAGTTCTAGCGCAGTATGCCTCCCATTTCCTGATTTGAGTGAGATACTGCCTTCTTGTTGAAACTCTGCAGGAAGCGACGATGAGGTCCATGGCCCTAGAGGAGATTCCAGCCCCCAGAAGTGGTCTTCTTAGAACCTGCAAGCCAACAGGTTTAAGTGGCGATGGCACGGGTGAATTTCCCCAGTAACAAGGTTCGTAATCAAATTTGTGCATTTAGCAATTTGCACCCATGGACTTTTGACCATCTGGAGGACCACCGGATACCATGGTTGCGTAGGCCAGTTGGGTATAATCAGTATACCTGAAGCAGAATCTAATTTGATTTTCTGCAATACCCGGCTGATGAGGCAGAATGGGGGAAATGCGTAGCAGAACCATTTCCCCCAATGGAGAGAAAATGCATCCATTGCTACTGCCCCAGGGTCTGGTTCCCAAGACACATATGTTGGTATCAGATGGTTCAACCTAGGCGCAAAAAGGTCAATATCTGGTGTACCGAATTTAGCTATTATTTCAGCAAATATCTTCAGATTCAGCATCCACTCAATGTTATCATTAAATACTCGTGACCTGGTGTCTGCCACTGTATTGAGCTTCGCTGGAAGATAGGTTGCTGAGATCCAAATATTTCTTTCAATACACCAGTGCCAAATTGTGTTGACTAATTCATCATAAGATACTGACCTGATACCACCCATATGATTTATGTATGCTACCACCGTGGTATTATCTATTTGAAGACGGACATGTACATGACTTAATTTTGTGCAATATGCCCTTAGCCCATGGAAAACACCTAGCATCTCCAAATAGTTTATCCCTTGTGACTGTAAAAGCGTGAATTCATGAGCGTCCCATCTGCCCCCACAACTGGTTACAGTATCAGTCGCTCCCCATCCTTGGGCACTTGCATCTGTTTGTACCACAACTGATGGGTTCGAGACAATGATGGGTCTATAACAGTCACCAATATTGTTAGCCCACCATTGTAACTCGATTTTTGCCTTTATCGGCAGCTGCATGGGTCTGCCAAAATGTTCAGCATTTGCTTTTAATGCTGAAATTTTTGCTTGTTGTAAATTTTGATAATGTAGTGGTCCAAACTGTGTAGCAGGAAATGTAGCTACAAGCTTCCCAATTACCTTAGCAGCTTGTCGAATAGTGAGTACCACAGCACAAGCAAAGTTGTTACAAGTTTCTTGAATCTCTGCAACTTTCCAAGCTGGGACAGTGACCATCATCTGATTCGTGTTAATAGTGAATCCCAAATAATCCATAACCTGTGAGGGATTAAACTTTGATTTGTCTGGATGGATGACAAACCCCAATTCTTCAAATATAGCTATAGTAGCTGCAACTGCTAGCTGTGCCAATTCTAAGGATTCTCCTATGATCAATATATCGTCCAAGTATGCCATGACGATATGATTTTGTCTCCTGAGATATGCCAGAATAGGTTTAACAATTTTCGTAAACAGCCGAGGTACTGTCGTAATCCCATTGGGTAACGCTTTATATTGCCATAACTGATCCTTCCAGACAAATTTCAAAAACTTCCTATGAGACGGTGTGATAGGAACTGTATAGTATTCATCTTTCAAATCAATGCAGGCCATAAAGCACCCTTTGCTAAGTAACTGTTTTGCTGTTTCAAACGTCTCCATTTTAAAATGGGTGTATTGCACAAAAGTATTCAACAGGGTTAGGTCAATGATAATACGACAACCACCATCTTTTTTAGGCCTTGTAAAGATGTTGGACACAAACTCAACTGGCTCATGTGTCATTTTTTCTATCGCCCCTTTTGCCTCTAATCGTAAAATTTCTGCATGTCCTACCTCCATCTCTTTTTGAGAAAGCGCAAACTTGTGATGAGGCACATGCTGCGTAGGGGGAAGTTTGTCGTTAATAAATTCTATCACATAACCCTGAATACTTTGGAGAATAAAGACGTCAGAAGTGACTTTCCCCCAACCAGCCGCAAAGAACTGCAACCGTCCACCAATCTGTGAGGGCACCTCTGCTACTGTTTGACGAGAACCAAACCCCCTTACCTCCATGGTCACTTCCGGGGTCTGGAGAATGGGGGCTTTTGCGGCCTGTGGGCTGATGCTGGTAGTGGCCGCATTTTCCACGCGGGCTTCGGAGGATCCTGCCCTAAAAAAGACGGTTGTTGTAGTTGTTGAGGGTGGAACTGCTGTTGGGGAGCTGGTGGTTGGTAAGTTTTTGTCGGGTATGTTCTTGGGTTCCTATCCGACTGCCACCTGGGTCTGGATGAAGGATAAGGTCGCTGCCTTCGATACGGCAGGCTTCTACTGGACACAGGTTGCTTCATAAGCCCCACCGTTTTGGCCTCTTCATCCAATTCTTTTACCTGCTTAGACAGGTCCTCCCCAAACAGCTGTGTTGTTGGTGGTGTGGTGGAGGTGCGGCACAACCCAGCAAATTTTGGGTTTAGGTTGGGCCGAATGGAGCTTTTCCTGAAACAGTTTATTTCAAACTGTGCGTTGCACAGGAGGGCTAATGCGTCCTGCTGTTCTTCTGACACATCTGCTGCATCCAATGTCCTCGCAAAAGCCGTGATTCCGGACGTCAATAGTTTGAGGATTTTCTGGAGCTTGCCCTCCTGTGCCCTGGTGTTGCTGTTGATGTTCCCCCAAATTGGCAGGTTAACCTTCGGCACACTGAGGGACACACAATTTGCTGGGGCCTTGTATTTTTCCAATGTCTCCCCAATGACATTTTCTTGGAGCTGGTGAGATGTTAAGTAATTGATAGAGGCCGCTATTTTCGGATGTAGTGGCTCTCCAACGGCAGTTGGTTTTCCAAACTTAGCAACAGCCTCCAGCATTTCTTCAGCGTCTGGCCCTGCGGGTTTGTCTTCCATCTCTGTGTCCTCGAAATCACCCATCCGCTCACTGTGCCTGCTGGCGATAGACAAGGGTGAAATCGACAGAGGCACCCTGCTCTTACTCCCAGACCGCAAGGACTCCCGTTCTTGTCGTTCCAGGTCCCGCTGATACAGCACCTCCACCATTTGTTCCATTCGTGCCATGCGACCGCCGCCGCTACACGCGGATGACAGGTCGACTTCCCCAGGCCCTGCTGAGTCGCTGGGGCTTCTGCCAGTTGGTCGCACCTGCACGAGGTGCGCTGACAGGTATTCATCAGCACCCGCTCCTGCGGGGCTGAACGACCTCCGCACGGACAACCCGCAAGCCTGGTGCCTCTCGGACCATAGCGGCTTCTCTCCCTGATGAGCAGGCAGAGGAAAGGAGTCGGAACCGGTCTCCAACACCAGTTCCGTGGTCCGTGCAGGCACACTGTCACCCTCACCCCCAGGGGTCTGTGACGGCGCTTGGCTGGCTTTACCCGCAACAGCGGGATTGCCTAACCGTATTTTCCTGCCACCGGTCTGCGCTCCGGCAGCCTGTTCCGGTGCAGTGCTGGTACCTCCTGCTCCTGCAGGGTATGCTGCTCCAGCAGTACGGTCGCCAGCCTGGAACCTCGCAGTTTTCCCCTGCGGTATATCAATGCACACTGCAGCAGCTAGGCTTGATTTCTGCACGGCTTTCCCTCGAGTCTGCTCCCTGGGGACCTGTAAAACAGAAGCGGTACTTGCCATGCGAGACACCCGTTGTGCATTTTTCCCACCAGCCCTGACTTTGGGTGATGGTGGAAAGAAGTCAGGGTCTCCTTCCCCCTGCTCCCGTGCGGACTTTCCTCCCGGTAATAACGGAGGCGAGTCGGCCCCTACCGACACCATAGGGTCCGACTTCCGCACCTGCTTCCCCGGTCTAACAGGTGTTGCCAATCCTTCGGTTAGCCCCGAGGAAGATTGCCGCGACCCGCGGCTCTTGGTGAATTTCCTCTTCTCCTCCATCGCTTCTGTAAGACAAAACTTACGGAAGTACCAGCTCAAGGTTAGTTTCACTTACCTGGAGCCGTCTTTTGAAGGAGCTGGTGGAGAAGCGCACTCCCCCTCCCCCCCCCCAGCTTGCCGGTAGCAAATGCGCGCGACGATATGCTGCGCATGCGTGTTGGCGGGGTCTTCACGAAGTCACTCACGTGACTCCGAAGTAAAATTGGCTTTCATAAATTGTCCATAGTGTGTAGGATAGTATGAGTGTATGGGGTGATCGATGGTCGGCGTGGACCCAGTGGGCCGAAGGAACTACACTGAACCAAACTCTGTATGCACTCTGTCTATTTTTGATTCCCCAATCCTGGGTTAAAGACGCTGTGCCTTCACTCTATCTCTTCTTTGCTGTGCTTCGAATCAACGTGTCAGGTTGGACAAATGTCAAAACTCATTTCAACATGGTATGATGTGAGTGATTGATTTTTCGAGCTGCTGCTCGGGTAGGTCGGAGTCATGGATTAAACAGTGACCTTTCACCATTGCCGCTTGAGTTCACATGCCATCTAGAAGGATGGAATAACACTTGTGACCTTCTGATCATCCCCAAATACAAATCGCCAGCCTGTGGCAGCTCTGTGTCCAATGTGAGTGCCCTTGGGATCCACAATTCCACTCGTACACATCTGCTCTCTCAGAATCACTCCCCCCTTCAAGACAGTGATTCTATAACATCATTTAAAGATACTATAACATCATTTAAAGGTACTATAACAACAGTTAACTGTACTATAAGAACAGTTAAAGGTACTAGAAGGATATTTAAAGGTACAATAACAATAGGTACATGGATAGGAAAATGCCTTGAATGTTTTACCCAGTGTAGGGGAATCAAGAACCAGAGGACATAGGTTTAAGGTGAGGGGAGGAAAAGTTTAATAGGAACTTGAGGGGAAATCTTTTCATGGAGAGTGTGGTGGGTGTGTGGAATGAGCTGCCAGAGGAGGTTGATGAGGCAGGGACTATAACAACATTGAAAAGACATTTGGACAGGTTCAGATGGGTATGGGCCAAACACGGGCAGGTGGGTCTAGCGTAAATGGGGCATCTTGTTCGGCATGGAGGAATTGGTCCGATCGATTCTACCTATTCTGACATTGCTCTGTTAAAATATGTTTGACAGCGTTTCTGCATGCTACACTGGGCTCAACTTATATTTGGTGAAGATATAGACACAAAATGCTGGAGTAACTCACCGGGTCAGGCAACATCACTGTAGAAGAGGTGATATTTGGGATCAGAACCCTTCTTGAGTGTGAAGAAGGATTCCCACTTGAAATGTCAACTATACCTTTTATACAGGGATGCTGCCTGACCCGCTAAGTTACTCCAGCATATTGTGTGTAACTTCGGTATAAACTGGCACCTGAGGTTCTTTCTTCACATTTGGTGAACTGCATTCCGAGTAATGTATTCAGCTTTGGTCACCCTGCTTTAGGAAAGATCTCATAAAGCTGGAAAGAGAGCAGCGAAGATTTACAAGGAGGATGCCGGGCCTTGAGGGCCTGAGGTATTGGGACAGGTCGGGCAGACTAGGACTTTAATTAATGGAGTACAGGAGGCTGAGTGGTGATATTATAGTCATTGAGCCATAGAGTGTGGAAACAGGTCCTTCAGCCCAACTTGCCCACACAGACCAACATGTCACATCTATACTATTCCCACCTGCTTGCCTTAGGCTGATATCCCTATAAGACTGTCCCATGTACCTGTACAAATGGTTCTTAAATGTTGCGATAGTCCCTGCCTCAACTACATCCTCTGGCAGACTCTATAGAGGAGTATAAAATCACAAGCAGTTAAACGTGACATTTAAGAGGTGATGCAAGAGGTGGGGGGACATGGACCATGTACAGGAAGATATGATGGGTTTATCTGGGCATCATGTTTGGCACAGACATTGAGTGCTGAAGGGCCTGTTCCTGCGCTGTACTGTTCGTATACTGTTCATATACAATATACATTAATGAATTGGACGAGGGAATTGAATGCAACATCTCCAAATTTGCAGATGACAAAAAGCTGGGGTGTATAGTTAGGTGTGAGGAGGATGCTAGGAGGCTGCAGGGTGATTTGGATAGGCTGAGTGAATGGGCAGATGCATGGCAGATGCAGTATAATGTGGATAAATGTGAGGTTATCCACTTTGGTGGCAAAAACATGAGGGTAGACAATTATCTGAATGGTGGCAGATTAGGAAAAGGGGAGATGCAACAAGACCTGGGTGTCATGGTACACTAGTCATTGAAAATAGGCATGCAGGTGCAGCAGGCAGTGAAGAAAGCAAATGGTATGTTAGCATTCATAGCGAACAATTTGAGTATAGGAGCAGGGAGGTTCTACTGCAGTTGTACAGGGTTTTGGTGAGGCCACACCTGGAGTATTGCGTACAGTTTTGGTCTCCAAATCTGAGGAAAGACATTCTTGCCATAGAGGGGGTTCAGAGAAGGTTCACCAGACTGATTCCTGGGATGTCGGGACTTTCATATGAAGAAAGACTGGATAGACTCGGCTTGTACACACAGGAATTTAGAAGATTGAAGAGGGATCTTATAGAGACTTACAAAATTCTTAAGGGGTTGGACAGGCTAGATGCAGGAAGATTGTTCCCGATGTTGGGGGAGTCCAGAACAAGGGATCACAATCCCCTTATCCTTAAAGGGGAAATCCCTTTAGGACCGAGATGAGGAAAACATTCTTTACACAGAGAGTGGTGAGTCTCTGGAATTCTCTGCCACAGGTCGTTGAGGCTAGTTCATTGGCTATATTCAAGAGGGAGTTGGATGTTGCTCTTGTGGCTAAAGGGATCAGGGGGTATGGAGAGAAGGCAGGTACGGGATACTGAGTTGGATGATCAGCCATGATCATATTGAATGGCGGTGCAGGCTCGAAGGGCCGAATGGCCTACTCCTGCACCTATTTTTTATGTTTCTATGTTTCTATGAGGGGAATCGGGTAAATGCACAGAGCCTTTTTCTCAGAGTCAAAGAATCAAGAGCTAAAGGGCATGTGTTTAAATATTACCCCTCTCACCTATGCCCTCTGGTTCTGACTAACCTGCTAATGTTAAAAGACTTTGTTATCACCCAATCTAATCCCCTCATGATCTTGGTGGTATGGATCGATCTTGACCGCGGGTGCTGTCTATATGAAGTTTGTACGTTTTCCTTGAGACCATATGGGTTTTCTCCGGGTGCTCCGGCTTCCTCTCACACTCCAAAGGACGTACAGGTTTGTAGGTTAATTTGCTTTGGTATAAATTGTAAATTATCCCTCGTGTGTGGAGGATAATGCTAGAGTATGCTGTGGTGATCGCTGGTCTGCGCAGACACGATGGACTTAAGAGCCTGTTTCTGCGCTGTATCTCTAAAGTTTAAAATCTTATACACCTCAATAAGATCACTCCTCAGCTTCCTGCACTCCAAGGAATAAAGTCCCACAAAATGTAACTCAGCGACTAAACGGACAACCTCTCAAGTCGGGGAATTATACAAGAACCTCAACGTGATCTTACAACATGAAGAAGGGTCTTGACCTGAAACGTCACCCATTATTTCTCTCCAGAGATGGTGCCTGTCCCGCTGAGTTAACTCCAGCATTTTGTGTCAATGATCTTAGAACAACTAGTTCAAGAACAGCTTCTTCCTAGCAACCACATTGAACATTCCACAACACTAACCTCAGCAACTATGACCTTCGTTGTGTCTATAGCTGCATTATGGATTTGGGGATTTTTTGCACTAGAACTACGGTTATGAATTTGTTGGATTTCGATTGTTTTATTTGTTTGTGTGTACTGCTGTTATAGTCCAAATATAGCGGAGGGCAGTAAGAATTTAATTGTTCTGTTGTTAGCACAGATAACAGTTCAACACTGGTGAGCACTGAAGAGACTGGAGCAGCTGGGCTTGTACACTCTGGAGTTTAGAAGAATGAGAGAGGATCTTATTGAAACATATAAGATTATTAAGGGTTCGGACACACTAGAGGCAGGGAACATGTTCCTGATGTTGGGGGAGTCCAGAACCAGGGGCCACAGTTTAAGAATAAGCGGGAAGCTCGGAAGCCCCGCAGACCGGTGAGTTGAGGAGGAGGGACGGATGGAAGGGAGGAGTGGGCCGGTAGGAGAGGGAATGGGTGTCCCCCCCTCTCATTGGTACGGAGCTTTTGCATTTTTCAGCTTGGAATTGTGCAATCTGGTGCATACTGTAGCGAGTCTTTTAACTTACACTTGAATGCAATATTTATGCGTTAAATTGGATTAGCTATGAATAAGGTTAGGCTAAATTACATTCCACAGTAGAGCCAGGCTCTGATCAACAGGTGCAGTACATGAATGATCTTGGTGTATTCATGTATGGAAATCAGATTATAATCAAGCACTTGGCCCATGTTGACCAACCTGGGTCTCACTGCACACCTGGTACTGCTCCTGATCCTGACTCCAGTTGCATACCTTCTTTCATTCCTGACCCTGAGTCCAGCCTTACACCTGGCCCCCTATTTTACCCTGATCATAGCTGCTTACTGCTTAGGTTCCCAGTGCTGCACATTCCCATTGTCCCAGCTTTGACTGCACACATAATACTATTCCAGACCTTGACTCTGGATGCACACTTGGCCTTGCTCCTAGCCCCTCTGCACTGACAATATATCTGGCCCACCCATAAAGCCCCATATCTGACCCCCTGGACTTAACCTATTACGTTCAAGTCCACAGGTGCTTATCCAATGCGGCAATCTTTTATGGGGCACTTCACAGATCAAATTTTGTATAACAAAATTTACGAGACCCATTGGCTTCCTTGTTATCTAACATGCTAGTTAGTTTGTCAAAGAAGTCATCAATTGGTTGAACACAATTTCTCATCCATAAAATTATACTCACTTAGTTGTATAAGATCTTTGTTTTGATTGCACCTACCAACACGCGTACATTATTATATTACAGTTAATATGTACCGAGGGAAATTTTTGTGCCAATGCTCCCCTTTCCCAATTACTTTTACATTGAAGTGATTGAAATCCAAGTGAAGTTTAAATTGCATCAGAAAAATAAAATCTCTGGAATGGATGATATTCATTACGTAGTTGGTTGGAGTCAGTATCAGCACAATTACTATATTAAACTTTGAATCTTCAGATGTCCTGGTTCAAGCTGAAAATAAAGACATATAATAACCTCCTCACACATTCCCCTGCAAGTATCTCTGTCACTCCTTTAAAATATGCCCCTTCTTTGAACAAGCTCTTAAACATCGCATCTGAATCAGTTTCCATCTGATTACACTCCTTGAGGATGTTCATCTCGTATTCAATTAATAAAACGACGAGATTGGGGACATTTCTATTCAACCTGTCAAAGGAATTTGTGGGGGGGGGGGGGTTAGAAATAGTCAGTGCAGTAAACAAACATAATAGTTAAGTGGCAAATGACAATAGGTGACCTTCCCAATATTTAACTGAACGAAATAATAGGTTATCGGGGCTGTATGTTGTGACAGAGAACCTGACACCTTGCATGTCATTTTAATGTTACACTTATTCCATCCCCCTGAATATTCTGGATTAATAAATTAAGGTTTTGTCAACTAACTTGTCAGGCTAATTACAAATCAATAACATTAGCCAACTCCGAACCACGAAGCGCTGAGCATTGGGATCCAGACATCACGGACAACTGACCTCAGTTCCCCGCTCACATCTGACAGTGCTCTCCGTCTGAACCAGAGGCCACGGAGCGTTTTTGAAAGTGGTGAGACTGAACAACCACTGATCGATCACGTTGGTGGTACCTGGCGAGGGAGTAGAGCAACCGAGTGGGGGGAGGGTGTGGGAGGGAGGTATCCCCCCCTCCCATGGTAGGGGCCTTTTGAAATTTGATGTATTAAAATCATGTTTCAGTGCATTGTAGAAGTATGATTTCAATGTTTTTTGTTTGAAGTATTTTTAAGAGGTAACATTTTAAGGGGTAACTTTTTTCCACACAAAGGGTGGTGGGTGTATGGAACAAGCTGGCAGAGGAGGTAGTTGAGGCAGGGACTATCCCAACATTTAAGAAACAGACTGATACATGGATAGGACAGGTTTGGATGGATATGGACCAAAAGCAGGTAGTGTAGCTGGGACATGTTGGCGGGTGTGGGCAAGATGCGCCGAAGGGCCTGTTTTCACACTGTATCGTTCTATGACTACATTATACCTCCACCATTCATGAATGCTTCAAAATCAAATGGTCGAGTTTTATTGCCGTATACTCAAGCATAGAAACATAGAAAATAGGTGCAGTAATAGGCCATTCGGCCCTTTCCTGCCAACACTGCCATTCAATATGATCATGGCTGTTCATCTAAAATCAGTACCTCTTTCCTGTTTTTTCCTGGGCTTGGCATCATGTTTCACACAGACATTGTGGGCCGAAAGGCCTGTTCCAGTGCTGTACTGGTCTATGTTTTATACTGGAAGTACTGAGCAGCTGATGAAAGCTCATTTACTTGAAACGTTAATTCTACATCCCACTCCACAGATGCTGTCCATGCCATTAAGCATTTACAGTTTTTAATGGTTTTATTCCAGGTTTCCAGTGAAAAAATCCAGTGAAATGAAAACATAAAATTATTCAGAGCAATTTGAGAACATCTTAAAACTTACTCCTGTATTATTCAGCACATTTTACCCAGAATATTTTTCATTTATATCACTCGGTAATATCACAAAAGGTTTGAATTGAATTGAATTAAGAAATACAGCATGGAAACAGGCCCTTCGGCCCACCGATCCTACGCCAACCATCGATCACCTGTTCACACTAATTCTTTGTTATCTCACTTTCGCATCCACTCCCTACACACTAAGGGGCAATTCACAGAGGGTCAATTAACCTACAAACCCGCACATCTTTAGGATGTGGGAGGAAACAGAAGTATCCAAACGAAACCCATGCTGTAGTGGGGAGAACGTGCAAACTCCGCACAGACAGCACCTGTAGCCAGGATCGAATGTGTTGAATGAGTGTGGCACGGTGGTACAACAGTAGAGTTGCTGCCTTATGCCCCTGTCCCACTTAGGCAAATTTTTAGGCGACTACAGGCGAGTAGGCTGTCGCCACATGGTCGCCGGGGTGTCGCCTGTGTGGTCGTGTGTAGTCTCTTCAGTCGCCCAAATAATCGTAGTGTTTTTCTGGTCGCCGCTGGATTTTGATATGTTCAAAACTTTTCGGCAACAGTCGGGGACAGTTGGCTTGACGCCAATGAGCGTAGCTTGACTTCTCCTGATGTAGGTGCTGTCGTAGGTTGTCGCCAGGATGTCATAGGTTCTCGCCGGTGCTGACTTTGGTGAATTCCATTGGCAACTACCTACGTCAACCTGCATCAACCGGCGACAGAATTGCCACTGAATTGTCGTACCTTCGCAGATTGCCGAAGTTTGACGTCGGCTACGTGGCAGGTTGTTGTAGACATTGTTGTAGACATTGTCGTAGGAGAGTCTAGTCGCCGGTTTTTCAGCGACCTGCTACGACTATGGTAGTCGCCGGCAGTCGCCGATAAAATCGCCTAAGTGGGACAGGCCCATTACTGTGTCAGAGCACCTGGTTCGAGCCAAACAGAAGTGTAGCAGAAACCTAGGGAGGCAAATCAGATTGTTCATATAACTTAATCGCCTCTACACCACAACTACCCCAAAGTGCAGATTGTGTTCTCTATTACTTTGCAAGTTGCTCGTTGTACAACAATGGAATTGTCAAAGACTAGGATTCTTACAATGATCTTAGGTGTATCACAGGGTTAATTCAAAAATACCACAGAAGGCCCTGGAAACACCCAATACTTAGAAATGTTGTCAATGTTTTAGCCAAAAATAACCTTCACCAGTAGTAAGGAGGGGGTGAGAACAGAGAGGGACCAATATGACTCGGATAAGTACTTTCATACCCAGAAACATGGCAACTCTTTGCGTACTTTGTGTTATATGCAAAAACAAAAGGGTTGCACTGTACCTAGGTATATGTGGCCATAAAATATAATTGAACTGAATTGAATTAGCCTGGTACACAGTCCCCAAGTTCATGAAACACCCAGCTCAGGAAATTCCGCATTTCCTCTTGGCCACAAGCTAAAGCAACTCAAACTCATCGCCAACTTAAAAGTTTGGGACATTACTCCAAATCCATAGGAAAGTACTAGTCATCGAGTCACACAGCATGGAAACAGGCCCTTCAGCTCAACGTCCACATTGACCAACATGCCCCATCTACATTAGTCCCACCTGCCTGCGTTTGACCCATATCCCTCTAAACCTGTCCTATTAATGTACCTAAATGTTTCATGAACGTTGCGATAGTCCCTGCCTCAACTACCGCCTCCGGCGGCTTGTTCCATATACCCACCACCCTTTGCGTGAAAAGGTTATCCCTCAGCTTCCTATTAAATAATTCCCCCTTCATCTTAAACCTATGTCCCCTGGTTAGGTGCCAAAGGAAATAGGTTCTGCATGGGGTGGGAGATTGCAACCTTCACGTGGTCCGCACTGTTTAAACGAATGCAATCAACCTGGCGTGCACAATCAAATAAGATCAAATAGAACAAGTTGACCTACAACCTTAGGCTGTGCACGCCATACGCAAGAAGAAGAAGGTTCTGCATCACAAAATATATTAAAGATCTCTTGTTGATAAATTACACTCTCAATCCAAACTCCGCGCTAAAGATGTGGCTTGGAATAGTTAAACATCAGGTAGTCCATGTTATAGAAGTTGTATAGCTGCTGTCGTTCAAAGGGGGTTATTTGGACGAGATATTGATTGACCACAGTGGAAGTAGTTCTCTCATCCGTGGAATGCCTGTCCTTGAATCTCGGGAAGCGTAGACCCTGAGGGGCGCCGATCAGCTTCAGGAAGTAGTTAGCGTCTTGCTCCAAGCTCTCGAACTTTCCAATGAAGTCATAGTTGATGAGGCAGGGTGAGCACAGCTTGCTGGTTTGCTCCCAGTGAATGTCCATGCCGATGGGTTTATGTGGATCCAAGAGGTAGCGGACAAACTCGCTGAACTTCACCCCAGAGCCAGTTTTGAGGGCTTCCTCACTGGCGTTGGCCCGGTACTTTTTCAAGATGGCTTTGCCAAAGACTGGGTGGTAGTAGTTGTTGGGGTGCTCGAACTTGTCCCGGAAAGCGGACACCAGCCTTTCCATGGGGTCCCTCACGAACAAGACCTTGGTGAAGCCGTTGAGAAGCTCGTTGGCCTCCCTCAGGTTGTAGCTGTCCAAACGTCTCAGCTTCTTGCTGGTGTGCACAAAGTCGTGCGAGATGTTGCGCGGGGAGGAGGCCATTCCGCTCAACACCATCAGGATGCGTTTCCAGTTGGAGCAGCCCGCCTTGGGAACCTCGCAGTACAGGAGCTTGTGCCTCTCCTCCACGTAGACCTGGGACACCAGGCGGATGAGGGAACGGCGGTGCTTGTTGACGTAGAACGTCTTGCAGAAGCTGGCCAGGGACCTCCTGCGTTGTTCGTGGACTGCGTCCACCGCCAGGGACCAGGTGGAGAGCTGCAAGGAGGTCAGGTTGCTCCTCGGCTCCAGGAACCTCTTCAACAGAAGGGTCCTCATCCTCCTCTGCTGGAAGAGCCTCCGCTTCACCAGATCCTGGGCCATGCTGGAAGTAGACATCAAGCTCTCTGAGGCATTCTCATCGCCGGCCCTCTCTGCAGCGTCACCCACAACTCTCCCGCTCTGGAAAACTGTCCGATCCTTCCCTGGGCTCTTGCTTGGATCCTTCCACAACTATAACAAAATGAGAATCAGGTTAGCTGAATGGAATGTAGTTTTCCTTTGGAGATGCAACACGGAAACAGGCCCTTCAGCCCACCGAGTCCGTGCAAAGCAGCGATCCCCACACACCAACACTCCCCTACACACTAGGGACAATTTAAAATGTTACCAAGCCAATTAACCTACAAACCCGTACATCTTTGGAGTTGCTTAACAGAATGTAGACTTTTCCCCAAGTAGGGGAATCAAGAACCAGAGGGTAGAGGTCTACAGTGAGGGGAGAAATATGTGATAGGAACCTGAGGGGCAACTTTTTCCACTCAGACGGTAGTGGGTCTATGGATCGAGCTGCCAGAGGAGGGGGCTGAGGCAGGGACTAAAACAGCATTTCACGAGTCAAGAGTGTTTTATTGTTATACAGTGTGTCCCAAACAGAACAATGAAATTCTTACTTGCAGCAGCACAACAGAAGATGTAAACATAGTACTCTGTAAAGAATATAATAAACGGAAAAAAAGTTATAAAGTTCTAGCCTGCTCAAACATTCCCCATAGCTCAGACCCTCGAGTCCAGGCAACACCCCCCTAAATCTTTGCATCCTCTGTGTCAGGCAGCATCTGTGGAGGGATAAGGACAGACGATGTTTTGGGTCGGGGCCGGAAGCTGGTGGTCATGGTATTCAGATTGCTGTACCTTATTGCTGATGGGAGCGGCGAGATGTGAGCGTGGCCAGGGTGGTGTGTGATGATAGATCATATAGTGAGGGTCAGATGTTAAGGTGTTCACTTTCTTATTGACTGCCTCATCTATATAATTACAGTGTGCCATATCATTGTGGATTGCGTTTTTGGATTTAATTACCTTTGTAATCCGGTCCTGACGAATCTTCAACACTGGAAAAGAAAACAGTATCAATGTAAAACTGCAATGAAGAAAGACAAAATCTTAAAGAAAAGAAGTGAATTCATCAAACTGTGGACACAAAACACAAATATAGGACGTTGGTGAGGTCACATTTAGAGCATTGTGTTCAGTTCTGGGCACCATGCTATAGGAACAATGTTGTCAAGCTGGTAAGGGCACAGACTAGATTTACAAGGATGTTGCCAGGACGAGGGTCTGAGCTATAGGGAGAGGTTGAGTGGCCTGGCATTCTATTCCTTGGAGCGCAGGAGGATGAGGGGTGATCTTGTAGAGGTGTACAAAATCATGAGAGGAACAGATCGGATGAACGCACAGTGAACTAATCGCGAACCAGAGCATACAGGTGTACGGTGAGGGGAGAAAGTTTAATAGGAACCTGAGGGTTTAACACAAAGGGTGGTGGGTGTACGGAATGAGCCGCCAGTTGAGGCAGATATTACCTGAACATTTAAAAAACATTTAGACAGGTACATAGATAGGACAGGTTCAGAGGGATGTGGGCCAAATGCAGGCAGGTGGAGTGTAGATGGGACACGTTGGTCGGTGTGGGCAAGCTGGGCTGAAGGACCTGTTTCCACACTGTATGACTCTGACTGTAATATCACCACTCAGCATCCTGTTTTCCACTAATTAAAGTCCTTGTGTTCCCAACCTCTCAGCATGGGCAAGTTGGGTCGAAGGGCCTGTTTCCGTGCTGTGTTTCTCTAAGATTCTACAACAGAGTGGCACATTGGTACAGCTGGGAGAGCTGCTGCCTAACAGGAGACCTGGGTTCGTCGCTAAGCTCAGGCACTGTCTGTATGGAGTTTGCACGTTTTCCCTGTGATGGCATGGATTTCCTCATACTGATTCCGGTTTCCTCCCACATCCCAAAGATGTGCAGGTTTGTAGGCTATTTTAGCCCTTTGTAAATTGCCCCTAGCGTGTAGGGAGTGGATGAGAAAATGGGATAACATACAACCAGTGTGAACGGGGATCGCTGGTTGGGGCAGACTTGGTGGGTCGAAGGGCCTGTTTCCATGCTGTATCTCAAACTGAACTAAAGAACAAGTAGTGCAGAGGGAAAATATAGTGTTACAGCAATGGGGTAGATTGGAAGTTCATGTACTGCACATGAGAGGATTATTCTGTGTAACAGCCTGTGTAACAGTGAGGATTAAGGCGTTCCTGACTCTGGTGGGTTTGTGCTTTCAAACCTTTCTATCTTCTGCCCGATGGAAGAGTTGAGAAGAAGGAATGACAGGGGTGTGAGTGGTCCTTGGTCCTTAAAAACAAGTACTAGCAGATGCTGCTTTACAAACGAATACACAGGGCAGCACAGTGGCGCAACAATGTTACGGCGCCTCTCAGCGGCAGAGACCCGGGTTCCATCCTGACTACGGATGGCGTTCGTGCGCAATTTGTACGTTCTCCCTGCAACCGCGTGGACTTTCTCCAATTGCTCTGGTTTCCGCCCACATTCCAAAGACGTACAGGTCTTTAGGTTAATTGGCTTCAGTAACATTGTAAATTGTTCCCAGTGTATAGGACAGTGTTAAGGGCCTGTCCCACTTTCCCGAGCTGCTCATGAATTCTCCCGCGTTTTTGCCTTGATTCGAACTCGGAGAATGTTCATAACGGGTCCGTAGATATATCGTTTTGGTCTCCTAATTTGAGGAAGGACATCCTTGTGATTGAGGCAGTGCAGCGTAGATTCACGAGATTGATCCCTGGGATAGCGGGACTGTCATATGAGGAAAGATTGAAAAGACTAGGCTTGTATTCACTGGAGTTTAGAAGGATGAGGGGGGATTTTATAGAAACATATAAAATTATAAAAGGACTGGACAAACTAGATGCAGGAAAAATGTTCCCAATGTTAGGTGAGTCCAGAATCAGGGGCCACAGTCTTAGAATAAAGGGGAGGCCATTTAAGACTGAGGTGAGAAAAAAAAATTTCACCCAGAGAGTTGTGAATTTGTGGAATTCCTTGCCACAGAGGGCAGTGGAGGCCAAAAACACTGGATGGATTTAAGAGAGAGTTAGATATAGCTCTAGGGGCTAGTGGATTCAATGGATATGGAGAGAAGGCAGGCATGGGTTATTGATTGGGGACGATCAGCCATGATCACAATGAATGTTGGTGCCGGCTCGAAGAGCCGAATGGCCTCCTCCTGCACCTATTTTCTATGTTTCTATGTTATATCAGCCGTAGGTACTCGGGGCATCAGGTAAGTCGGGACGTTTTTTCCAGCGTGACAAAAAATGCCCACGAGTAAAAAGATAGTTGGGAGGAGAAAAATTGCAACATTTAATGCCCCGAGTACCTACGGCTGACATAACAAGCCGCTACAATATATCTACGGACCCGTTACAAACATTCTCCGAGTTTGAATCATGGGGAAAACTCGGGAGAATTCGTGAGCGGCGCGGAAAAGTGGGACAGGCCCTTTAGCGTCAGGGGTGATCGCCGGTCGGCGTGGACTCGTGGGCCGAAGGGCCTGTTTCCGCAGCTGTGTCTCTAAAGTCTAAAGACACAAAGTGCTGGAGTGACTCAGTGGGTCAGACCGTATTTCAGAAGAACATGGATAGGCCACATTTCGGGTCAGGACCCTTTCTTCAGACGGATGGCCGATGTTTCAGGTCAGACCCTTCTTCAAGCGACGACGTTTTGGGCGGGGTCGTTGATTTTGGAGAAGGACCCCGACCCGAAACGTCGCCTATCCATTTTCTTCTGAGGTGCTGCCTGACCCGCTGAGTCACTCCAGTCTTCTTAGCTCTTTGATTGTGTTGGCTGCTTTCCTGTGGCAGCGTGAAGTGTAAATAGAGTCAGTGGTGGGAAGTCATAAAAGCGTCTGCATTCTTCCCTCTGCGTTGAGAGCTTTTGAATTTATCCCACTGCGTTAGGCAGGCAGAGATTATCACTGCCAGGAGCGGTGCTGCTCAAATGCAGCACAGATAGACAATGGACAATAGGTGCAGGAGTAGGCCATTTGGCGTTTCGAGCAATCACCACCATTCAATGTCATCCCCAATCAGTACCCTGTTCCTGCCTTCTCCCTATATCCCCTGACTCTGCTATGTTTAAGAGCCCAATCTAGCTCTCTCTTGAAAGTATCCAGAGAACCTGCCTCCACCACCCTCTGAGGCAGAGAATTCTATAGAACGCTGCAATGGTCCCTCCCTCCTCCCCGGGTAGCTCGTTCCATACACCCACCACCCCTTGTGAGAAAAAGTTACCCGTCATGTTCCTATTAAATCTTTCCCTCTTCACCTTAAACCTAAGCCCCCTGGTTCTTGATTCTCCTACTCTGGGCAAGAGACTCTGTGCGTCCACACAATCTATTCCTCTGATGATTTTGTACGCCTCTATAAGATCACCCTTCATTTTTCTGCACTCCAGGGAATAGACTGGCAGCCTGCTCAACCTAGCCCTATAGTTCAGGCTCTTGCGGCTGGCAACATCCTCGTAAATCTTCTCTGTACCCGTTCCAGTTGACAACATCTTTCATGTAACTTGGTGCCCAAAACTGAACACAATACGCTAAATGTAGCCTCACCAGTGTCTTGTACAACTGCGGCATGATCTCCCAACGTCTATACTCAGTACTCTGATTGTTGTTTAGCATCCATCCATCCATGATATAGTATCCATCATACAGTGAAAAGCTCTGGCTGTGCTGCATTTGATCAGAAGGGCCATTCAGCCCATCTCGTCCATGCTGACCAAGGTGTCTACACTAAAACATTTAGACAGGTACATGGATGGGACAGATTTGGGGAGTTATGGGCCAAATGCAGGCAGGTGGGACTAGTGTAGATGGGGCATGTTGGTCGGTGTGGTCAAGTTGGGCCGAAGGGCCTGTTTCCACACTATATGATTCTATGACTAGTCCCATATGCCTGAATTTGGCCCAATATCCCTCTAAAACCTTTCTATCCATTTATCTACCCAGATTACTTTTAAGTGTTGTTATTGTTGTGTTATTGCTGGAATGTATTGATACCAATCCCATCTCCTGGGATATGCACCATAGAAAGCACCCTTTGAAGATGCATCACAACTTGGTTTGGCAACCTCTGCCTAATGCTGCAACAAATTGCAGAGACTTGTGGATGTAGCCCAGTCCTTCACACAGTCCAGACTCCCCACCATCGACTACATCTACACATCACGCTGCCTCGGGAAAGCTGCCAACATAATCAAGGACCACTCACGCCGGTCATTCCCTCTTCTCCCCTCTCCCGTCGGGCAGAAGATACAAAGGATTAAAAGCACGTACCACCAGATTCAGGAACAGATTCTTCCCGGCAGGTATCAGACTTGAATGGAACTCTCAGCTAAGGGTGTAACCCTGATCTCCCAACCTACCTCACTGCAGCTTTTATTTACCTGCACTTTCTCCGTAAATGGATCACCATAACGTGGTAACTCTATATTCTGCGCGCTGGTGTTTTTCTCTTTGCACTACCTGTTGTTCCTGTGTATAGTATGATTCTCCTGAATAGTACATAAACAACGGTTCTCATTGTACCTTGGTGCACCTGACAATATTAATAAATCAATACCAATATCGATAGTATCTGAAATATTGCACTGAATTTTATTCCCGTTATTCACTTTATCTTGTATCTGTACAACGGCTTGATTGTAATCAGGTACAGTCTTTCCGCTGACTGGATAGCATGCAACAAAAAAAGCTTTTCACTGTTCCTCACACACGTGACAATAAACTAAACCATATAGACTAAAGAGTCCCTGGGTCGTTCTTTGTCAGTTTAGGTTTTAATTTTATACAAATAGGCAATCATAAAGAAGACGAAATAGACATCAGAGATCTAAGACAGCCAATAAAGTACCCCAGTGGAACCCAATGGTGTATCTCAGGTATGCTGTACCTCAGGAATCAGTGCTGGGGCCATAGCGCTTGTCATCTATATCAATAACTTGGATGGGAATGTACAAGGCATGATTAGCAAGTTTGAAAATGATACTAAAGTGAAAGGCCTTACCGAATAATGAAAGGCCTGGATGTGGAGAGGATGTTTCCACTAGTGGGAGAGTCTAGGAGCAGAGGCCACAGCCCCAGAATAAAAGGATGCAGATTTAGAAAGTAGACGAAGAGGGATTTCTTTAGCCAGAGGGTGGCGAATCTGTGGAATTCATTGCCACAGACGGCTGTGGAAGCCAACCAAGTCATTGCGTATTTTTAAAGCAGAGATTGGTAGATTCTTGATTGGTAAGGGTATCAAAGGTTACAGGGAGGAGGCAGGAGAATGGGGTTAAGAGGGAAAGATAGATCAGCCATTATTGAATGGCGGAGTAGACTTGATGGGCCCAATGGCCTAATTCTGCTCCTAGAACATATATCTGGGCCTTTCTACTGGGGATATATTTTGCAATGTATTCTCCTGGGGGGAAAAACAACATTGCATTAAATGCAAGCGGCAATGGAAATGATTTCACTGCAAACACTTCAGGAGGTTTTTACAGTTTATGTATGAGTGACAATTCATTTTTCTGTTGCTAACCTTTACAGCTTCAAGACCAGGTGTCTGTAAAAACTGTTGAATAATCAAAACAAAATTGCTCACTTCAACCATAACTTCTATTTACAGAGCACAGATCTGGAAGACCAAGGTGAAAAATCATTATTCTGTTAATAATGGTATTTGTTCTCCTTAAAGACGAGGTTTCGTATCAAGATCGAGAAGATTCGGTATGTTGATGAATACTCTTGTAGTAGTTCATAAGAGCTAGGGTGGCACGGTGGTGCAGCAGCAGAGTTGCTGCCTTACACACCAGAGTTCAATCCTGACTACGGGTGCTGTCTGTATGGAGTATGTATGTTCTCCCCATGACCTGTGTGCATTTACCCCGGGCACTCCGGTTTCATCCCGCACACCAAAGACGTACAAGTTTGAAGATTAATTGACTTCGTAAAATTGTGTGTCGGATAGTGTTCATATGCGGGGATCGCTGGTCGGCACGGACTCGTTGAGCCGAGGGGCTTGTTTCCGTGCTGTATTTCTAAATTAAAAACTAAATTAAACATAGGAGGAGAATTAGGTCATTCAGCCCATTGAGTCCACTCTGCCATTCAATCACGGCTGATCTAACTTTCCCTCTCAACCCCATTATCCTCCCATTTTCAAGAAGCTGGCAATCTCCGCTTTCAAAATCCCCAATGACTTGGCCTCCATAGGTGTGTGGAACATCGACAGGTGTACTATAGAGAACATGGTTCAAATACAAGCAAACTGGACTAGCCCAGAATGCTTGACAAGGTGGGCTGAAGGGCCTGTTTCTGCACTGTATAGGTTTATGAATCTAGACTTTCTATGGAGTTACATATGGGAAATAATAGTTTAGTTTAGTTTATTGAAACGTGTAACAAGGTACCGTGAAAATATTTTTTGTTACGTGCTATACAGTCAGCGAAAAGACTTGACATGATTACAATCAAGCCGTCCACAGTGTAAAGATACAGGATAAAGTGAATAACGTTTAGTGCAAGATAAAGTCTAGTAAAGTCCGATTAAAGAGAGTCCAAGGGTCTGCAATGAAGGAGACAGTAGGTGAGGACCTCTCTCTAGTTGGTGATAGGATGATTCAGTTGCCTGATAAGAGCTGGAATTAAACTGTCCCTGAATCTGGAGGTGAGCGTTTTCACTCATTTGTACCTCTTGCCTGATGGGTGAGGGGGGAAGAGGGAGTGTCTGGGGTGAGACGGGTCCTTCATAAGTTGTAGGAGCAGAATTAGGCTATTCAGCACATCATGTTTACCTCTATTCAATCATGACTGATCTATCTTTCCCTCTCAACCCCATTCTCTTGCCTTCTCCTCATAACGCCTGACATCCTTTACTAATCAAGAATCTCTCAATCCTTGCCTTAAAAATGTTCACTGCTTTGGCCTCCACAGCCGTCTGTGGCAATGAATTCCACAGATTCCCCACCCTCTGACTAAATAAATTCCTCCTCATCTCCTTTCTAAAGGTGTGTCCTTTTATAATGAGGCAATGGCCTCATCCTCTTCACATTCACTCTATCCAGGCCTTTCACTATTCGGTAAGTTTCAATGAGGTTCCCCCCTCCTTGATTATGCCAGGCAAGGAATGGGATCAGTGGAGGTGGTATGGGGCCTCATTTTACTTCGGAGTCACGTGAGTGACTACGTGAAGAAGCCCCGCCAGAGCGCCTGCGCGTCATTACGTCCGACGCGCTTGGCGCGCCGACAGGCTGGAGAGCGCAGCTCCACCAGCGGTAAGTAAAACACCCGCAGGTAAGTGTTAGAAAACTTGCTGCGGTTTACTAGGTCACGTAAGGCTGGTTACAGGAGCCAGCAGGGACATTTTCCGAAAGGGAAAATATTAAAATAATGAAAATAAGGCGAGTATGTCGCCTATAAAGTAAAACTTACCTGCGGCCAGTCCGCATGGGAAGGTGGATATGGGTCGGAGAGAAGGCATCCCGGGTCCGTTCTGCTGCTACACCGCCTGCGTGTGATGCTAGGATGGGAAGAAGTAGCCGGCTTGCCCCGACAGCAAGGTGACGGAGCAAGGTTTTACTGTGTCCCTTCAACAACGGGTGAGAGATATCCCTGCTAGCCATCTGCTCCACCCCGGATCCGCAACCACTGAGCATTATTCTATGCTCACCAAGGAATTTTATTTCACTTAGACTGCTGTAAAAATGTAAGAAAATGACTTACATTCTATGCAGAATTATTTCCAAACTCCCGAGCTACAACTGGGAGCCTGGTTCAAAAAACTGGAGGCGGCGCTGGAGTAATTGAGAGTGTTGTGCGGATGGTGCAAGGAGCCCAGTCCAGGCATCGAAAGGCAAAGTCCCCTCTTGAAAAAATTGCTCGGGGACGTGACCGACCTCCCGCCGGCGAAGTTTGCCCGTCATCCCGCCGATGAACACGTCGTCGCTGGACAGGTCCAGCATCCAGTAATTACCCTTGCCAGGGTCATCGTAATGTCAAGGCACTTTGACGAAACAACTTATTAAGGCTGAGGTTGTGGCGGATGAAGTTCTGCCAGCCTTGCTTGTTCTCAATAGTAGGGGAAATTCCTCATGATGAACTCTTAGCTGCAGTCAGCGGATGACGACGGCTTTAGAAAGGCCGACATTAGAGCCACCGGCAGTTCAGCCAGCAGCAGCAACTCCGGTGCTTTAAAGCACTGTGGCCACTCCTGTCGGGAGGCAGGCCAAGAGTAAATTGTCCAGGCCTGTTAACTCGGATGAGTGAGGCCAGAAAGACATTACCCTTCCAAAAAATGAACATTGGGGATGTCTGGACAACATGGAACACCTCATAGCCAAAATGACAACAACCAGGAGGTGTTCCAGCCGGGGTTTATACCCCAGGGTCCCCAGCAGCTTTCAGCAGCAACCTCTAGCATAGGTCCGTTAAGCAAAAGAGGTGTACACATATGAAGGATAATATGCCTACGAGTCTGCATGGGGACCCATAACAGCAGCACCTTGTTTAGGGCCGCATGTGACCTCCCGTGTGCAGGAGCCGGGAGAGCCAGGGCAGTATGAATCTGACCCTGAAGTTTGGTGTCACTGCTTATGTACATACACCAAAGCACATGAGCTATGCTCTGGGTGTGCCGGATGTGGCCAGCTATTTGCCATACACATGAACTGGTATGGTGAAGCCATGGGTGACAATCTGTCCAGCAATTTAATTATACGGCCTCTCACCAGCTCCAGGACTCCATAATGGAGGAAACTTCGCAAGACATATCAAACACCTGTTAACTGTGCTTCGCTCTAAAGGGGCGCATCATGAGGGCGCATGAGTTGCGGCTGCAGAAAGTCCTAAAAAACTGGTTGGAGCAGGAATAATGGTGTTTGGGCAAATGGTACAAGGGCACCACTATCAGGATATGGACCCTGCTGTGTAATGTCCATTTTTAGAATTAATTATTCACGAATAACCATTCAGCCTACGCTCAACCCACGATTCACAGCCTTGCGCAGATCCTCTAATATCCAGGGAAAGACCTGGACGATGAGGCAAAAGCAATCGGCCTCATCAAAACTCATCCTGAGACCAGGATGCCACCTCAAAAACCATACCCTTTCAGAACAGGAAGGGGTAATTGAAAATCCAGGATGTATCCTCTAGAGATCAGTCGGGGGTAGGTAGCAATTGTTCTATGATACATGGTGCTGCATAAACATCAGATCTATTCATACTGGACTGTATCCGGGGGTCTCGAGTAAGATTATCTCGGAAGTACATCCACCCGTCCAAAATACACCTAGTCGGGTATTGGGTTTTCAATACCACTAACTCTACAGGTGAATGATGAAATTGATATTTTATTCCAAAAAAGGGGTAATTGAAAGGGCGGCATATCAGCCTCAACAATTTGTGTCCAATATTCCCCAGCCAAAAGAACGATGGTGGGTGTCGAGTCATTCTGGGCCTAACCAGAGTTAACTCTTAGGTCCAGTATAGACGTTTTTAAAATGAAAACTTTCAGTATTGCAACTGGTATCAAAAGGGTGTTCTATGGCAACCATAGATCTGAAAGATGCATAATATTCAGCTACCAAACACCTGTTGAGAGGTTAGGTCCTCACCCATCTAATTAAATCCAAATTAGTACCATTTATAATGATTGGTTATTTGGGGTTCATCATTGATTTAATCAGGCACGTGCCGTCAGGGTAGGCAAGATAGGCACTGCCTACCCTGACTAAAATTATAACATAGTAATTACTAAATATAAATAGTAAAGGCATGGGAGAATTGTACCTATGTAAGAGACCGGTCTCTTAGGTAGGCATAATTCTCCGTGCCTTTCATCCGCAACGCTTGTAACACGGGAAGGTCTGTGCAGCCCGCTGTCAGCGCTGCCTGGAGCCATCAGTTTCAAGCGGGGCTGAAGGCAGCAGAAATTCTGCCTTTGTAGCATTGCGCATGCGCATCAGTCTACTGCCCGCGCGCAGTGCAAGTTTCTTGGCGGGGTTTTCAAATATGGTTTGTCGTGTACCAATGATGTGGTAAGTACATTTCTTGGTGATGTTTTTAAATACCGTATTTCCCGGGGTGTGGGGGTGGGGGGGGGGGGGAGAGCTCCTTTCCAAGCGGTTGGGGAGTCTGACCCGGGGTAAAGTTGCGGGGAGGGCAAGAATGTTATGAAGGAGGGGATTGGGATAATGCCACTTGCTTCGCTCCTTGCACGGGGGCGTGGAATGCCACTGCATTGAGGCCGGGAGGGGGGGGGGGGGGGGGGAGAGAGAGAGAGAAGTAGGTCGGGTGGCTGAGCGGCCGCCGGGCCGGTCAGTGGAACCAGCAGCCACCTTAGCTCCTTCTGCTGGTCCCCGCTCACCTCTGGCAGCTCTCCATCTAAAAACCTCTCTCCTGCCGCTCGCTGGCCTCACTCATGTCCTTAAATTTTGACAGCACGATTGAGGTTACTCGGCTGTGGGAATATAAGGATTTGCAGGAAGCCGCTGACATGAGCGAAGTCGGCGAATGGCAGGTGACAGGTGTTCCGACGGAAAGCACTGCCAAAGGTGAGCGGGCCGGCAGAAGGTGCTGAAGCGACGGCCAGTTTTGCTATCGGCTCCCGGTGGCCGCTCGCAGCTCCCCGAGCTGCTTCTATCCCCAGCTACAGTGCGTGGCTTCGCGCCCGGAGAGCTGCGGTAGCGGTGAGTGCGTGAGTTACTGGCAGTATCCACAACATTCTCTTTCTCAACACTCTGCCTTCCCCACAACTTTACCCCTGGCACAGACTCTCCACACGCTGTGAAAGGAACTGTTCCCCCAAGTGGTTGCTGAACAAGTGTTGTCATTCAATAAGATGACAACTGATTCAACTATTCCCAGTACTCCCGTTTTTCCCAACATCTCTCCATCTGCCATCACCCTTCACACCTCCCCACCCATTCAGTAATTCTGAATAAAGGAGACTAGGTAGCCTTGGGCAAATTGAATTGTCACTGTTTTTGGTTTTTTTTTTTAACGGAGAGAACAATCTGCGCATGCGCGGTTTAAATTTCTTTAAGCCGACTGAGTGCCTACCCTGAGTAATTACTCACGGCACGTGCCTGGATTTAATTAACATGTCAGTACTTTGCCTATGGCCAAAACTGTAACTAATGTCTTGCGATGTACTAGAAACATTCTGACTCAATAAACTTTAGTTTACAAACTGATGTGAGCGCTTCAGGATGGGGAGCCACTAATATCGAGTCTAGCTGTGGCAGCAGATGGAATGTGAAAGAGGAATTAATCCTGCAGAGGCATGGGTTAAACTACGTAGAATTGCTGGGTGCATTCTATGGCCTAAAGCATTCTGCTCAACAATGCATGATTTACATGTGCAGCTTCAGATTGACAATACCACAGCTGTTGCATATCAATCACATGGGTGGAATAAGGTAATTATTCTGAGGCAATCTGGCTAACCTCATCTGGCACTGGTGCATTACGAGAAACATCTGTGTCTCAGATATCTACCTACCAGGTAGAGATAATGTGAAAGTGGCAGACACCAGGTCACGTAAATTCAATGAAACACAGAATGGATGATAAATGCAAAAGTTTCAAAATGATTGTCAGCCGGTATGGATTGCCAGACATAGATCTGTTGCATCCGGGTTAAATCACCAGTTACCTAAATACGTCTCATGGGAACCAAATCCAGGGGCAGTAGCGGAGGATGCATTCGCGCTACATTGGGGACGTACGTTCTTACACTTTTTCCCCATTCTGCCTCATTAGTCAATGTCTCACCAAAATTGAGCACGACTACGCTTAGGCGTTTGGTAGTTCCTGACTGGTCCACACAGCCATGGTTCCCATTGGTTCTGAGACTGATGACATAGCCATTCATGACTATCCCCAATTACAGCAACTTGTTGGTTCACCCTGGGACAGGAGGAGAGTTCCCCTTTACATGATCATATAAATCTGTTGATTTGTATCTTCTGACCAGACTGTTCCAGGGACTCGGACTATTGATTAGGACCGTCGATATGATTACGATGGCCTGGAGAGATAGTACTAAAAAACAATATGTATCCAATATTAGGAAGTGGGAGATGTTCTGTTTACAGTCAAATATATCTTATCATACTGCAGGCATACCGGATGTATTGGAGTTCCTGGCTACATTGCATTTTTGTCGAGCAGTTAACCTATAGTGCCATTTATAGTGCTCAAAGTGCTTTGTCCTCCTATTTAGGGCAAGAGTCCGGACAACACTCTGTCAGATCTCATCTATTGGTGGCCCGATTCATAAGAGGTATTTTAACAAAACCCTCCCAGACCTAGATATTTGGAAGTCTGGGATGTGAGCATACTTCTCACACTGCTTTGGCAATGGGCTCCAATTACATTTCTGCCTTTCCAGAAGTTAACGCTCAAAGTGGTCATGTTCATGGTGCTAGTGGCAGCGCAATTGGCCCAGATATTGCAAAACATTACGACTGGACAGCATGCATTCTTCTGTAGATAATATTACGTTTTATGTATATGATCTAATCAAACAGAGCAGGCCAGGGATGGCTGGAACCAAAATAAGCTTAAAATATACCCATTGACCTAAGACTATGTGTAGTTACGCACCTGAGCCAATATATCAAGGTCATCAAGAGTCTCAGAGGCTCTGAAACAGCGATGCTCATCAACCACATAAAACCTCATACAAAGGTGTCAGTACAAGCTATTTCTAGATGGCCGAAACAGGTTTGCATTATGCTGGATTAGGCATTGATGTGTTTAAATCACTCCATCAGGGCAGCGTCAACATACGCAGCAAAGGTGCAGGACGTGCCTTTAGACCAAATCTTCACCGCAGGATGATCCAGTGAAGAAACCTTTTCACGATATATGATAAACCTGTTTTTGCAATGCAATGATTTGGGCATGCTGTTTTGGGTTCGGTTTGAGTTCTCCTTTGTAATTTCCCCTGCGAAAGAGGGGTTATTACTGTTCTTCTATTTTTTAAGACGTTCATTGTATAATTTAAACAATGTTCAATTTCATGAGCAGTTACGATGAGGGATTACGTGCCCTCCGCTCCCGACCCTCATAATCGCAAAGATCATCTGGTAGTTCCAGTCTTCTGAGTCTTACTATATCACTTCAACTGCAGTTACTGGGATTTCATGCCGCTGCTTTGAAGTATGACGCTCAGGCGCTCTGGTGGGGCTTCTTCACGTAATCCCTCATCGTAACCCCTCATAAAATAAAGATCAAACTTCAAACTGGCAAGCTCTCGTTTAATCTTACTATTTTACCGTTTACCCTTCATGATCTGGAATCCACAGCAAGTATTTTTATGACCTTAGCTGAGTTATTGGGCGTTGACTTGGTTGTAGGAATTTCCATGATGCAGTTTGCACTGTTGACAGCTGACCTCTGTGTATTTGCCTTCATTGATTCAGCATCTGAGCTCAAAGCTGTACTGGGACACTGTTTCCACACACACCAGAAAACTAAACGAAGGTATTAACACAGCTTTTTTTCTGCCAACTGTTTTGGTCCCCTTGACAATCCGGACGGAACATGAAAGAGAAATCTTGAGTTGATATTGATTGAACAAAATTAAGCAAAGCCAGTCACAACGTCACGTTCATTTCTCACAGTGTGAAGCACCTAATATTTAGCAATTATACTTGTTACTGAAACAGAACTGTAATTGTTCGGGGCTGGTAAGGTTGTTAATAAGATGCAAGGTGAACCTCAATCGGTGCTGGAGACGTTCATGCTTTGCGTGATTAATACGACGCCCGTTGTTTCAATATTACTTTGAGTTCTCCTTGTAAATTCAGATTAAAAGAAACCCTTTCTTAACCACATCACTGAAGCAAAAACTGATGCAAAATAAAAAGGACATTCAATCTATTGATCATTTCACCAACATAGAGAGCAGTCCTGATTACCTCATTGGAGACCTTCGGACTATCTTTTATCGGACTTTACTGTACTTTATCTTGCACTAAACGTTATTCCTTTTATCCTGTGTCTGTACACTGTGGACAGCTTGATTGTAATCATGTACAGTCATTTCGTCGATTTGCTAGCATGCAACAAAATAACCTTTAACTGCACTCTACAATAATAAACAAAACAAAATGGTGTAGCTATAGGGAAATTCAGATGCTAGCTTACAAAAATACACACATACACAAAGTGCTGGAGTAACTCAGCAGGTCAGGCAGCATCTCTGGAGGACTTGGATAGGTACTTTTCAGGTTGGGATTTTTCTTTGGTATTGGGCCGAAGGGCCTGAATGACTCTCTGATATGCTGAATGTAGGAGACAAAAAGCACGACCGGGAGACTAACTGGAGAGTCTGATCTAGGGGCTGGCATGGGCATGATGGGTCGAATGGTATTTTACATCCTATAACTTTCGTGATAACATTGGTCAAATTAGGTATACAGTGAAATAAAACATTTTATTAATATTTCTATGGAAGAATTAGTTAAATAATTCTATAATTTGATGGTCTGAGTGTATATTGGCACCGACAGCTCAGGTTGGGGATGAGATTTTAAACAAAGTCAACATTGTGTGTCTATCCATATCAGTTTAGTGTACGCACTAGTTCAGTTTAGTTTAGAGACACAGCGCGGAAACAAGCCCTTCGGCCCAGCGAGTCCGCACCGACCAGCGATCACCCCTACACTAACACTATTCTACACACACTTGGCGCAACTTACAATTTTTACTGAAGCCAATTAACCTACAAACCAGTACGTCTTTGGAATGTAGGAGGAAACTGGAGCACCCAGAGAAAATCCCCCAGTCACAGGGAGAACGTACAAACTCCGTACAGACAGCACACATAGACAGGATCAGACACGGGTCTCTGACGCTGTACGGCAGCAACTCTACCGATGCACCACCGTGCCGTCCTGGGAGGGAGCTGATTAAATGGTCTGCTTACTCCTCGACAATGGACCACAGTGGCAAAGCTGTAGAGTTACTGCCAACTCCACATAGACCGCAACCGAGATCAGGATCGAACCCGGTCTCTAGCGTTGTGAAGCAGTGCCTCTACCAGCTGTACCACTGTGCCGCCCATGTCAATATTCCATGATTCTATATCTAATGCTGAAATTAAAAGTGCCAGAAAAGCAGTAGTAACATTCTTTGCCGCTAGAGGGAGCATAATTGACAAGCATTGATAATTCTGCAATAAACCTACAACTAATCCTTCTTAAAACAAAACAGTAATAAGGCAGAGATTTTGAGAGTGAGATAAAGTGATTTGGTTCTTGGTAACTGAAGTGCTTAAACAAGGTATTGATGTTCCAAAAGAGTTTCCTTAATTATGGCTTAATAATGGCAAAAATACTCATACTTAAATTTTGGAAAAATGCACCCACACCAACGGCAAAAATGTTACGCCTCGAAGATATGAGATTCATCCTAGCAGGCAAATCAGACCAATTCTTAAAGACTTGGTCTCCATTTATCGACTTATTACAAGCATAGGGTGCAACATAACTCTTCAAATAACCGGTGAGGGGTGTGTAAAGATATGAAGTAGGTACATCCCTTTTATCTTATCTTATTTTCTTATATTCTCCTTTTTAAAATTTTTCTTTTTTTTTTTAATTCTTCCTCGCGTTCTACGTCTTTATGGGCTCTTTCTTTACAATTTCTCACGTACTCACTATCCTATCTAACTTTCTCTATTTCTCTTTTTCTTCCTTCTGTTACTTTCCTATTATTAGTTTAAAACAAGAAGCGGTACATGAAATGCATTATGTTATTTTTGGCTTATACTACTGTACTTCTAATAAAAAGAAATAGAAAACACAAAAAAAAAACAAGGACCACGATCTTGAGATGTTTACAGCTGACGAAGGACCCCAACCAGAAACGTCACGGAGTTGGGATCACGGAGACATGGCTCCAGGATGACCAAGGCTGGGAGCTGAACATCCAGGGATATTCAATATTCAGGAGGGATAGACGAAAAGGAAAAGGAGTTGGGTTAGCTTTGCTGGTGAGAGAGGAGATTAATGCAATAGAAAGGAAGGACATTAGCGTGGAGGATGTGGAATCGATATGGGTAGAGCTGCGAAACTCTAAGGGGCAGAAAACGCTAGTGGGAGCTGTGTACAGGCCACCTAACAGTAGTATTGGAGTTCGGGATGGCATCAAACAGGAAATTAGAAATGCGTGCAACAAGGGTAACACGGTTATAATGGGTGACTTCAATCTGCATGTAGATTGGGTAAATCAAATTGGCAGGGGTGCTGAGGAAGAGGATTTCCTGGAATGTATGCGGGATAGTTTTCTCAACCAACATGTGGAGGAACCAACGAGAGGGCAGGCTATTCTAGACTGGGTATTGAGTAATGAGGAAGGGTTAGTTAGCAGTCTTGTTGTGCGTGGCCCCTTGGGCAAGAGTGACCATAATATGGTTGAGTTCTTCATTAGGATGGAGAGTGACAAAATTAAGTCAGAAACAAGGGTTCTGAACTTGAACAAAGGTAACTTTGAAGGTATGAGATGTGAATTGGCCAAGATAGACTGGCAGGTGATTCTTAAAGGGTTGACAGTGGATGTGCAATGGAAGGTATTTAAAGACTGCATGGATGAAGTACAAAAGTTGTTCATACCAGTTTGGCAAAAGAATAAATCAGGGAAGGTGGTGCATCCATGGATAACAAGGGAAATCTGGGATAGTATAAAAACAAAAGATGAGGCATACAAATTTGCCAGAAAAAGCAGCCTACCGGAGGACGGGGAGAAATTCAGAATCCAGCAGAGGAGGACAAAGGGCTTAATTAGGAAAGGGAAAATAGATTATGAAAGGAAACTGGCAGGGAACATAAAAACTGACTGCAAAAGTTTTTATAGATATGTGAAGAGAAAGAGACTAGTTAAAACAAATGTTGGTCCCTTGCAGTCAGAAACAGGTGAATTGATCATGGGGAACAAGGACATGGCAGACCAATTAAATAACTACTTTGGTTCTGTCTTCACTAAGGAAGACCTAAATAATCTGCCGGAAATAGCAGTGGAACGGGGGTCAAATAAGATGGAGGAACTGAGTGAAATCCAGGTTAGCCGGGAGGTGGTGTTGGGTAAATTGAACGGATTGAAGGCCGATAAATCCCCAGGGCCAGATAGTCTGCATCCCAGAGTACTCAAGGAGGTAGCCACAGAAATAGTGGATGCATTAGTGATAATTTTTCAAAATTCCTTAGATTCTGGAGTAGTTCCTGAGGATTGGAGGGTAGCTAATGTAACCCCACTTTTTAAAAAAGGAGGGAGAGAGAAAGCGGGGAATTACAGACCAGTTAGTCTAACATCGGTAGTGGGGAAACTGCTAGAGTCAGTTATTAAAGATGGGATAGCAGCGCATTTGGAAAGTGGTGAAATCATTGGACAAAGTCAGCATGGATTTACGAAAGGTAAATCATGTCTGACAAATCTGATAGAATTTTTTGAGGATGTAACTAGTAGAGTGGATAAGGGAGAACCAGTGGATGTGTTATATCTAGACTTTCAGAAGGCTTTGGACAAGGTCCCGCATAGGAGATTAGCATACAAACTTAAAGCACACGGTATTGGGGGTTCAGTATTGATGTGGATAGAGAACTGGCTAGCAGACAGGAGGCAAAGGGTAGGAGTAAACGGGTCCTTTTCAGAATGGCAGGCAGTGACTAGTGGGGTGCCGCAAGGCTCAGTGCTGGGACCCCAGCTATTTACAATATATATTCATGATTTGGACGAGGGAATTCAATGCAACATCTCCAAATTTGCAGATGATACCAAGCTGGGGGGTATAGTTAGGTGTGAGGAGGATGCTTGGAGGTTGCAGGGTGATTTGGATAGGCTGAGTGAATGGGCAGATGCATGGCAGATGCAGTATAATGTGGATAAATGTGAGGTTATCCACTTTGGTGGCAAAAACATGAGGGTAGACTATTATCTGAATGGTGGCAGATTAGGAAAGGGGGAGATGCAACGAGACCTGGGTGTCATGGTACACCAGTCATTGAAAGTAGGCATGCAAGTGCAGCAGGCAGTGAAGAAAGCAAATGGTATGTTAGCATTCATAGCGAAAGGATTTGAGTATAGGAGCAGGGAGGTTCTACTGCAGTTGTGCAGGGTTTTGGTGAGGCCACACCTGGTGTATTGCGTACAGTTTGTCTCCAAATCTGAGGAAGGACATCCTTGCCATAGAGGGGGTACAGAGAAGATTCACCAGACTGATTCCTGGGATGTCAGGACTTTCATATGAGGAAAGATTGGATAGACTCGGCTTGTACTCGCTGGAATTTAGAAGATTGAGGGGGGATCTTATAGAAACTTACAAAATTCTTAAGGGGTTAGACAAGCTAGATGCTGGAAGATTGTTCCCGATGTTGGGGGAGTCCAGAAGAAGGGGTCACAGTCTAAGGATAAGGGGGAATTCCTTTAGGACCGAAAGGAAGAAAACATTCTTTACACAGAGAGTGGTGAGTCTCTGGAATTCTCTGCCACAGAAGGTAGTTGAGGCCAGTTCATTGGCTATATTTAAGAGGGCGTTAGATGTGGCACTTGTGGCTAAAGGGATCGGGGGTATGGAGAGAAGGCAGGTACGGGATACTGAGTTGGATGATCAGCCATGATCACATTGAATGTGATCAGCTCGAAGGGCCGAATGGCCTACTCCTGCACCTATTTTCTATGTTTCTATGTTTCTATGTCACCTATCCATGTCCTCCTGAGATGCTGCCTGAACCGCTGAGTTACTCCAGCACGCTATGTCTTCTTCTTACTTCCATCCTTATGTTTAGGTTGTTTATTATTGTCACGTGTACCGAGGTACAGTGAACAGCTTTATTTTGCATGCTATCCAATCAGATCAGAAAATAAGTGATAAGAACAGAATTAGGCCATTTGGCCCATCGTTGACTGCCATTCAATCATGGCTGATCTATCTTTCCCTTTCAACCCCATTCTATACTATACTATAATACTGTACATAAATACAATCAACTCAAGTACAATAAGTAGAACAAAGGTGAAGAATGCAGAATATAGCTCTCAGTATTGGTGCATCAGTTCCATAAAATAAAATTTGAAATAAAAGGCTCTTAACAGTCATTTAATTTAATTTAGTGTCATGTGGGTCTCGACCCGAAACGTCCCCTTTTCCTTCGCTCCATAGATGCTGCCTCACCCGCTGAGTTTCTCCAGCATTTTTGTCTACCTACAGTGAAAATTTAAATTTTGTTGTTCCTCAGCACACATGACAATTTTGTTGTTTGTTATCCAGTCAGCGAAAAGGCTAGACAGGATTATAATCAAGCCCAGACCATCACACAAACCAACCTCCCTTCCATTGACTCCATCTACACTTCACGCTGCCTCGACAAGGCCACCGGCATAATCAAGGACCAGTCTCACCATGATCACTCCCTCTTCTCCCCTCTCCCATCAGGCAAGAGGTACAGAACCAGCCCTACGTAAATGAAAAGCAATGGTAACTGGGCACTGTGTCAGTGTGTAATTTTGGAGATACAAGGAGACATAGGAACTGGGAGATTCTAGCTCTGTACTACCACCAGAGGGAGCCCCTGATTTCAACATCACCCTATTCTGTCCGGTAAAGAGCTCGCTCGTCCATTCAATATTTATAACACAGCAACACGCCACAGCTATCTTGTTCACCTCATCATCCTATCATGCCACTCCCCTCTCCCTACTGTTTATTCCCCTCAAAGCATTTTGTGGAGTTAAACTAGAGTAGAAGGCACTGTACACGGTGAATGTCACGGCTCTGGGGGAGTGTTATAGAACAGACATGGATCATAGAACAGGAACTGCAGATGCTGGTTTACACCGAAGATAGACACAACATGCTTGTGTAACTCAGAGGGTCAGGCAGCAAGTCAAGTCAAGTCAAGAGAGTTTATTGTCATGTGTCCCAGATAGGACAATGACATTCTTGCTTGCTGCAGCACAACAGAATATTGTAAGCAAAAATACAGAACCGTTCAGTTCAATATACAGATAAATAAGCAGATAAAGTGCAATAGGCTGTTACAGTTCAGAGTCTGTTTGTTGGCGAGTTTAATAGCCTGATGGCTGTGGGGAAGAAGCTGTTCCTGAACCTGGATGTACCAGATCTCAGGCTCCTGTACTTTCTGCACGATGGTAGCGGAGAGATGAGTGTGCGGCCAGGATGGTGTGGGTCCTTGATGATGTTGGCTGCCTTGTTGAGGCATCTCTGGAGAAAAGGAATAAGGTGACGTTTCAGGTCAAGACCCTTCTTCAGATTGAGAATCAGGGGAGGGGGAAACTTGAGGTATGAAAAGGTACAATACTAGTTTGGGGTGGGGATCCAGAATGCGCTGTGGAGCTGGTGGTGGAGGCAGATACGATAGTGGTGCTCAAGAGGTTTTTAGATAGGCACATGGATGTGCAGAGAATGGAGGGATATGGATCATGTTCAGGCTGGTGATTAGTTTAGCTTGGCTTCGTGTTCGGTACGGACATTGTGGGATGAGGGATTCTACAATCATGTCGTCCAATGTAGTCGTACTATCCAGTCAGCGGAAAGACTATACATGATTACAATCAAGCCGTCCACACTGTACAGATACAGGATAAAGGGGAATAATGTTTAGATAAAGTCCAGTAAAGTCCGAGGGTCTCCTTTGTGGTAATTCAGGACCGCTCTCGAGTTGTTGATGGGATGGTTCAGTTTCCTGATAACAGCTGGGGAGAAACTGTCCCTGAATCTGGAGGTGTGTGTTTTCACACTTCTGTACCTCTTGCCTGATGGGAGAGGGGAGAGGGGAGAAGAGGGAGTAACTGGGGTGATACTTGATTATGCTGAGGCAGCATGAAATGCAAATGGAGTCGATGGAAGGGAGGTTGGTTTGTGTGATGTTCTGGGCTGCATCCACAACTCTCTGCAATTTATTGCGGTCTTGGATGGAGCCGTTCCCAAACCATGCTGTGATGTATCCGACAAAATGCTTTCTGCAGCGCATCTGTAGAAGTTGGTGAGAGTTGTTGGGGACTTGCCGAACTTCCTAAGCCTTCTAAGGAAGTAAAGGCTTTGGTGTGCTTTGTTGGCCATTGCTTCGAAGTGTCTGCTCCAGGACTATGGGAAGGATATGATTAAGCTAAGGAGGGCGCAGAAAGATTCGCAAGGATATTGCCAGGACTGGAGTTCTTAGGAGAGGCAGGATAGGCGGTGATGTTAGCGGAGACGGCCGTGGGCAGGCCTGCAGCAGCCGGGCGAGCGAGCGGATCGAGCGCAGCCTGCGGTGGAAGGAGCGACGGCATCGCGCTGGGTCAGCCCGATCCCTACATCATCCATCCAGTGCCGCCAGAACACCGGCACTTAAAGTGAGAGAAGTAAGAAAGATGTTCTTCAGAGATGCTGCCTGACCCGCTGCGCGACTCCAGCACGTGCTGTCTCTTCTTGTAAAACAGCTTCTATCAGTCTAAAGATGGGTCCTGACCCGAAAAGTCACATATCTAGTTTCCCCAGAAATGCTGCCTGAGAGTCCTATTTCACAAATTCATGTTATACAGTAGGAGCAGAATTAGGCCATTCGGCCCATCAAGTTTCCTCTGCCATATAATCATGTCTGATTTTTCCCTCTCAACCCCATTCTCCTGCCTTCTCCCATTAACCTCTGACACCTGAGCTAATCAAGAACCTGTCAAGAACTCTGCCTTAAAAATATTCATTAACTTGGCCTCCACAGCCGCCTGTGGCAATGAATTCCTCAGATTCATCACCCTCTAGTTTCTCCAGCATTTTGTGTCTTTTTTTTGTAAACCAGCATCTATCAGTGTGAAGAAGGGCCCCGACCCGAAATATCACCTGTCCATGATCCCCAGAGATGCTGCCTGACCCCCAGAGTTACTCCAGCGCTTTGTGTCGACTTTTCTACATTCAGAAAGCAAATGCAAAGGGCTGCTCGTTGCATTTTTACTGCATTACTGCCGTGTGTCATCTGTGTGCACATCTTTTCCCCAGAGGCCTGTTACCCTGTGCGTGTGGGTACTGGCCAGATGAGTTGAACGGCTGCCTTAGTCAGCTGTGCATTAAACAGGCTATCACAGGCTTAGTGTGTAGGAAAGAACTGCAGATGCTGGTTTATACCGAAGATAGACACAAAGCTCTATTTAGCATCTTAGTTTAGTTTAGTTAGAAACATGGAAAATAGGTGCAGGAGGAGGTTATTTGGCCCTTCGAGCCTGCACCGCCTTTCATTGTGATCATGGCTGATCATCCACAATTAGTGCCTGCCTTCTCCCCATATCCCTTGATTCCGCTAGCCCCTAGAGCTCTATCTAACTCTCTTTTAAATTCATCCAGAGAATTGGCCTCTACTGCCTTCCTTCTGTGGCAGAGAATTCCACAAATTCACAAGGCCTCCCCTTTATTCTTAGACTATGGCCCCTGGTTCTGGACTCCCCCAACATTGGGAACATTTTTCCTGCGTCTAGCTGGATACAGTTTGGAGGTACAGCACAGAAACAGGCCCTTCAGCCCACTGCAGTCGTGCCGACCAGTGATCCCCGCACACTAGCGCTATGCTATACACACTGGGGAGATGTTACAATTTTACTGAAGCCAATTAACCTACAAACCTGTACCTGTTTGGTGTGTAGGAGGAAACCGGAGCAGCTGGAGAAAACCCACTCTGTCACAGAAAAGTGCAAACCCCACAAAAACAGCAACCGAGGTCAGGATTGAACCGGGGTCTCAGACGCTGTGAAGCATCAACTCTACCACTGTGCCACAACCCTGCTGGTGAAGCACACCACACATATCAGCTTCAAATACTCCTCTAATGGCACCCCAGCCCACTTATATCACAGGTTATAGAATAGAACTGCAGAGGCTCATTAATACACACAAAGCAGGTGTAACTCAGCAGGTCAGCCAGCATCTCTAGAAACACGGATGAGTGATTTTTTGGGTCATTTTGGCCTGACCTTGCATCTGCACCTTTATACTTTAGAGATACAGTGCTAATACAGGACCACCGAGTCCGTGCCGACCAGCCATCACCCCGTACACTGACAACAATCCTTCACAACAGGGACAATTTACAATTTATCTTAACAAAGCTAATTAACGTCCAAACCTGCACGTTTTTGGAGTGTGGGAGAAAACCGGAGCACCCAGAGAAAACCCACATGGTCACAAGGAGAAGGGTCTCGACCCAATACGTCACCTATCCACATTTTCCAGAGATGCTGCCTGACACACAGAGTTACTCCAGCACTTGGTGCCCTTATGTGATATTCCCTACTCCTGTTTCCATCTGTACCTTTAGACTTAAGAGATACAGCACCCAAACAGACCCTTCGGCTCATCGAGTCCGCGCCGACCAGCGACACTAGCACTATCCTACACTGTAGTGACAATTTACGATGTCTCTGTCTTCTTCGCCCAAACTTGAATCAAACATCTAAAGCTACATGGGATTTTGTTTGCACATGTAGGTCAGATTACTGATGATGATGAGTCAGAATATAGAAGGGAGATCGATCAACATGATCAGCACAACAACCTTTGCTCTCCTTTGACGCAGAGACAACAACCTGGCAGCTCAACACCCGGCTTGAGGTCTAACTATTTCTTTGGTTTACGTTTCATTTGCAACAAGAAGAATGTCAATAAGACCTAGGAACTGGTTTTGGACTTTGGAAGAGGAAGGATGAGGACCCCTAAAGCTGTCTTCTTTGACAGGACAATGGTGGAGAGCCAAATGGATCACATTTCTGGGCGTGCATATCTGTGAAGATCTGTCCTGGACCCAGCACTTTGATGCAATCCTAAAGAAAGCCCATAAACTCCTCTGCTTCATGAAAGGATTACGGAGATTTGGTATGTCAGAGTGGAAACTCTTGAACTTCTACAGGTGCGCAGTAGAGGGCGTTACGGCCTGGTTCGGCAATGCCCAGGAGTGAAGAGGACCTAAAAAAGTGAACACTGCCCAGTCCTTCCCCACCATCGAAGGAATCTACACGTGTTGCTGCCTCAAAAAAGCAGCAGCATCATCAGAGACCCACACCACCCTGGCCATGCTCTCATTTCACTCCTTCCATCAGGAAGAAGGTATAGGAGACTGCAACAGTAACATCCAGTTACAGGAGCAGATTTGTCCCTCTAGCCATCAGGCTACAACCAACTAAGCCCTGGACTGCATGAATTTGGGGCCTTTGAATTTCTGCACTAGTGTTTGTTTGTTTTTATATGTATGTATGTATATGCATATATGTGTGTGTGTGTGTGCGCAGCATAATGTGTCTAGATAGCACGCAAACAAAACCTTTATATCTTGGTACACGTGATAATATGACGCAAATACCAACGCTGTTACCAACACTCAAGGAACTTTAGGTGCTGGAATCTTGATCAAAACACAAAGAGTTGCAGGGGCTGAAAAGGACATAGTGCTGGTGGGCAAATGTAGTGTAGATTGGGCCTCTTGGCCGGTGTGGGAAAAGCTCGGGGCCTGAGGGGCCTGTTTTCACGCTGTGTGGCCCTGCTGAACCAAGCACCAGGAACAAACGGTTCAGGGAATGTGGACATCACTGGCATTTGTAATCTGTCCGTCGGTGCCCCTGGCCAGAGGTGAAGGGGGAAAGATTTAACACGTACGCAACCTTTTTCACACAGAGTGTGATGGGTATATGGAACAAGCTGCCAGAGGAGGTCGTTACAATGACGGTAGAATGGAATGGAAAGGTTTAGAGGGATGTGGTCAAATGCAGGCAGGTGGGACATGTAGATGGGGCATGGGTAAATTGGGCCGAATGGCCTGTTTCAACACTGTATGACTCTGTAGTAGCTTAACACTTGATAAAGATGAGCCCACTGCTGCAGAATGCTGGCAAGTACCAGAGGGAGTTACAAAAACTAGAAACACTATTTTCTTTTTTTTAAAAACAAGGAGCACATTCTTGTGATTTTTCATTCCATTATTGCTCTAAGACCTGGTTAGCACATTAATCTCCGGCACTTTGGGAAGAGACGGAGTCATAGTCATACAGCACGGAAACAGGCCCTTTGCCCAACTTCTCCACACTAACGTATGCGGTCGCAGGCTTTTGGTGGTGGGTCTCCCACTTGGGAACAATTTGTCGAGTTACCGAGGTGGCAAATCAAATAAGTTTTACTTTTGTTCACAGTGGAACAGACTTGCAGTGTTCTCCAAATATATTGATCCCAAGCTATGCATAATAAACTTTGTGTAGATTTGCCAAGACACACAGAAAATCTCTGCTGTATCGCCAGTGAAAACACTGCTGTGCATATGGTAGAGTGTTCCCAGACTCGCTACACACCACTGTGCCTGCACCTCCATCATCTTCCAGGGATGTTGCCTGACCCACTGAATTTCTCCAGCACTTTGTGTCTATCTTCAGTCTAAACAAGCATCTGCAGTCTGAACGTCACCTATTCCTTTCTGCAGTTCCTTCCTGCACATTTTTTCCGCTCCACTGCGTAAGCTTCTCAGAGAACACCTACTTTTAAGAGGTTCTCCTCCTCTCTCCGATGGGAAATCTGCAACATCCTCTCTCGAGATGGAGTGAATGTGGAGAGGATGCTTCCACTAGTGGGAGAGTCTAGGAATAAAAGGACGCACCTCTAGAAAGGAGATGAGAGGGAATTTCTTTAGTCAGAGGGCGGTGAATCTGTGGAATTCATTGCTGAAGATGGCTGTGGAGGCCAAGTCAATGGATATTTTTATGGCGGAGATTGATAGATTGTTGATCAGTAAGGGTGTCAGGATGTATGGGGAGAGGCAGGAGAATGGGGTTGAGGGGGAAAGATAGATCATCCATGATTGAATGGCAGAGTAGACTCGATGGGCCAAATGGCCAAATTCTGCTCCTATAACCAAAGAACGTTCACTGCTCCTCCTCCATGGTTTCTCCTGCTCTCTGGCTCTACAACCTCTTTTAATGCGGATTGCTACCACCGCCACACGAGTTCTTTCAGTGCTTGCCTGGCCTCTATCTACTGCCAGAGATGCTGCCTGACCCGCTGAGTTACCCCGGCACTTTGTGTCTATCTTTGATGTAAACCAGCATCTGTAGTTCCTTCCTTCACCTTTTATATTAGAACTTAGAACAGTACAGCACAGGAACGGGCCCTTCTGCCCACAATGTTTGTTCCAAACATGATACCAGGTTAAAGTGATCCCATCTGCCTGTTCATGATCCCTCTTCCTTCATCCCCGACACTTCCACATAGCTGGCTAAAAGCCATCTAATCCATCAGGGAGTGCGTTTGGCACATTGGCCTTCATCAGTCAGAGTATTGAGTATAGACTTTGGGAGGTCATGTCTAATACGTGATTATAATACGTTGGTGAGGCTACATTTCGAGTATTGTGTTCAGTTTTGGAAAGATATTCTCAAGCTTGAAAGGGTTCAGGGAAGATTTACGAGGATGTTGACAGGATTCGAGGGACTGAGCTACAGGGTGAGGTTGCGCAGACATGGACACTATTCCTTGTAGAGCAAAACATATTGCCAGAATCATAAAGTCATCCAGGAGGGAAACAGGCCCTTCAGCCCAACGTGTCCATGCCAGAGTCAAAGAGCCAGACAGCACAGAAACAAGCCCTTTGGACCAACTTGCCCATTCTGACCTACATGCCCATTCAACATTAGTCCCACCTGCCTGAGTCTTGTTTGACCCCTATCCGTCCAAACCTGTCCTATCCATTAACCTGTCTAAATGTTTTTTTTAAACCTTGCAATAATACCTGCCTCAACTACTTCTTCTGGCATCTCATTCCACATACCCACCACTCTGTTAAAAGGTAAAATAGATGTTGCCTGACTGATGAGTTACTCCAGCACTTTGTGTCTTTTTTTGTGTGTAAACCAGCATCTGCAGTTCCTTGGGTCTAAACTGCAAGAGTCTGCAGCCAAATATGCATTTCTCCTAAAAACATAAATTCCACATAAATCCCTTAATGGCAAACTCTGTCTGACATCACCGTCTCGGCTATTTGCTGAGTAATTGTACTGCATTTAAAGCTCCCAGCTCTAATTTTTTCCTAAGACTCTAAATGAGCGCTGGTGTAAAGGTGTCTAAAGGCAGATGGGGTGGGGATAAGCAGGAATGTGTGCCCTGCCCCGTCTTTGTGGAATGCATCTGCTGAAGGAAAGTATTGAGCTCAGTTTGGGCAGAGACGTTTAATTATCAACGGCAGGGCTTGACACCACTTAAATCTGTGCAACAAATGGGCAGTCAGACTGACTCATTTCACTTTTTTTAGTTTAGAGATTCATCGTGGAATATAGCCCTTTGACACACCGAGTCTGTGCAGATCATCGATCACCCGTACACCAGTTCTATCCTTATTCTTTAAAAGACTTTTAGAGATACAGCATGGAAACAGACCCTTCGGTCCACTGAGTCTGGCCGACCAGCGATCCACCTACACTAGAACTATCCTACACACCAGGAACCATTTACATTTTTACCAAATCCAGTCCAGAATGCAGATGTTTCTTGCTTTGTTCACATTATAGACAATCTACAATTTACAGAAGCCAATTAAAGTACAACGCCGCACGTCTTTGGAGTGTGGGAGGAAACCGGAGCACCCGGAGAAAACCCATGCAGTCTCAGGGAGAACGTACAAACTCCATACAGACAGCACCTGTAGTCAGGATCGATCTTGGGTCTCTGACGCCGTAAGGCAGGAACTCTACCACTGCGACACCATGCCATCCATTTCTGAACTGCATTAAAGTTCTTCCCCTCTCTCCCATCATGAAAGCGGTACAGAAATATGACAACGCAAACCTCCAGATTCAGGGACAGTTTCTTCCCCGGTGTTATCAGACAACTGAAACATCCTATCACCAACTAGAGTGCGGTCCTGACCTCCCATCTACCTCATTGGAGACCCTGGGACCATCTTTAACCTGGACTTTACTGGACTTTATCATGCACTAAATGTTATCCCCTTCAACTTACATCTGTACACTGCAGATGGCTTGATTGTAATCATGTATATGCTTTCCGCTGACTGAATAGCACGCAACAAATAAGCTTTTTACCGTATCTTGTGACAATACACGTGACAATACTAAACTATACTATAACAGTGGTGCAGCGGTAGAGTTACTGCCTTGCAGTGCCCAGAGACGCGGGTTCGAGCCAGACTACAGGTGCTGTCTGTACGGAGTTTGTACGTGCTCCCCATGACCTGCGGGGATTTTCATTGTGTGCTTTAATTTCCTCCCACATCCCAACAATATGCGAGTTTGTAGGTTAATTGGCCTTGGAAACATTTTTTACTTTGTCCCTGGTGTGTAGGATAGAGTTAGTGTACAAAGATCGCTGGTCGGCGTGGACTCGATGGGTCGAAGGGCCTGTTTCCATAATGTACCTCTAAACTGAACTAAAACTGGGTGAAATAAAAATCCCCTCAGCTTTCAGGCACTGGACTTCGCACAAGCAAAACAGACCAAAATGTGTTCAGCATCCTCTCAGGCAGAGCTGCCAAGTTTTGTCAGAGCATTTCAGTATTCTAGTACCTGAAAATCAGGATTTTGCTGAGAAAATCAGTATTTTTACGCGGTGACATTTTGCTGAAACAAATATTTTATGTGCGGTCATACCCATGTAAGAGTACAAGAATGCATAACTTTGCTACAAATTGACGTATCTTCTGCACACCTTACTTGACATTTCCATTTCTTTGTATACTTCTGTTTGAACGGCTGCTTCCCGCTTTTAGCACCAGATGATGATGTGGAAGCCATTTTGGAAGCCTCCCTCTCCCTCCCTCGCTCTTTCTCCCTCCTTCCTCTTTCCCTCCCTCCCTCTTTCTCTACCTCCCACTCTGCTTCTTTTTTTTCTCCCTCCCTCTCTTACTCCCTCCCTCTCACTCACTCTCTCCTTCTCCCTCCCTGAACAGTCTGAGACCCATAGTGCTCTGGCCATAGCGCTATGTGTAAAGGCAAAAGCGCTCCAGGTGATAGCGCTATAATTAGAACCCATAGCACAGTTTGTTTAAATTCCCACGCGCTAAACTGACAGCGCTGTTTAAACCTAGAGCGGGACAGGCATATCAAAGCTTACAAAATAATCATCCAGATCTTGCAATTTAAAATACTAATAGATTTAATCTGCTAGAATTTTTAGAGTTACAGTATGACTTTTTATATCCTTGCATTTTTTAAGCAGCAAGGTGAAACAGGAAGTCGGGCTAATTTTTAAAAAATCCGTATATTACAAATCCGTACATCCGTATTCTAATCGCATTTCCGTACAAAATACGTAAAATCCGAACTACGTGGCAGCTCTGCTCAGGCATCATCAGAAACAGCTTGTGGGGCAAGTTACAGAGGAAGGTGGACACACAGCTCGATCTGAGTGAGGTCTAGATGGTGGGCCACTCAGTGAAGATTGACTGAAGTTCAGGCAGGCAGAGGTACAGGGCCCAACAACACTCCCCCTCATCTCTGGGACTATACAAATGTTTGCATTCATAGATTTAATCTTACATTTCGTGCAATTCAAGGTTGACAATGGAAAGGTGTTGTCAAGCTGGAAAGGGTTCAGAGAAGATTAACGACGATGTTGCCAGGACTCAAGGGCTTGTGCTACAGGGCGAGGCTGAGCAGGCTGGGACTCTATACCTCAGAGTGCAGGAGGATAACGGGTGATTTTATGGTGAACAAAATGATGAGCGGAATACTGCCCAGAGAATCGAAGACCAGAGGATGGTTTAAAGCGAGCCAGAATGCCTTTCCAGCATTTTCCCAGTTTTTCCACCATTTCACATCTTTTTAATACAGTAAAGACCCAGTCAGCTGTGACATTAAGGGACAAACCAAGTTTTGCAATCAATAGATTAAATATTACATTTCAGTGCAGTAAATGGTTGAAGATTCGGCTTCTATTTTCAGTGAACGAGCCTAGAGCCCTGGATTTCAGAATGTAATTACCAAACCCAAATTAGATTATTCTCCTCACATCAGGGTGCAATGAAATTCTAAAACATGCTCATGAAAAAATGCGACCGATGATACAATTAAGGAGAAATAAAACTGAGGTGGTGCAAAAACATTCAGTTTAGTTTATTGTCATATGTACTGAGGTACAGGCAGGGTTAGAGAGAGAGCAGGAGATTGGACAAACAGCAAGTACAGCAGTTCGCACTTATGGCCACATTCTCCCCAACACTCAATCATTACCCAGCCGCAAGATTGGCAGGGTACAGTTTACTTTTTGTCCTCAGACCAGTGAATGAAGAATGGACAAATTGTTCTAAAAGTAGAAACTGTGGGGAAAAGGAGTTAGCTATAAAGAGGTTGGACAAACATTGACTTGTTTTCTCGGGAGTGTCGGATGTTGAGGGGAGACCCGATAGAAGTATATAAAATTATGAGAGGCATGGACACGGTTATACAGTCAGAACCTTTCTCCCAGACTGGGAAAATTAGGTTGGTACTGGACCCCAAGATAGGGAGTTTGTGGAGTGCCTCCGTGATGAATTCTTAGAGCAGCTTGTACTGGAGCCTACCAGGGAGAAGGCAATTCTTAAGTAAGTAAGTTTATTGGTCAAGTATTCACATACAAGGTATTTACCTTGGTGCTCCGCCCACAAGTAACATGACATACAGTGATAGTTACGAATGACTCAGAAAACACTAAACATTAATAATAATAAAACATTAATGATAAAAAACCATTGATAAAACATGTGAACCAACAAAATACCAGATCAAAGGGAGGCTACAGATTTTTGGCTGTTGAGTAGAGCAACTACTCGTGGATAAAAACTGTTTTTATGTCTGGCTGTGGCAGCTTTGACAATCCGGAGTCGCCCAACACTTCGTCCGGAGATGAATTCTGGATTTAGTGTTGTGTAATGAACCGGGTTTGTTAAGGGAACTCGAGGTAAAGGAGCCATTCGGAGGTAGTGAGCAAAATATGATAAGTTTTAATCTACAATTTGAGAGGGAGAAGGAAAAATCGGAAGTGTCAGTATTACAGTAGAACAAGGGGGACTATGGAGCCACGAGGGAGGAGCTGGCCAAAGCTGACTGGAAAGATACCCAAGCAGGGATGACAGAAGAACAACAATGGCAGGTATTTCTGGGAATAATATAGGAGGTGCAGGATCAGTTCATTCCAAAGAGGAAGAAAGATTCTAAGGGGAGTAAGGGGCGACCGTGGGTGACAAAGGAAAATAAAAGAGAAGTATAACGTAGCAGAGATGAGCGGGAAGCCAGAGGATTGGGTAACTTTTAAAGAGCAACAGAAGATAACTAAAAAGACAATACGGGGAGAAAGATGAGGCACGAAAGTAAGCTAGCCAAGAATATAAAGGAGGATAGTAAAAGCTTCTTTAGGTATGTGAAGAGGAAAAAAATAGTCAAGACCAAAGTTGGACCCTTGAAGACCGAAAAAGGTGAATTTATTATGGGGAACAAGGAAATGGCAGATGTTCCCCATAATTGTTTGTGTCAAAAAAACAATAATTCACGTTCTCCATAATTGTTTGTGAAAAAACAATTTTCCTGATGTACTAGTGGCCAGAGGATTTAGGGTGACGGAGGAACTGAAGGAAATCCACATTAGGCAGGAAATGGTGTTGGATAGACTGATGGGACTGAAGGCTGTTAAATCCCCAGGGCCTGATGGTCTGCATCCCAGGGTACTTAAGGAAGTGGCTCTAGAAATCATGGAGGCATTGGTGATCATTTTCCAATATTCTATTGATTCAGGATCAGTTCCTATGGATTGCAAGGTCGCTAATATTATCCCACTTTTTAAGAAAGGCAAGAGAGAGAAAACAGGAAATTATGGACCAGTTAGCCTGACATCGGTGGTGGGGAAGGTGCTGGAGTCAATTATAAAACGTGATATAGCAGCACATTTGGATAGCAGTAACAGATCGGTCCGAGTCAGCATGGATTTACGAAGTGGAAATCATGCTTGACTAATCTTCTGGATTTTTTGAGGATGTAACTAGGAAAATGGAAAAGGGAGAGCCAGTGGATGTATGGTACCTGGACTTTCAGAAAGCATTTGATAAGGTCCCACATAGGAGATTATTGGGCAAAATTAGAGCACATGTTATTGTGGGTAGGGCACTGAATTGGATAGAAAATTGGTTGGCAGACAAGAAACAAAGAGTAGGAATTAACAGGTCCCTTTCAGAATGACAGGCAGTGACTAGTGGGGTACCACAAGATTCGGTGCTGGGACCGCAGCCATTTACAATATACATTAATATAGATGAAGGGATTAAAAGTAACATTAGCAAATTTGCAGATGACAGAAAGCTGGGTGGCAGTGTGAACTATGAGGAGGATGCTATGAGGATGCAGGGTGACTTGGACAGGTTGGGTAAGTGGGCGGATGCATGGCAGATGAATTATAATGTGGATAAATGTGAGGTTATCCACTTTGGTAGCAAGAACAGGAAGGCAGATTATTATCTAAACAGGGCTCTCACTTAACTTTTTTTCTGTTTCCAGCCGGGCAACCAAGGCAGCTTTTTAGGTTAGTCCCCCCCACCCCCTCCCCCCCACATCAATCTGAAGAAGGGTCTCGACCCGAATTATCGCCTATTCCTTCGCTCCATAGATGCTGCCTCACCCGCTGATTTTCTCCAGCTTTTTTGTCTCCCAACGGGATCCCACCACTGGCCACATCTTCACATCTCCTCTCCTGTCTGCTTTCCGCAGAGACCGCTCCCTCCGTAACTCCCTGGTCAATTCGTCCCTTCCCAACCAAACCACCCCCTCTCCTGGCACTTTCCCTTGCAACCACAGGAAATGTCTCTTTTACCTGTCTCTTTAGCTCCCCCCTTGACTCCATTCAAGGACCCAAGCAGTCTTTCCAGGTGTGGCAGAAGTTCACCTGCACCTCCTCCAACCTCATCTATTGCATCCGCTGCTCTAGGTGTCAGCTGCCCTACATCGGTGAGACCAAGCGTAAGCTTGGCGATCGCTTCGCCCAACACCTCTGCTCGGTTTGCAATAACCAACCTGATCTCCCGGTGGCTCAGCACCTCAACTCCCCCTCCCATTCTGAATCCAACCTTTCTGTCCTGAGCCTCCTCCATGGCCAGAGTGAGGCCCACTGTAAATTGGAGGAGCAGCACCTCATATTTTGCTTGGGTAGTTTACACCCCAGCGATCTGAACATTGAGTTCTACAATTTCAGTGCTTCCCAGCTCTCCCTCAGACCAATGTCTCTGCCTCATCCTTTCTTCTTCCTGCCCTCCCCCCCCCCCCCCCCCACCCCACACATTCATCAGGCTGAAGAAGGGTCTCGACCCGAAACGTCGCCTATATCCTTCGCTCCATAGATGCTGCCTCACCCGCTGAATTTCTCCAGCATTTTTGCCTACCCATTCACACAAGTTCTGTTATCCCACTTTCCTCACCCACTCCCTACACATTAGGGGCAATTGTATAGAGACAAGTTAAGCTACAAGGCCAATGCGTCTTTGGGATGTGGGAAGAAACCCACACGCTTGCAGGGCGAGTATGCAAATTCAACACAGACGGTGCCCAAGGACTGTATCGAACACAGATCTCTGGCGTGTGAGGCAGGAAGTCCACCAGCTGTTCCACTATATTTTGTTTTCCAACACACAAAAAAATTATGCATTGATAACTTTGGTTACTAAAAAAAAGAAACTATCCATTTTCAGTCTGGAATCTCTAAGTCCCCCTTTACAGCTACTGTATATTTTAATTCAGGTCAAGACTATGGGGCAGTACATTGGCCATAAAGTTGCTGCGTAAAAGTGCCAGAGACCCGGAATTGATCCTGAATATGGGTGCTCTCTGTGTGGAGTTTGCTCCTTTTCCCTTTGATCGCATGTGTTTTCTCCGGGTGCTCTTGTTTTCTTCCACATTCCAAAGGTGTGCAGGAACCTTTTTCAGACCCAACCCAAAACGTAATATTTTCCTTTTGTCCAGAGATTCTGTCTGACCTGGTCAGTTACTCTAGATCAGTGGTTCTTAACCTGGGGTTCGTGACCCCCAGGGGGGTAGTTTGGGGGTTTTCCGGGGGTCATGGTCATAAATAGTATATCAATTTGCTGAGCACATTTTTAGAAACCTAACAAAGGTACATACCACACACAGTATTTTGTTCATGAATGCACGAACGTATACACACATGAACTGTGTGTGTTGTGAACCATGTCTTCTAAAACACACACATATAGTGAAGCATTTCTCAAGCTCGGCTTCACAAGCATTGTTCAAAAATCCGTGGTCAAGCTGCAATGTGTTACCTGTGCCAAGGTTTTGAGCCACGAGAGCATGAAGCCCGGCAAACTGAAGATCCATTTGGAGTTTTGTCACAGTGACCTGGCAGGGAAGGGCGTGAACTATTTAAAACGAAAAGAAGCCGCGCTCAAGGGCTCCCGCGTCGATTCGACGGGTCACTGCGCTCATCAAAATTAAACAGCGCTGGAGGCTTCACACCGGATTGCTTATCGAATCGCACAGATTAAGAAACCTCACACCATCGGTGAAGAGCTTATCAAGCCATGCCGTCTCGAGCAGTGAAGTTGGTGCTGGGGGAACAGCAATTAAACGAGTTCAGGCAGATTTCCCTTTCGAATGACACAGTTAAAAGTCGAATCTTGGTTATGAGTAATGATATTCTGCTGCAAGTAGTGAGCGCTGTGAAGAGCAGACCAGGGTATTCACTGCAACTGGATGAGTCAACAGATGTTGCCTCATGTTCCCAACTGCTAGTCTATGTTCATTACCTCGATGGAGAAGCCATGAAGGAGGAGTACATGTTCTCGGAGCCACTGGTCACTACCACTCGGGGAGATTTGTTCAGAATACTGGAAGCTTTCAAACATGAGCTTGGCTGGGAACGACTTGTCGGGGTGTGAACAGATGGGGCACCTTCCATGGTCAGATGCAGATCCGGCTTCAAACCCTTCATGAAGGATGTCGCTCCCCATGTCTCCTTCACCAACTGCATGATACATCGCCATGCTTTAGCGATGAAAACTCTCCCTCCTGGTCTTCGAGAAGTGCTTTCAGATGTGGTGAAGATTGTGAACCACATTCAAGGGAGCGCTGCAAAATCTTTACAGCGATGTGTGAAGTAATGGGCGCTGATTTCACTGTTCTGATATTCCACACAGAGATGCGCTGGCTTTCGCGTGGTAAAGTTCTCAATCGTGTGATTCAACTTTGAGAGGAAATTGTTCTTGGAGAGAGTTAGCTTCATGAAAAAATGCAGGATGAACTGTTCGTGATGAAGGTTGCTTACTTGGCTCTATTCTTTGCCGAGGTGAATTCCTTAAACATCCCAATGCTACACATGGCTCATGACAAAGTGGCAGCATTCAGGAGGAAGATTCAATTTTATCAGAGAACAGTGCAGGACGGTGACATGACTATCTTCCCTGAGATGACGACTCTCCAGATGCAGAATACCACTTCCACGAGGAGATCTCAACCCACCTTCTGGCAATTAGTGAAGTCATCGAACATTACTGGACGACGCTCTCGTGAGGAGTGGATCGTCCCCCCCTTTCCCGTTGAAGGCGGTGCCATCAGCGATACTGACGTGACTGCGAAGGTTGAATTTTACTGAATTTGTGAAGATGCGCAGCTCAAGAGTGACTTCATGGAACTAGCGCTCGCCAGGCTTTGGCTGAAAGTGAAGGACTGTCCTGTTCTTTTGAAGAAGGCCCTGACCCTATTGGTCCAGTCCCCCTCAACCTAGCGTGAGGCTGGAGGCTGGATTCTCAACCATGGTAACTCTGAAAATGAAGGCACGCAATAGGCTTGTGATCGACACTGACATGAGGTGCTGCCTGTCGAGCATTCGTCCTCACTTTGATCGCATGATGGCTGTGAAGCAATTTCATCCATCCCATTGACTGAGTATTGGCAGACATGTTTTCATAAATCGGGCTGTTTTAATTTCAATTTTTGTTTCTGGGATCACGGTACTGACCAAGAATGTCTGATGGGGTTGTGCGTCCAAAACGGTTAAGAACCACTGCTCTAGATTTGTGTGTCTATCTTCAGTTTAAACCAGCATCTGCAGTTCCTTCCTACACACACGATACTATACGATAGAACTTTATTAATGTCAGGAGGGAAATTGTGTGTATGTCTGTGGGTACGTATACAATACACATACATATATATATATACACACACACACATATATATATATATATATATATATATATATATATATATATATACATATATTAATGTATACACACACGTATACATTCACACACACACACACACACACATTCACACACACATATATATATACATATACATATATATACATATACATATATATATACATATATTAATGTATACACACACATATACATTCACACACACACATATATATATGTGTGTGTGTGTGAGAATGTATATGTGTGTGTGTGTACATTATATATATATATATTAGACTAAGTGGGACCCATTGGGTCCCAGCATCACACGGGAGGGCTGGTCCCCCAACTAAATATTCCACCTCCCAACCAATCCCAAGATTGCTGGTCATTGTGGGGGGGGGAGGGGGGGCTTTCTGGAGTGCTAGCATGGGTGTTGTGGGATGAAGGGACTGGTCTCCAGAGGGCTAATATGGACATTGTGGGCCGAATGGATTCTTGGGCTGGCAGCTCAGTCGCTCAAGCTGGCAGCTCAGAAATTTTGCTTACCCAGGTGGTAAATTTGTTGATTCTGGATTTGTTCTCATTGACTGACTGTGTTTAGTTCTGGTATACCGGTATCTGTTCATCATTAGTTGTTCATAAATAAGGGAAATAACATTGTTATGTGCTATTAAAGTTGCCGGGGTTAAACGGAACAAAAAAGGTTGGGAACCCGTGGTTTAAGGCGATCCAGAATGGTTTACAGCATTGTCTCTGTGGTTCCACTATTATTAAAGTGCAGACCCAGTCAGCTGTGACATTATAAAGGGACAAAACAAGTTTTGCATTCAATAGACTCAATATTATATTTCAGTGCAATTAAAGGTTAACGAACCTGCTTCTATTTTTAGTTAATGCTAAATGGCATGTTGGCTTTCATAGCGAGAGGATTTGAGTATAGGGGTCCTTCTGAAGTTATACAGGGCCCTGGTGAGACCATACCTGAAGTATTGTGTGTAGTTTCGGTCTCCTAATTTGAGGAAGGACATCCTTGCTATTGAGGCAGTGCAGCGTAGGTTCACAAGGTTAATCCCCAGGATGGCGGGACTGTCATATGAGGAAAGATTGGAAAGAGTGGGCTTGTGGTTACACAAAATGCTGGAGAAACTCAGCGGGTGCAGCAGCATCTAAGGAGCGAAGGAGATAGGCAACGTTTCGGGTCAAAACCCTTCTTCAGACCCTGAAGAATGTGCTTGTATTCACTGGAATTTAGAAGGATGAGAGGATATCTTATAGAAGCGTATAAAATTATAAAAGGACTGGACAAGCTAGATGCAGGAAAAAATGTTCCCAATGATGGGGGAAGTCCAGAACCAGGGGCCACAGTCTAAGAATAAAGGAGAGGCCATTTGAAACAGAGGTGAGAAAAACCGTTTTCATCCAGAGAGTTGTCAATTTGTGGAATTCTCTGCCACAGAAGGCAGTAGAGGCCAGTTCACCAGATTAATTAAAAAGAGAGTTAGATAGAGCTCTAGGGGCTAGCAGAAGGCAGGCACAGGTTACTGATTGTGGACGATCAACCATGATAACAATGGATGGTGGTGCAGGCTCGAAGGACCAAATGGCCTCCTCCTGCACCTATTTTCTATGTTTCTACGTTAAAGAGCCCAAATAAACCAAATGATGCCCAGAGAATCGAAGACCAGAGGACATTGGTTTAAGACGAGCCAGAATGCCTTTCCAGCATTTTCCTAGTTTTTCCCCCATTTCACATCTTTTTATTACAGTAAAGACCCAATCAGCTGTGACATCAAGGAATAAACCAAGTTTTGCAATCAATAGATTAAATATTACATTTCAGTGCAATCAATGGTTGAAGATCCGGCTTCTATTTTTAGTGAACGAGCCCACAGCCCTGGATTTCAGAATGTAATTACCAAACCCAAATTAGATTATTCTCCTCACATCAGTGTGCAATGAAATTCCTTGTTCCCATGAAACTCATAAACAGTAAACATGATCATGATAAATGCAACCGATGATACAATTAAGGAGAAATAAAACTGAGGTAGTGCAAAAACATTCAGTTTAGTTTATTGTCATGTGTACCAAGGTACTGTGAAAAGTTAGTGCACATTCATGCTAGTTGCGTGCATTACATGTGTATGGAGGAACTGCAGATGCTGGTTTAAACCGAAGACAGACACAAAGTGCTGGAATAACTCAGCGGTTCAAGCAGCATTTCGGGTGAAAAGGGATAGGTGATGATTCGGGTCGAGACCCTTTGATAACAGAATAACGGAATTACGAAATTCACTATTAACTCGGGTCTTTGACATGGGTGCATGGAGTCTCTTCCAAGTGTAAGTTTCAGTTTTTAATTATTTTTTCCTTTTAGATTCAGCATGGAAACAGGCCCTTTGGCCCACTGAGTCCACGCCGACCATCGATCACCCGTTCACACTAGTTCTATGTTTTCCCACTTTCCCCTATAAACTAGGGGACAATTTACAGAGGGCCAATGAACCTACAAACCTGCAGAAACTATTCTCACTGGTCCTCAGCACGTGACAATAAAGCACCATGGAATCACTGAACCATTGAATGGTGCAGAAGGCTCAAGGAGTCTTAACTTTCTAAGAGTTAGTGAACTAGGAGAACTAGTTCATATGCCTAGTTAGTTTAGAGATACAGCATGGAAACAGGCCCATCAGCCCCTGTGTCTATGCTGACCAATAATCACCCGTATACATCTGTTCTATCAACGCATTATGGAGAATTTACAGATGGCCAATGAACCTACAAACCTGGGAGGAAACCAGAGCACCCAGAGGAACCTCTAGGTTTCACTGGAAGAACGTGCAAACTCCAGGTTGTCAGCCGTTCTGGGAAAACGGTGCGAAAGAGGTTATTAGTCCAGGATTCGGATATCATTGGGAAAGAAGCTTTTCTTGTCTGGAAATCTGCACTTTCAAGGTCCTGAAAGAAGGTAGAAGAGAGGAAAGGGAATGGCTAGAGAGGCAGGGATGCTAGTGTTTGCACGTTCTCCCTGTGACCGCATGGATTTCCCCCGGATGCTCCAGTTTCGTCCTACATCCCAAAGACGTGCAGCTTTGTAGATTAATTGGCTTCTGTAAATGATCTGTGGTGCGTAGGATACTGTTCGTGTACGGGGGTGATTGCTGGTCGGCGCGGACCCGGTTGGCCGAAGGGCCTATTTCCTCACTGTATCTCTTACATGTAAAGTCTAAACAGTATAGCACAGGAACAGGCTCTTTGGCCCACAATGTCTGTGCCAAATATGATGCCAACCCAGCTCTTATCTGCCTGTACATTATGGAAAGAGCTGTATCTCTAAAGTCGAAAGTCTCAATGGTACCACATGGAAATGTGGGACCGTCAAATCCTAAAAAAGATTCAAAGCCCAGCGTCTGACCTGTGGGTTGCTCCTCCATCCATATGTGAAGGTACGTGATGAACAGGAGACCGACCGATCCAAAAAACAGAACAGACAGGAAGATGTGTCTCATTTTCATGACGTTAGCCAAGTCTTTAGGATGACATCGTCCTCTGGGCATTCTCCTCATGCATCCCGCCACCTCATCTTCAGTACTTCAGTCCTGGCAATTCCTGGAGAAATGGACATGGTGTTTACTCAACAAACATCAGATGCAAAGTTTACTTTAGTTTAGTTTAGAAATACAACGCAGAAACCGGCCATTCGGCCCACTGAGTCCGCGCCAACAAGCAATCACCCCGTGTACTAACACTATCCTACATGCTAGGGACAACTTTACAAATTTACCAAAGCCAATTAACCTACAAACCTGTACGCCTTTGGAGTGTTGAATGATTCCGGAGCACCCGGACAAAACCTACGCGGTCACAGGGAGAACGTACAACCTCCGTTGTCAGGGTCGAACCCGGGTCTCCGGTGCTGTGAGGCAACAACTCTACCTCCTTCGCCACCTTGCAACCCTCCCATAGTTTGCAGATTTCCCTCGTTTGCACCAAGACTAGTTATCAAATGCAAGAAATGACCTTAGCTCCGAGCGGAATGAAAGAGTGTGAAATACATTGGAGTTGATGGGTGCAAGTCATCTACTCTACTGTGACACAGCAACTGAAAGCTTTGGAAAGATGTTACAGAAAACATTGAGGACAGGATATCCCGCTGGATTTTGTGGCAATCAATGAGACCACAAAATTCAAGAACCTAAGATACAGGAGCAGAAATAACCCCATTCGGTCCATCGACTCATTATGGACAATTTACAGATGGCCAATGAACCTACAAACCTTGGAGGAAACCGGAGCACCCAGAGGAACCCCTAGCTTCACCATGCAACCATGGCTGATCTATCTTTCCTTCTCAACCCCGTTCTCCTGTCATCTTCCTGTAACCTTTGATGCCCTTACTGATCACGAACCTACCAATCTCCGCTTTATATATATATATATACCACCCAATGACTTGGTCTCCAATGATTTCCACATATTCACCACCATTTCATATCTATTCCTTTCATGACTTTATACACTTCTCTAAGATCACTTCTCAGTCTCCTGCGCCCAACAAATAAAGGATTTACAAGGAATTACATTTTCAGAAAGAGCTGCCAGAGGAAGTTGTTGGTGCAGGTATGAGAACAACATTTAAAAGACATTTGGACAAGTACATGCATAGAGCCACAGAGTACAGAAACCGTCCCAACCTTTCCATGCTGATTAAGACGGTCCATCAATTCCCTCATGTTTTTATACACCTCCATAAGAACAACCCTCAGCCTTCTGTGTCATGTCCCAGCCTGCCCAACTGAAAAAAATAAATGTTTAGATGGACAAACGCAGGCAAATAGGACAAGTTGGGCAGAAGGATCTGTTTTGTGCTGCATGACTTCATGAGGTTGCGGGATATTTAGCAGCTCATTTTGTGGACAGCTATCACCCACCATGTCATAATGGGTAAATTGGAAAAGAGTGCAGAGAAGATTCATGATGATGTTGCCAGGACTCGAGAGCCTGAGGTGCAGGGAGAGGTCGGGCAGGCTAGGACTTTATTCCTTAGAGCACAGGAGGCTGAGGAGTGATCTTACAGAAGTGTACAAAATCATGAAAGGCCTAGAAAGGGCAAATGCAGAGTCTTATTTCCCAGAGTCAAGAACCAGAGGACATAGGTTTAAGGTGAGAGAGAAAAGATTTAATGAGAACCTGAGGGACAACATTTTCACAGAGGGTTGTGGGGACATGGAATGAGCTGCCAGTGGAAGTAGTTGAGCCAGGTCCAATAAGTCAAGAGTGTTTAACAGCATTTGAAGGACACTTGGACATGCATGAATAGGAACGGTTGAGAAGGGTATGGGCCAAATGCAGACTAACAGACAGTAGATGGGGCACCTTTACGATTCAGAGATACAACGCGGAAACAGGCCCTTCGGCCCACTGAGTCTATGTTGACCAGCGATCCCCACACACTATCCTACACACGAGGGATAATTTACAATCTTTACCAAAGCCATTTAACCTACAAACCTGTCTGTCTTTTGAGTGTGGGAGGAAACCGGAACACCCAGAGAAAACCCACACAGACATGGGGAGAACGTACAAACTCCACACAGACAGCACCTGTAGTCAGGATTGAAGCTGGGTCTCTGCCATTTTAAGGCGGCAAATCTGCCACTGCGCCACCACGCTGCCCTATGCTGAGTTACTCCAGCACTTTGTGTTGCTTTTACTGATTTACAGAACGGCCTTGAATGACCGAATGGCCCATTCCTGCTCCTAAAGGCGCGTCAGTTCAATTAGCAGTAAAGATCGTGTTACTGAAAAACACCCTTCGCTCACATGCTTTATCTAATAGCAGGTGAGTAGTATAATATTACTGCCACTTTAGAAGTTAATGTATTTTCCATTTCAATGGAATTGTTTTCGAGCAACACAATGAAAGGCTCCAATGTGATCAGATGTCACCCGTGTAAATGCTGAAGTGTGTTTCTCTCCCCCTGAATACCGGCGATGATACTTTAATGACGCATGTACCTCGAGTCGGCATAGTAACATTCTCTGTCTTTGCAGTACAATTCACAAAGAACGCAAAGCGTCGCCACAGGAGGCGTCAGGAAAAATACAAAGTACTCACAGTCCCGATGGCCCCACTTTGTTAACCCCCCCCCCCCCCACCAGCCCAGTCGCTCTTCGATCTCAGCGGCTCCCTCCCACCACACGGTTCGCCAGCAAGCCGTCCCTCTCCTCTCCAGCCTATGTGGGAGGGGGGTGCACCTCCCGCAGCCGACCTTGAAGGTGCGGGATGTTTAACCTCCCCCCCCCCCCCTCCCCAGACCACCTCCTACCTACCTGTGTTCACGGTGTGATCATACAGGGCACCAGGTTCAACAGACATATCTATACCTTGAAGAACATTTTGCAGGAATGTAGTCATCAGCTAAAGGCTCCAGCAAGTCTTCACAGTATACCTGATGAGAAGGAATGGGTGACGTTTCGGGTCGAGACGGAAGAAGGGTCTCCACCTGAAACGTCACTCATTCCTTCTCTTCACAGATGCTGCCTGTCCCGCTGAGTTACTCCAGCTTTTTGTGTCTATCTTCGGTTTAAACCAGCATCTGCAGTTCCTCCTTGCTCATACAGAAAGTACGGATTAGTGTCATGTGGGTAAGCAGGCCCTCCGGCCCAAATCAGCCATGTCGACCAAGATGCTCCATCTAAACTAGTCCCACCTGCCCGCATTTCTAAGCTACTCACATTTGGCACATATCCCTCTAAACCTTTCCTATCCATGTACCTGTCCAAATATCTTATAAATGCTGTAATTGTACCTGCCTCAACTACCTCCTCTAGCAGCTCGTTCGTGCAACCACCACCATCCGAGTGCAAATATTGCCCCTCAGGTTTGTATTAAATCATGTCCCACTCACCTTAAATCTATGTCTACTGGTTTTGGATTCCTTTACCTTATTTATATCTTAACATATTTATTCATTGCGTTGTTGCGGTAATGAACATGTGGAGCTGAAGCAAGTAAAAGTTTAACCGGAGACGCAGGAACTGCAGATATTGGAATCTTGAGCTAACCAAAAAAATGCTGGAAGAACTGAGCGGGTCAGGCAGCTTCTGTGGAGGGAATAGACAAGCAATGTTTTGGGTCAGGGACCGTTTTCAAACTGAAGGGGCTGTTTCTATGCTGTGTGACTATAATCAGGATTGATTCCCAAAGACTAAGATGCAAAGACAAGAGGCTATAGCTTAGTTTAGTTAATTTAGAGATACAGAGCGGAAACAGGCCCTATGGCCCACCGTGTCCACGCCGACCAGCGATTCCCGCATATTAACACTATCCTACATGCACTAGGGACATTTATACAAAGCCAATTAACCTACAAACCTGTATGTCTTTGGAGTGTGGAAGGATACTGAAAATTGCGGAGAAAACCCACGCGGTCTCGGGGAGAACGTGGACCGAGCCAGAGCCCCGTAGTGAGGATCGAACCCGAATCTCTGGCACTGAAAGCAATGTAAGGCAGCAACTCTACCGCTGTGTCCACCTTGCTTTAAGGTGTGAGGGGCGAAGTTTAGAGGTGTGCAGGGTAAGTTTGTATGTGTAGGAAGGAACTGCAGATGCAGGTTTACACCAAAGGTAGATGCAAATTACTGGAGTAACTCAGCGGGTCAGGCAGTATCTCTGGAGAAAATGAATATAGGTGATGTTTCGGGTCAAGACCCCTCTTCAGACTGAGTCAGGGGAGATGGAAACTAGAGGTATGTAAAGGTACAGAACAAATTAGAGCCGGCACCCATGGCCAAGGTGCCCAAGTTTGTTTATTGTTAGCAACACTACACATAGAGGGCGGTGGGTGCTTGGAATGTGCTGCCAAGGTTGTGGTGGGGGCTGATACGATAGTGGTGTTTAAGAGGCTTACAGATAGACGCACGGATAACCAGGGAATGGAGGAACATGGATAAGGTGCAGGCAGAGGAGATCAGTTTAACTGGGCATCATGTTTGGCACGGACATTGCGGGCCGAAGGGCCAGTTCCTATGCTGTACTCCTCTGTGTAAAAAGTCAACAGCTGGAATTTTGACGAACGCAATGAAGTAGAATTTTCCAGTGTTGTGTTTGAAAGCTGAACAAATAACAAAGTGTAAAGCACAGCTGGGAACACAAGCAAGTGTCAAAAACAAATCTTGGGGAGACGGTACCAAGGAACCTTAACTGGGCTGAATAAGATTGTGATGGTAATTAAGAGAGAAATTGCACAATTATTGCTCACACGTTATTGGAATAAAGTCAAATCGCCCTTTCCTTTTGATTTATTTTTAAGATCGTACAGACTGTACAAGATCGGTGCACTGATTCTCCTGCACCCTTGGTTCCAGAGCCTTGCTGTATTATCTGTTTTGCCGGAGCGACATAGGTCACAGCCTTGGAGGAGGGGGGGGGGGGGGGGTTGGGGAGGTACCGGTCTGAAATGACGGCCTCGGAAGTGTCGATGAGGTCAACATCGGCCGCCTCATCCGGTCTGTGTGCCACATTTACGGGGGGGGGGTCTCATAATTCTGTCCGGATTAAAAGTGGTGCCGGACCACCAGTTGCCGGAAAATCGGTGGTGGACCAGTATCTCTTGAACAAGTTGATGTGGTTTATAGGAATATGGGCCAGACACAGACAGATAGAACTGGCTTGGATGGGGCTTTTTGGTCAGCATGGACGTGTTGGGCCGAAGGGCCTGGTTCCATGCTGTATGACTCTATGACAGAAGACAGAAAACAGAAGAAGCTTCATTTAAAAAAAATAGCATCAAAATGGTGCTGTGGGTAGTGCCATAGTAATATAGCATGGAAAAGATCCTACAGTCCAACTCGACCACGTTGGCAAAGATGCCCCATTTAAGTTTAGTTTATTGTTACGTGTACAGTGAAAAGCTTTTGTTGCGTGCTAACCAGTCAGCGGAAAGACTGTACATGATTAACATCAAGCTGTTCACAGTGTACAGATACATGATAAAGAGAATAAGGTTTAGTGTAAGATAAAGTACAGAGAAGTCCGATTAAAGATAGTCCGGGTTCGCCAACATTTCACCCATATCTGTCTAATCTTTGTTTAAGAAAGAACTGCAGATGCTGGTAAAATCAAAGGTAGACACAAAATGCTGGAGAAACTCAGAGGGTGAGGCAGCATCTATGGATAGAAGGAATTGGCGACGTTTTGGGTCAGTCTGAAGAAGTGTCTCGACCCGAAACGTCGCCAATTCCTTCTCACCATAGATGCTGCCTCACCCGCTGAGTTATCCCAGCATTGTATGTCCATCTAATCTTTTCCTATCCATATACCTGCCCTAAGGTATTTTATATGTCAATTAGTGAACCTGCCTCAAATACCTTCTGTGGCAGCTTGTTCCACATATCCACCCACCCACCTAAAAAGCCATTGCCACACAGGGTGAAAACTGATCAGGCAGCCAAATTCCTCCATGCCAACCAAGATGCAACAACTAAGCTCTCTCTGCTAGAGATTAATGTGCTAGCCAGGTTTGCAAGCAATATTGCAAAGAAAAAACTGAAGAACTTACTCCTTTTATATTAAGAAAAAAAGAAAATAAGGGCAGTAGAGTTGCTGCGTTACACCGCCAGAGTCCCGGGTTCGATCCTGACCTTGCGTGCTGTCTGTATGGCGTTTGTACGTTTTCCCAGTGACCGTGTGGGTTTTCTCCGGGTACCCCGGTTTCATCCCACACTCCAAAGACATACAGGTTTGTAGGTTCATTGGCTTCTGTAAAATGTACGGGGATCGCTGGTCAGTGCAGACCCGGTGGGCCGAAGGGTCTGTTTCACACTGTATCTCTAAACTAAACTAAATGATTGTAGCTGTTTCAACTCCCTCTGGTACGCATCAGGGCTCTGCTACAGAAGAATCGACTTTATCATGAGTCAGGCTACGAGGAAAGGGATTTTTTGACACTGAATCTAATGTGTCACATAGTTTTCCGCTGACAGTCAGCAAGCACGTTGGCTGTCCCGACACGTCCAAAACCTTCGTCACCTCCCAATAGACAATAGGTGCAGGAGTAGGCCATTCGGCCCTTCGAGCCAGCACCGCCATTCAATATGATGATGGCTGATCATCCCCAATCAGTACCCCGTTCCTGCCTTCTCCCCATATCCCCTGACTCCGCTATCTTTAAGAGATCTGTCTAGCTCTCTCTTGAAAGCATCCAGAGAACCTGCCTCCACCGCCCTCTGAGGCAGAGAATTCCACGGACTCACAACTCTCTGTGAGAAAAAGTGTTTCCTCATCTCCGTTCTAAATGGCTTACCCCTTATTCCTAAACTGTGGCGCCTGGTTCTGGACTCCCCCAACATTGGGAACATGTTTCCTGCCTCTAGCGTGTCCAAACCCTTAACAATCTTATATTTTTCCATAAGATCCCCTCGCATCCTTCTAAACTCCAGAGTGTACAAGCCCAGCTGCTCCATTCTCTCAGCATATGACAGTCCCGCCATCCTTGGAATTAACCTTGTAAACCTACGCTGCATTCCCTCAATAGCAAGAATGTCCTTCATCAAATTAGGGGACCAAAACTACACACAATACTCCAGGTGTGGTCTCACTTGGGCCCTGTACAACTGCAGGAGGATCTCTTTGCTCCTAGACTCGACTCCTTTTGTTATAAAGGCCAACATGCCATTTGCTTTCTTCACTGCCTGCTGTATCTGCATGCTTACTTTAATAGACTGATGAACAAGGACCCCCAGATCCCATTGTAACTCCCCTTTTCCCAACGACGCCATTTAGATAATGATCTGCCTTCCTGTTTTTTTTTTACCAAAGTGGATAACCTCACATTAATCCACATTAAATTTCATCTGCCCACTCCCTCAACCTGTCCAAGTCACCCTGCATTCTCATAGTTTCCTCCTCACAAATCACACTGCAACTCAGTTTTGTGTCATCTGCAAATTAGCTAATGTTACTTTGAATCCCCTCATCCAAATCATTGATGTATATTGTAAATAGCTGTGGTCCCAGCACCGGGCCTTGTGGTACCCCACTAGTCACTGCCTGCCATTCTGAAAGGGACCTGTTAAACCCTACTCTGTGTTTCCTGTCTGCCAACCAATTTTCTATCCATGTCAGCACTCTACCCCCAATACCATGTGCCCTAATTTTGCCCACTAATCTCCTATATGGGACCTTATCAAATGCTTTCTGAAAGTCCAGGTACACTACATCCACTGGCTCTCCATTGTCCATTTTCCTAGTTACATCCTCAAAAAATTCCAGAAGATTAGTCGAGCATGATTTCCCCTTCATAAATCCATGCTGACTCGGACTGATCCAGCTACTGCTATCCAAATGTGCGGCTATTTCATCTTTTATAATTGCATCTTCCCCTCCACCGATGTCAGGCTAACTGGTCTATGATTCCCTGTTTTCTCTCTAAGTAAGTTTCAATGTGGTTCCCTCCTTCCTCTCATCCTTCTAAACTGCAGCGGGTACAGGTCCAGTGCCGTCAAACGCTCACAATGCAAGATGTGGTGTGAATGGAAGTCCTTTATTCCTCTTGCAACAAACAATCCAGTTTCCTGGTGTTTGCATCAGTCGTAATAATGATTGATTCATTAGAAAAAGGTCAGCAGTTATCCAAACTGAATCACTCCGAGGGCAACTCTCTGCACCACTTTGAGTCTAACTTGCAAAAAAAACTCCATCTAAAAATTGAAAAATACTGCTCACATTAATGTGCGACTGAATTGGAATCTAAATATGCCTGACGGCATTTCTGATTAATAAGTAAACAATGATTAATTGGTGCCAGAGTTTGGCTTGCACCTTTAAATGAACTCACTGATCATTCTGTGTAGGGAGGAACAGCAGATGCTGGTTTAAACCAAGGACTGGAGTACCATCTTGGTACCATCCCTGAGCTACCATCTACCTTATTGTAGACCCTCGGGCTATCTTTAATCGGCATTTATCTTGCACTAAACTTGTATTCCCTTTATCTGTATCTGTGTACTGTGGGCGGCTCGGTTGTAATGTTCGTTTTTAGTTCATTTTAGAGATACATCGCGAAACAGGTCTGACACCCTCCAAGTCAGCGCCCACCAGCCATCCCCGCACACGAACACTACCCTACACACACTAGGGACCATTTACAATTTTATCGAATTAACCTACAAACCTGTAGATCTTTGGAGTGTGGGAGGAAACCGGAGCACCCGGAGAAAACCCACGCAAGTTACTGGGAGAACATGCAAACTCCGCACAGACAGCGTGTGGTTAAGAAAGAACTGCAGATAGATGCTGGAAAAATCGAAGGTAGACAAAAAAAAATCCACCTCTGGAGAGAAGGTATTGGCGAAGTTTCGGGTCGAGACCCTTCTTCAGACTGAAGTCGGGGCGGGAAAAAGATAGGAAGTAGGCTAGGCAGAGGTAACCCCTCCGCACAGACAGCACCCGTAGTCGGGATCGAACCCAGGACGCCGGCTTTGCAAGCGCTGGAAAGCAGCAACTCTACCGCTGCGCCACCGTGAACGTGCCTGGTATTTGCCGAGGTGTGCACGGGGGGAGGGTTTGGATGGTGGGGAGGAAGTGGAAGAGGTAGATTAGGAGGAGGGGAAGGAAGGCGAGAGAAAGCGGCTGAATGCTAAAAAGCCACGCCGTTATTGTATTACCCCCACCCCATGAAACAGCCGAGACCCTTGCAGCTGGGTCGCAGTTACACAGCTCCTTTTCATGGAGCACCTTTGACACTGGAGGCAGCTCAAAGCTCCTCGCACATGCAGCCTTGTGTGTGTGTGTGTCGCCGAGAGGACGCGGGCGGCCGGGCAAGATAAGCTGCTTTCTTCAATGAAAAGAAGGGAGAAAAAGACTGCAAATACTCACCCAGACTAGGAGCGCTGTGCACAGATGTTGCTGGGTCAACTAACCTCGGCTTCAAAAAAGAAGAGATTGCCTCCAATACATTTCCAGCTCTCGTGCCTTCTCTCTCTCACTTGCTTTGAGACGTGACTGAGAAGGGGGAGGGAGGGGAGGAGGGGGTTATCCGCGCTGTGCCTGCGAGCTGAGTTTAGCTGAGTTACCGCTCGGGCCGGCAGGCGGGCGGTCACATCTTGTCCCAGCGTCGGTCCCGCGTCAATCAGCGGCCCGGGCCGCTCCCACTCCCCTTCCCCTTCCCCTCCCCTCCACACCCCCTTCTCTCCATCCCTCCGCGAACAAGCTCCTGCGCTCTCTCACATGGGGGAGGAGGAGAGACAGGGTCATGCCCCCTCCCTCTTTCCTTCCCTACTCACCCCTTCCCTCAGAGAACAAGCGCCTGCAGTCACTCACAGACAGGGACCCTCTCCCCCACCTCACCCTCTTCCCCATCTCCCCCTCCCTCTCCCTCTTCCCCATCTCCCCCACCTCCCCAACTTCCCCTCCCCCTCTCCCCCTTTCCCCCACCTCCCTCTTCCCCATCTCCCCCTCCCCGAACAAGCTCTGCACTCACTCACAGGGGGGGGGGGGGGAGACGGGGACATACCCCTTCCCCAACCCCCCCCCCCCCCCCCTCCCTCCATCCCACCTGTCCAGGTAGCCATGAATCAGGGTGCTTTGTTCACTATGTGTGAGAGAGAGAGAGAAAGAGAGATGCAGGGAGAATGGGAGGGAGGGATAAGAAGGAGAGATAGTTTGGCAAGGGGGGGTAGGAAGAGATAGGGGGCAGAGAGAGATAGGAAGAATATAAGAGACAGGGTGGAGAAAGACAGGTGTGAGAGGGGCAGAGAAAGTACAAGATAGAACACGGGTGAAGGGTGACAGAGAGTGGGAGAGATACAGAGGAAGACAGCATAGATGGGAGGAGAAAGAGAGAGAGAGAGAGAGCAAGAAAGAATGAGTGTGAGGGTGGAGTGAGGGAGATACAGGAGAGTGGGCGGAGAGAGAGATACAGAGAATGCAAGACAGAAGGTGATAGCAAGAGAATGGGAGGGAGGGTGGAGAGAGGGGAAGAGAGAGAGGAGAATACAGGAAAGAGAGAATGGGCGGGAGGGGGGAGAGAGATGGAGAAAGACGAGAGAGCGAGACAGATAATGCAGGTTATATGGGTGAGGACAGGGAGAATGGGAGGGAAGGTGGGAAGAGAGAGAGAGAGAGAGAGAGAGAGAGAGAGAGAGGGGGGGGGAAATTAAGTGGGTGAGAGGGAACAGGAGGAAAGGTGAGAGGAAAATAAATGAGAGGGGAGAGGACCAGGGTGGGAGCGAGTGCGAGCAGGAGGGTGGAGAGAGAGAGGAGGGTGAAGGCAGGGGGAAAGATACATTATGATTGCCAAGAGATAACAATGCAAGGCAGATAGGAGATCAACATTCAGCAAAGGCTGGATTAACAAATTCCATAATACCTCGAACTGGATTAAGGCAAATTCAGCTCCCAGATCTGACCCATTTTTTAAAAACATGCTAATTAGTGTCCTCTAGCAAATTAATTTAAGGTATGTTCTGATTCTGTCAAACACGAGATTAATGAGTGACCCTCGATCAATCCACAGTCTAAAGGAGGATTTACATTTGTTTTTGAGTTTAATTGTCCACTGTAAATTGCCTCTAGTGTAGGGGAGTGGTGGAATCTAGGTGTAGTCAATGGGAAAATGGGATGAATTAAAATAGATTAGTCTAAATGGGTGCCTGATGGTCAATGTAGACTTGCTGGGCCAAAGGGCCTGTTTCCCAGCATGACATCATGCCGTCAGGGGATGGATGGATGGTATGGTACATTATTTGTTACCGAGGTACAGTGAAATTCATTTTTGTGCACTGTTCTGTACAAGTATCACTCTACATAACACTTTATTAGATAAGTATCTCCACAGAGTCGCCAGCCTGCTGTTATTTTCAAGTCCTCTTTGTTGTAAGTGCAGGGTTGGGTTCCTGGAACAAGCTGCCAGGGGTGGTGGTAGAGGTAGATACAAATGTGGCGTTTAAGAGACTTTTGGATGGGCCCATGGATATGCACGGAATGGAGGGATATGGATCACGTGCAGACAAAGGAGATTAGTTTAACATGGCATCAGGCTCGGCACAGATATTGTAGGCCGAAGGGTTGTACTGTACTGGGCTGTACTATGTTCTATAACTCGTCTCAGTGTCCCCTCCACCCAAACATATGAAGCTACAAGTCAAGTCCAGTCCAGCTCAGATGTGCAGTGGCTGCCTCACAATGCAGAAACCCTCAATGCCACTTAGAAGCGTTGCTCCCCTGTCTTTCTGAAGGAACAAGATGGTGCCCAGGCCAGGCGATTCTGCATGCTGGTCCCAGGGGCGGATCTGTTATCAATCATTACAATCACTCCAATCTTTTAAACCTTTACTCCAACAGCAACATTTCTTAACTCCAACCATGCTGTCTGTACACTGTGGACGGCCTGATTGTAATCATGATTAGGCCTTCCCCTGTCAGGACAGCATGCAACAAAAAAGCTTTTCACTGTACCTCAGTACACGTGACAATAAGCTAAACTAAACTAAAAAAAAATTAAGAATCTAAACTAAAGAATCCTCAAAACTAACTAAACTAAAGAATATTTATTCCTCAACATATCCACTAAACCTTTTGGAACTACTTGGAACTTGTTGAGCTGTTGATAGTGACTCGAGGCTCACTTACCAAACTCTGCAAACGCTTTAGGCTGTGTGGAGCTGATGAAAAGTGGTATGGAAATAGTTCTGGTTTTAGAAAGGAGGACCAAAATAAAAACGGAGCATGTATCTAAATCCCCCAAAGAGCAGCTGCAAGATATAAATGTAGTTACCATCATGGACAAAGACTGATTGACACCACCGCCACCATCTTTGAGTCATGGTCTACATACAGTCTTAGAGTAACCCAGCAGAGGCCTACGGAAGATGGGAGATTTATAAACATTAGATAGTGAGTCCCAATTCTGCATGTTCGAGTTTAGTTTGAGTTTAGCTTATTGCCACATGCACCGAGGTACAGTGACAATCTTTTGTTGCATGCTATCCAGTAAGCGGAAAGACAATACATGATTACAATCAAGCCCTGTGCAATGTCCAGAATCAGGATAAAGAGAGTGATGTGACACTTAGCACAGGTTCTGCAAGTCAGCAACTCTACCGCTTTGCCACCGTGCCGCTCCTTTGTTAGAATAAAGTACATTTGGACAGGTAGATGGATAGGAAAGATTTAGGTGATGGGTCAAATGACAAGTGACCCATGGGACTAGTTTAGCTGGGCTTTTAGATCGGAATGGACAAGTTGTGCCAAAGTGCCCATTTCCATGTTGTATGACTCTACGACCTTCTCAAGGACATTCAGGCATGGATAATTAATGTTGGCCTTGCCAACAACATCCTGAAAGCATAATAAAAAAAAAAAAACTGCTTTTTATTCCACGTTTATTTATCAGAGCCAATGCCCTTGAAATTATCAGATTGTTGCAAAACTCCATCTTGCTCAGAGATTATACTTCAGACTGAAGAGATACAGGCCATTTGGCCCACCGAGTCCGTGCTGACCAGCGATCACCCTGTAAACTAGCACTAGGATCAGTTTGCGATTTTTTACCCAAGTCAATTAACCTACAAACCTGTATGTCTTTGGACTATGGGAGGAAACTGGAGCAGCTGGGGAAATCCCATGTGGTCATGGGGAGAACGTACAAACTCCGTACAGAGAGCATCCGAGGTCAGGATCAAACCCGGGTCTCTGGGGCTGTAAGACAGCAACTCTACCACTGCGCCACTGTGCCGCCCTGCACTAAAATACAGATGTTGTTTCTAAAATGAAATCTGTCGCTGTCATATGGTTTGCCCTGTCCTGAAAAGCCCTTAGTGAATTTGAAGAGTTTGTACACCACCATAGCGCAGGATAGGTTTTCATTACATATTATATTTATACTCCTCGGTTCCATCGGAAGGATTTCTATTTAAATTCCTGGATATTTAATCCAAATCTCTGGACTACCAGCCCAGTAAATCAAACATTACACCCTTATTCCCATGGGATGAACCAGCTGTTCACAGTTAAACAACATAAACAAGACAACTTGTTCGTTAAATGTGTGGGAAGGAACTGCAGATGCTGGTTTACATTGAAGATAGACACAAAATGCTGGAGCAACTCAATGGATCAGGCAGCGCCTCTGGAGAAAAGGAATAGGTGATGTTTTGGATTGAGACCCTTCTTCAGACTTAGAGTCCCGGGAGAGGGAAACTGGAGGTATGGAAGGGTACAAAGAGAATGTAAGGTGTGAAAACGACAGATCAAAGCAGATGATGATCAAGGAAAATGTAAAATGGTTTATTGTTGGCTTGAGGGGAGGTAGACTACGAGGCATACGAACAGAAATTAGTCAGAGAACTAGGGACGGAGAAAGAGGGAAAGCAAGGTTACTTGAAGTTAGTCAGAACATGCTTGCTAAGATAGAAATATCAAATACTGGAGAACATAATTTTAAGGTGAAAGGGCAAAGTTTAAAAGAGATGTAAAAGGGAGGGGCAGCACAGTGGTGCAGCGGTAGAATCAAAGAGTGATACAGTGTGGAAACAGGCCCTTCGGCCCAACGTGCCTGCTACCTCACACTGGCCAACATGTCCCAGCTACCCTGCCTGCGTTTGGTCCATATCCCTCCAAACCTGTACTATCCATGTACCTGTCTAACTTTATCTAAAATGATGGGATAGTCCCAGCCTCAACTACCTCCTCTGGCAACTCGTTCCATGCACCCACCATCCTTTTTGTGAAAAAGCTACCCCTCAGATTCCTATTAAATTTTTTCGCCTTCACCTTAAACCTATGTCCTCTAGTCCTCAATTCACCTAGTCTGGGCAAGAGACTGTGCATCTACCCGATCTATTCCTCTCATGATTTTATACACTTCTATGAATGAATGAATGATTGAATACTTTGAATGAATACTTTATTATCACGAGACAAGTCACAGTGAAATTCTTTGCTTGCTTACCCAAGGTATGCAAACAGTCGCCACATAAAGGGCACCGACAGTATTACAGTATTTCCTGCCAGGTCCACCTTTGTTCTACCTCCCTCACAGTGGTCTCCTCACACCGGTCCCTCCATTGTTCTTCCCCCTCCCCCTCACGTCAGTCCTCCCACACCGGGTCCTCCTTTGCTCCTACACCCCAGGCAGCGGTGGCCTCACTCCCGCATGGTCCGTCCTCGTCCATCGGGCGGCGCCCTCATCGACCTTTCCACTATGGCCACCGGGTCCCCACCAGTCGCCTGCCTCCGTGGCGCCCACCCAGGCCCCAGTCGCGGGCTCCATCCCACCCGGGCTTCGTTGACTCGCGTTATAAAATTGTTCCCTCATCCTCCTGCGCTCCAAGGAATATAGTCCCAGCCTACTCAACCTCTCCCTATAGCTCAGACCCTCTAGTCCTGGCAACATCCTCGTAAATCTTCTCCGCACCCTTTCCAGCTTTCCTATAATATGGTGCCTGGAACTGAACACAGTACTCTAAACCAGGGATTCCCAACCTTTCTCGTCCCGTTTAGCCCTGGCAACCTTAATAGCACATGGCAATGTTATTCCACTTATTTATGAACAATTAATGATGAACAGGTACCGGTATATCAGAACCAAACACAGTCAGTCAATGAGAACAAATATGGACAAATCCACAATCAACAAATGTACCCCAAGTTGGGAACCTTTGCTCTAAATGCAGTCTCACCAACTTCTTCGTCTATACTCAATGCATCTTCTATACTCTTCTTGTCGGGTCCACACACAAGATTAGAAGTTGTTCAGCCAGAGTGGAACACACTTCTCGACATCTGCACAACGGCGTCTGTCTTGTCGCTTCTTGTGCGTGGTGGTGGAAAGATTGGTGGAAACAGGGCCACGACGTGAACGCTCTTTCCTTGACCCCTTCTATACTCAATACTCTTACTGATGAAGGCCAATATGCTAAATGCCATTTGGACCACCCGATCTACCTGCGTCTCCACCTTCAAGGAACCATGCACCTGCATACCTCACAACGCCAGAGAACCGGGTTCGATCCTGCCTACGGGTACTACCTGTACGGAGTTTGTACGTTCTCCCCATGACCGTGTCGGTTTCAGAGAGCTGTGATAAAGTACAGCGTTCTTGCGTTCCTCATGGCTCTCATGGGTTTGGGCGGTGTGAGCTTGTTCCCTTCCCTGCGGTTTAACATCTGAGTTGAGATCACTCACAGGGGAAGCGCCTGTGACTCTGACCGCTCATGGCTGTCCCTCACAGCCAGTGTGTTGACTCACACCCAGAACCCAGATGCTGTGCGCGGCTGGGAAAGGCACAAAGGCCCTCTTTGTTCCTGCAAAAAAAAAGTTTGAAATGCTAAATTCCCCCAAATCAAAGAAAGAGGAGGAAACAGCCGGAACAGAGCGATTTCATTTTAAATCCCATGGACAAGGAGGGTAAGGCATGGAGTCTTAGAATGGGGCGGCACGGTGGCGCACTGGTTGAGTTGCTGCCTTACAGCGTCAGAGACCAGGGTTCGATCCTGACCTCAGATGCTGTCTGTACGGAGTTTGCACGTTCTCCCTGTGACTGCGTGTGTTTTCTCTGGGCGCTCTGGCTTCCTCCCACATCCCACAGACGTGCACTTTATTGGGATGCATCACAGCATGGTTTGGGAAGAACTCCATTCAAGACCGTAAGACGTTGCGGAGAATTGTGGCCGCAGCCCAGACAATAAGGCAAACCAACCCCCCTTCCATTGACTCCATCTAGACCTCACGCTGCCATGGCAAAGCCACCAGCACAATCAAGGACCAGTCTCATCCCGGTCACTCCATCTTCTCCTCTCTCCCATCAGGCAAGAGGTACAGAAGTGTGAAAATGCACACCTCCAGATTCAGGGATAGTTTCTGCCCAGCTGTCATCAGGCAACTGAACCATCCTATCACCAACTAGAGAGCAGTCCTGGGCTACTCTCTACCTCATTGGAGACCCTTGGACAATCTTTAATCACACTTTACTAGACTTTTATCTTGCACTAAACGTTACACGTGACAATAATAAACCTACATTTTCCCAACCACACTGATATTTCCCCTTGTCCCCAGCGAACAATGTGGTAACATGGGCTAATCTGGGTCTTTACAATTGTTCTCTCTATGTGCTCCGGTTTCCTCCGACACTCCAACAACGTCCAGGTTTGTAGGTTAATTAGCTTCCGTAAAAAAAACTGTAAGTTGTGCCTAGTGTGTAGGATAGTGCTAGTGTACGAGTGATTGCTGGTCGGCGCAGACCCAGTAGGCCAAAGAGCCTGTTTCCATGTTGTATCTCTAAAGTGTATAGACTTTGATTCTGGGACTAAAACCACTACAATGCTGAGAACTATATTCTACACTCTGTATCTTCCACTTTGCCCTAGATATTGTACTTGAGTTTGAACTGATTGTATCTATGTATAGTATCATCTGATCTGATTGGACAGCATGAAAAACAAACCTTTTAACTATACCGTGGTACATGTGACAATAATAAGCCTAAATCAAAACTTAAACCATAGAAGGACAACAAAGCCTGGTGATAGATTCTAGGAGCAGAATTAGACCAGGTGGCCCATCGAGTCTGCTCTGCCAACCAATCGTGGTGGATCTATCTTTCCCTCTCAACCCCATTCTCCTGCCTTCGTCCCATAATAGCCCTGTCCCACGGTACGAGTTCATTCCAAGAGCTCTCCCAAGTTTAAAAAAATTCAAACTCTTGGTAAGCACAGAGAATGAACGTAGCGGGTACGTCGGAGCTCGGGGATGTCTCTTAGCGCCAACGGCAGGTACTCGGGAAGACTCGCTAACAGCAGGTATGCACGGGAAGACTCGTGAAGATTTTTCAACATGATGAAAAATGTCCACGAGAGCCCCAAGTACCGACGAGTGGCCATTACCGTAAATCTCCGAGTTATAATCAGAGCAAACTCGGGCGAGCTCTTGGAATGAACTCGTAGCGTGGGACAGGGGTTTAACTCCTGACACCCTTGATGATCCAGAATCAGTCAATCTCCTCCTAGAACATTTGAACATGAATTTATGTAGACTGTAAGGCAGCCCATTTATATAAGAGTTGAAATGGCTGAACCCTAGACACTGCCCTGAGCAATAGGACTGCCTCTCATTCTTCTAAGCTTTCATGAATACAAAGCTAGTCAATGCAATAACACACATATCAGTTCTACCTGCACTCCCTTTCTGACAAGTATACTCTTTCTAGCATGAGAAAATCAGAGCCATGCACAATACTCACTGAGCTATCACAAAGCACTGTATGATTGCAGTCAATATCACAGTTCACTGCATTCCAAAATAACAATGTAATGTTCTTATTTAATGACCTAGAGAACCAACCATTGTATTAAATGTCAACATCTAATTTTAAACCTTTATGAATACTCCACTCAATCATTCAGTGAGCTCATGGTCACATATAAAAAGTCTTCCATCTTCATAGTCTGAAGAAGGGTTCTGACCCGAAACATCACCCACCTTTTTTTCTCCAGAGATGTTTCCTGTTCTGCTAAGGTGCTCCAGCATCTTTGGTATAACCCGGCATCTGCAGTTCCCTGTTTCTTCATAAATTAAAGCTCTTATGGATTGAAAGATACAGCATGGAAACAGACCCTTTGACCCACCGAGTCCAGACCGACCATTGCTCACCCGTTCACACTAGTTCTATGTTATCCCATTTTCTCATCCACTCCCCACATACTAGGGGCAATTTCTCGGCAGCACAGTGACACTTCAGTAGAGTTGCTGCCTCACAGCGCCAGAGAGCCAGGTTTGATCTGTCTGTGTGTGGGGTTTGTACGTTCTCCCTGTGACCGCATTTTAACTCTGGGTGCGCCAGTTTCCTCCCACACTCCAAAGACTTGTGGGTTTGTGGGTTAATGAACTTCTGTAAATTGAAAATTGTGCCTAGTGTGTAGGATAGTGCTTGTGCACGAGTGATCGCTGGTCGATGTGGACTCAAAGAGGGCCTAAGAACCTGTTTCCACGTTGCATCTCTAAAGTCTTAGTGATGTGGGAGGAAACCGGAGCACCTGGGGATAACCCACACAGTCACTGGGAGAACGAGCAAACTCCACACAGACAGCTCCCGTAGTCAGGATCGAACCCAGGTCGTTGGTGCTGTGAGGCACAATCTCTACCAGCTGTTCCTTTATGTGGGACAGTTACCACCGTTAGAAATCCCCACACTGCTTAATGAAATAAAATGTTTTAGCCACGATCTCCAGAGATGCTGCCTGACCCACTGAGATACTCCAGCACTTTATGTTTTTTGTTGTACAGTATAAATGTAGGTTGATCTGTTATTTGTGTGGTTTTTCATAAGTGTAGAGTTATTCTTTTTTTTTTAAAGGACACATAGTGCTGGAGTAACTCCGCAGGTCAAGCAGCATCTCTGGAGAACATGGATGAGTGACGTTTGACATCAGGACATTTCTTCAGACACTAGCTGCGTACGTTTCACATTGTGTTAGGTGGAGGCTGGAACAAATGCAGAGAAACAAGGAACTGCAGATGCCGGCTAATACACAAAAGGACACAAAGTGCTGGAGTAACCTAGCAGGTCAGGCAGCATCTCTGGAGAAGATGGCCCTTCTTCAAACTGGTTATTGTTGGGAGGATTTGGGGAAATCTGGGAGAGGAGGGCCAGTTTCCAAGCTGCCTAGAACCTCACCTATGCATGTACTGACCTACTCCTGTACTTTTGTGCATCAACCAGCATAGGCAATGTTTCGTGTTGGGACCCTTCTTCTGACTGCGTGTCTTTTTAATGTATTAACCAGTCTCTACACAGAGCTAAGCAGCACGAAAACAAAGGCCTTTTTCTTCAAGCTTTCTCGCCCCCTCCCCCCCCACCCCCACCCTAATCAGTCTGAAGGGTCCAAACCTGAAATGTCATCTATCCATGTTCTCCAGGGATGCTGCCTGACCTGCTGAGTTACTCCAGCGTTTGTGTCTGTTAGTGTATTAACCATCATCTGCACCTCCTTGTTTCCAGTTATTGATAGTTTGTGTCCAATTTTCCATCGGCAACAGAGGCTAAAGCTGTTGTTCTTAAACCTCCTTCCTTCCTGCCTGCCTCCCTCTCCTTCCCTTCCTCCATCCCATCTTGGGGAGGTCACGTTATTACCAGGCAGAGATCAGATGTGAGGCCACATGATAGATTTGTGATTGAGATACGGGACTTTAGAGATACAGTGTGGAAACAGGCCCTTCGGCCCACCGGATCCGTGCAACCAGTGATTTCCCCCCGTACACTAACACTGTCCTACACACTAGGGACAACGTTTTTAATATTCGACGGTTTGTAGGTTAATTGTCCCTCTGTAAATGACCTCTACTGTGTAGGGAGTGGATGAGGACGTGGGATAACATAGAACTCGTGTGAACAGGTGATTGGTGGTCGGCGCGGACTTGTTAGGCTGAAGAAACTTTCTCCATGCTGTATCTTTAAGACTCTAGAGACACAGCGTGGGAACAGGCCCGTCGGCCCTCTGTGTCCACACCGACCAGTGATCACCTCGTACACTAGCACTATCCTATACACAAGGGAGTTCACAATTTTTACCAAAGCCAATTATTAATCTACAAACCTGTACGTCTTTGGAATGTGGGAGAAAACCCATAAGTTCATAGGTTCTAGTAGCAGAATCTTTCCCCTCTCACCTTAAACCTCTGGTACTTGATTCCCCTACTCCGGCTGAAAGCCCATTCTTGATTAGAATGGGATCCTACACCGCCATTCAATATGATCATGGCTGATCATCCAACTCAATATCCCATGCCTGCCTTCTCTCCATATCCCCTTAGCCACAAGGGCCACATCTAACTCCCTCTTAAATATAGCCAATGAACTGGCCTCAACTACCTTCTGTGGCAGAGAATTCCAGAGATTCACCACTCTCTGTTTGAAAAATGTTTTTCTCATCTAAAATACTCCCCCCTTATCCTTAAGCTGTGACCCCTTGTTCTGGACTTCTCCAAAATTGGGAACAATTTTTCTGCATCTAGCCTGTACAACCCCTTAAGAATTTTGTAAGTTTCTATAAGATCCCCCCTCAATCTTCTAAATTTTAGCGAGTACAAGCCGAGTCTATCCAGTCTTTCCTCATATGAAAGTCCTGACATCCCAGGAATCAGTCTGGTGAACCTTCTCTGTACTCCCTCTATGGCAAGAATGTATTTCCTCAGATTAGGAGACCAAAACTGTACGCAATACTCCAGGTGTGGCCTCACCAAGACCGTGTACAACTGCAGTAGAACCTCCCTGCTCCTATACTCAAATCCTTTCACATACCATTCACTTTCTTCACTGCCTGCTGCACCTGCATGCCAACTTTCAATGACTGGTGTACCATGACACCCAGGTCTCGTTGCATCTCCCCTTTTCCTAATTGGCCACCATTCAGATAATACTCATCGGATAATACACCAGATAATACACCACTCATCTATACTATCTATCCCCCTCCTGATCTTACACGCCTCTATCAGATCACCCCTCATCCTCCTGCGCTCCAAGGATTGTTCCAACCTGCCCAACCTCTCTCTTTTAGCTCAGGACTTTGAGTCCTGGCAACATCTTCGTAAATCTTTTCTGGATCCTTTCCAGAGTAAGTTTAGTCAGTCAGTGATTGTTCGTGCCAACTGGTGATACCTGTTGTTAGCCGGTGATACCTGCTCACTGTTCCAACATTACCAACACACTCCAAGATGACCTGCAGGCTGAAACCTTGTCACTGACAGTTTTAAATTAACATAAAGCCAACTTGTGTTCTGAAATGAATTCAATACTTTCTCAGAGACCCGGCCCAACTCTTGTTACTTCCATTTTGCCAGGGTTGGCAGCTGCCCTCGCCAAATTCCCCTCCTACACACACTGTCCGCGTTTTTTCTCTCTGAAACACATTGATGACCCTGTTTACATCAATAACAACCCAAAAGAGAATCAGATGGAATAGTCGGAGAAATGTGTCCTTTCCCGTCTTTGTGCCTTCTTTAGTATCAGTCTGAGGAAGGGCGTCAACCCAAAATGTTGCCTAACAATGTTCACCTGAGATGCTCCCTGCCCCCGCGGAGTTACACATTGACAAATTGGGAGTATAAAGATGGAGTTAACCATATAACCATATAACAATTACAGCACGGAAACAGGCCTGCTCGGCCCTTCCAGTCCGTGCCGACCATTTATTTTCCCCTAGTCCCATCTACCTGCACTCAGACCATACCCCTCCATTCCCTTCCCGTCCATATACCTATCCACTTTACTTTTAAATGTTAAAATCGATCCTGCCTCCACCACTTCTACTGGAAGATCATTCCACACAGCCACCACTCTCTGAGTAAAGAGGTTCCACCTCATGTTACCCCTAAACTTCTGTCCCTTAATTTTCATGTCATGCCCTCTTGTTTGAGTCTTCCCTACCCTCAATGGGAAAAGCTTATCCACGTCAACTCTGTCTATCCCTTTCATCATTTTAAAGACCTCAATCAAGTCCCCCCTCAACCTTCTGCGCTCCAAAGAATAAAGACCTAACATGTTCAACCTTTCTCTGTAACTTAGTTGCTGGAACCCAGGCAACATTCTAGTAAATCTCCTCTGTACGCTCTCTATTTTGTTGAAGGGGAGTTAAATGGGAGATGAGTTACAAAATACTCCTGAATTAATGTGAAGGAAAGTTCAAGAAAAGATAAGAGAGTAAGGTCAGGGCCAATAGTGACGGTGCGAGAGGGGAGGTCAATACCGAGGTCAAAGTGTTGTATATGAATGCGCAAAGTATAAGAAATAAAGTGGACAAGCTTGAGGCTCAGCTAGAAATTGGCAAGTATGATGTTGTGGGAATTACGGAGACATTACAGAGAATTACAGAGAGGGCCAGGGCTGGGAACTGAATATTCAAGGGTATACGTCCTATCGAAAAGACAATAGACATCAGACAATATGTGCAGGAGTAGGCCATTTGGCCCTTCGAGCCAGCACCGCCATTCAAGGTGATCATGGCTGATCATCCCAATCAGTACCCCGTTCCTGCCTTCTCCCCATATCCCCCGACTCTGCCATTTTTAAGAGCCCTATCTAGCTCTCTCTTGAAAGTATCCAGAGAACACGCCTCCACCGACTCACCACTCTCTGTGAGAAAAAGTGTTTCCTCGTCTCCGTTCTAAATGGCTTACTCCTTATTCTTAAACAGTGGCCCCTGGTTCTCGACTCCCCCAACATCTGGAACATGTTTCCTGCCTCTAGTGTGTACAAGCCCTTAAAAATCTTATATGTTTCAATGAGATCCCCTCTCATCCTTCTAAACTCCAGTGTGTACAAGCCCAGCTGCTCCATTCCCTCAGCACAAGACAGTCCCGCCATCCCGGGAATTAACCTTGTAAACCTGCGCTGCACTCCATCAATAGTAAGAATGTCCTTCCTCAAATTAGGGGACCAAAACTGCTCACAATACTCCAGGTGTGGTCTCACTAGGGCTCTGTACAACTGCAGAAGGACCTCTTTGCTCCTATATTCGATTCCTCTTGTTATAAAGGTAAACATGCCATTCACTTTCTTCACTGCCTGCTGTACTTGCATGCTTACTTTCACACACTGATGTACAAGGACCCCCCGTTGTACTTCCCCTTTTTCCAACTACGCCATTTAGATAGTGATCTGCCTCCTGTTTTTCTTACCAAAGTGGATAACCTCACGTTTATCTGCATTAAACTTCATCTGTCATGCATCTGCCCACTCCCCCAACCTGTCCAAGTCACCCTGCATTCTCATAGCATCCTCGTCACAGTTCACACTGCCACCCAGCTTTGTGTCATCTGCAAATTAGCTAATGTTACTTTGAATCCCTTCATCCAAATCATTGATGTATATTGTAAATAGCTGCGATCCCAGCACCAGGCCTTGCGGTACCCTACTAGTCACTGCCTGTTAATCCCTACTCTTTGTTTCCTGTCTGACAGGCAGGTGGGCAGAGGGGGTGGGTAGCTCTGTTGGTGTGGAATGAAATTCAGTCCCTTGCAAAGGGTGACATTGAAACAGGAGATGTGGAGTCAGTATGGATAGAACTAAGGAATTGTAAGGATAAAAATACCCTAATGGGACTAATCTACAGCCCCCCAAACAGTAGCCTGGATATAGGGTGCAAGGTGAATCAAGAGTTAAGATTGGCATGTAGCAAAGGTAATGCTACAGTTATTGGAGATTTTACTTCGGAGTCACGTGAGTGACTACGTGAAGACCCCGCCAGCACGCATGCACGACATATCGTCGAACGCATTGCGGAAGCGACAGTCGGGAGGAGCGACGCTCCTCCAGCGTACGTTTTAAAAACTTACGGAAGGTAAGTCTCACCTGTAGTGGTGAGTGTGGCGACTCGGTGTTTTTCTTGTCTACAGGAGAAAACCCATCATGGAGTCGCGGAAATCAAAGAGAGCAGCGGCAAAATCTGCTGCTATGGGGAGCAGCCAGCAGCGTGCCGCTACTCCAGAGCTGCAGGTGTTACCGGCAGCTCCCGACCTTTCGCCAATGAGGACCGCAGGTACGCCGCGGTCGGGCGGCAAAACCATCCGGAAGTCGGACGGGGCCGTTGACTCAGCTGGGTCCGGACCCGAAGACACCCCGTTCACTGATAGCGACGGCGGGCGTCTCTCCCGCATGGAGCGGATGGTGGAGCAGTTGCTCCAGCGTGACCTGCTTTTGCAGGGGCAGAGTCACAGTGGGTCTCTTCGCAGACCCACGGCAGAATCCTATCATGGACTGCCAAATGTCTCGCCCTCTTCGCAGGGGATCATTAGGGGTCAGAACTGGGCTGACCCTGAAGAGGGGGATATGGCTGAACAACCAGCAGTGTTGGGGGTGCAAGAAGAGTTACTGGACATGGTGAACAAACATGCCGTTCCTACTCAGAAAGGACTGCCTATTTACCAGAAGCTGGCAGCCAGCATCAACTATATGGCTACTAACCAGCTTCAGGAGCAAGCCATTAACGCAACGGCTGAGAAGTACCTCGCTCCTGAAAATTGTAACTCTCTTAATGTTCCTGCGGTGAATAACCCTATATGGGGGAACATGAGCCCTACAATAAGAGGGCAGGAGATCAAGCTTCAGAGGATTCTGAAACTATTGGCCGCCGGGATTACAGCAGTGGCCAGGACTGCTGTAGGGGTGGAGTTACCAGAAGAATTGCAAGATGCTCTGGCTTTGCTGTGCAATACACAGTTTGAAATGAACAGCTATCGGAAGAGCATTATAAAACCTGCACTTAATCCCAAATTCGCGGGATTATGCAGGTCAGGTAACTTGCAACCACCTAATCTGCTGTTTGGGGATAACCTTCCAAAACAGGTGAAAGACCTGGATGAGGAGGCCAAGGCTATCGGCCTGATTAAGGTACCCAGTACCTCTAAATCCGATTACCAGCAGCGGCAGCACCCCTACACACCCACCGGACAGCGATACTACAACAGACTGTCCGGTGGTGAAAGCTCGAAGGCCGGCCCACCTGCACAACGGTCTTTTTTAGGCCATGGTCCAGCCTGGCCTTCTTGGAAAATGCGCCATCCCCACGACACAGCAACAAAAGAAGCACGGGCAGAGACCGCGACACCGGCAGTAACCATGGAGGTAGGTGGGTCTGGTTCCCTCAGGAACATTGCATGTCTAAATTCATCTAATGTGGGGGGATGGTTGCACTTGTTTCATGATGTGTGGCGCACTTTTACCTCTGATGCTTACATACTCAGAAGTATTCAGGGTTACAAAATTGAGTTTATACATGAACTCCCTACCCCAGTTCAGCATTCGCCTAGCCGGAAGTTTATACTTTCACAAAAAGAAAGAACGGCAGGCCATGCTGAACTATTAAGATTAATCAATAAAGGGGTAATTGAGAAGACTATCAGAGAATCTCAAGAGTTCGTATCGAATATATTTACTAAAAATAAAAAAGATGGCGGGTGCCGCATCATTATAGATCTGACCGAACTAAATACTTCCGTTCAGTATGCTCATTTTAAAATGGACACATTTGTCACGGCTAAACAGCTAATATCTGAAAGGTACTACATGGCTTGCATTGATCTTAAGGATGCATACTATTCAGTACCTATACACAAGGATCATAGGAAATACGTGAAATTTATCTGGATGGGACAATTATGGCAGTACAAAGCCTTACCCAATGGGTTATCATCAGCACCCAGACTGTTTACTAAAATATTGAAACCAGCTTTAGCCTATTTAAGGAAACAAAACCATATTGTCATGGCCTATCTTGATGATATCCTCATTGTCAGTTCTAGCCACAAAACATCTTTTTCAAAAGCTGGGATTTATCATACATCCAGATAAATCAAAATTGGAACCCTCCACTACCATGGATTATTTAGGGTTCACTATTAATTCTGAGCTAATGTCTATCACCTTACCACCTATCAAAGTGGTGGACTTGATAAAAGCATGCAGAAGCCTCACTGGCATCAGGGATCCAACCATTCGGCAAGTAGCCAGAGTGATTGGGAAAATAGTGGCTGCATTTCCTGCAGCACAACTTGGGCCACTCCATTATCAAAACCTACAAAGAGCAAAAATTATAGCTCTCAAAAATCATGCAGGCCATTTTGACAGGCCTATGAAACTATCAGAGAAGGCAAAATCCGAGTTAAATTGGTGGATAGAGAATGCACAGCTTTGTTCTAACCCCATCACTATCATGAATCCCTCAGTTATTTTACAAACTGATGCCAGTGCTAAAGGTTGGGGAGCAACTAATACCACCACAAGTTGTGGAGGTCGATGGAGTGCACAAGAGCTAACCCTATTCAAATCATTAGGGATTAATTATTCAGAAATGCTGGGAGCATTTCATGGACTAAGGGCATTCTGCTCAGATATGCACCAGTTGCATGTCAGGTTACAAATTGACAACACCACAGTGGTGGCCTATATTAATCATATGGGTGGAATAAAGTCAATATCATGTGATGAATTGGCTAATAATATCTGGCACTGGTGTCTGCAAAGGGAAATTTGGATCTCAGCCACTTATCTTCCAGGTAAGCTAAACACAGTGGCAGACACCAGATCACGTAAATTCAACGACAACATAGAATGGATGTTGGATCGGAAAGTGTTTACGGATATTATAGAACGTTATGGGACACCAGATATCGACCTTTTTGCATCCAGACTTAATCACCAACTTCCAACATATGTTGCTTGGGAACCAGACCCAGGGGCAGTAGCGATGGACGCTTTCTCGCTACATTGGGGGGATTTGTTCTGCTATGCATTTCCCCCCTTCTGCCTCATCAGTCGGGTCTTGCAAAAAATAAGACAAGACTCCGCAACGGGTATTTTGGTTGTTCCCGACTGGCCTACCCAACCATGGTTCCCAGTAGTACAGAAGATGGCCACAGAACCCTGCATCCGGGTCAACAAGCGACCTAGTTTATTGGTACATCCCGTTACAGGGGATAGCCATCCATGTCATAACCGCACGGACCTGTTAATTTGCAGATTCTGAAACGGCCACTTCTGGGATATGGACTCACCGACAGAACAATAAATGCCATCTCAGCGTCGTGCAGGGAGTCCACCAGAAGACAGTACCTGACGTATGTCAGTAAGTGGGAAGTGTTCTGTACCACGACGAACACTACCTATGAAACAGCCACCATCACGGAAGTACTGGAGTTCCTGGCTACCCTTCACTACGATGAAGGATTAAGCTACAGCGCCATCAATTGTGCAAGGAGTGCTCTATCGAATTATCTGGGCAAAGGGAGTGATCATCTGGCAATTGGATCACACCCATTGGTGTCTAAACTAATGAGGGGAATATTTAATTCCAATCCCCCAAGGCCCAGATACAACCATACGTGGGACATTAGCATAGTCTTGACTATGTTACGAGGATGGACACCCAATACGGGGCTCACCTTGGACAAGCTCACCTACAAGATGGTAATGATTATGGCACTTGTTACAGCACAACGGGTCCAGTCCCTACACAAGTTAAGTATGGATGCCATGACTATCACTAATGGCAAAATAACTTTTCTTATACAGGGATTGTTAAAACAAGACCGACCCGGTTCATCTGGACAAACATTAGAATTTCAAGCCTATCCTGCAGATACTCGACTCTGCATCGTTACACTGATATTGCAATATATCAAAGTCACAAAGACTCTAAGGGGCACGGAGAAAGCTTTGCTTATAAGCCATAAACACCCTCATCACAAAGTCACGGTGCAAACCATATCAAGATGGTTAAGGGTGGTGTTAGATGCAGCGGGGGTGGATACTAATGTCTTCAAATCTTACTCCACCAGGGCTGCATCTACTTCGGCGGCTAGGATGATGGAAGTACCCATGGACCACATCCTGGCCACAGCGGGTTGGAGCAATGAAAAGACTTTCCAACGCTTCTATAATAAACCCGTGGCCTCTCCTGACACATTTGCAGGAAAAATTTTGAGTTCTGCAAAATAACTACCCAATGTGGGATATATTATTATTTTTGGTATGAATAAATACCTATTTTGTTTTTCAGCACAGTGTCATGTCTGAAATACGTTCATCCTCTTATCGCAGCATGGCAGTGTGTGAGCATGGACTCATTCCAGGGCATGAAATCACAGAGCTTTGAAATCTTCACGTAGTCACTCACGTGACTCCGAAGTAAAATAGTAAGATTAAATGAGAACTTACCAGTTTGAAGTTTGATCTTTATTTTATGAGGAGTTACGATGAGGGATTACGTGCCCTCCGCTCCCAAAACCCTCTATTATAAAGTTCAACTGGTATGAAGTTCTCTCTTATCTTACTATATTAGTCTACGTTGCTATCTGTGATTTCACACCACTGCTTTGAAGAATGTCGCGCATGCCTGCTGGCGGGGTCTTCACGTAATCCCTCATCGTAACTCCTCATAAAATAAAGATCAAACTTCAAACTGGTAAGTTCTCATTTAATCTTACTATTTCAACATGCAGGTAGACTGGGAAAATCAGGTTGGTACTGGACCCACGAAAGGGAGTTTGTGGAGTGCCTCCGTGATGGATTCTTAGAGCAGCTTGGACTGGAACCTACCAAGGAAAAGGCAATTCTTGTGTTGTGCAATGAACTGGATTTGTTAAGGGAACACAAGATTAAGGAACCATTAGGAGGTAGTGACCATAATATGATAAGTTTTAATCTACAATTTGAGAGTGAGAAGGGTAAATCAGAAGTGTCAGCATTACACTTGAACAAAGCAATCTATGGAGCCATGAGGGAGAAGCTGGCCAAAGTTGACTGGAGAGATACCCTAGCATGGATGACAGTGGAGCAACAATGGTAGGTATTGCTGGGAACAATACAGAAGGTGCAGGATCAGTTCATTCCAAAGAGGAAGACAGATTCCAAGGGGAATAAGGGGTGACTGTGGCTGACAAGAGAGTATAGGGTCAGGGAGAGTATAAAAATAAAAGAGAAGAAATATAACATAGCAAAGATGAGCGGGAAGCCAGAGGATTGGGCAACTTTTAAAGAGCAACAAAAGGTAACTAAAAAGGCAATAAGGGCACAAAAGATGAGGTACGAAGGTAAGCTAGCCAAGAATATAAAGGAGGATGGTAAAAGCTTCTTTAGATGTGTGAAGAGAAAAAAAAAGTTAAGACCAAAGTTGGACCCTTGAAGACTGAAACAGGTGAATTTATTATGGGGAATAAGGAAATGGCAGATGAATTGTCCAGGTACTTTGGATCCGATCTGCCTAAGGAGGACACAAACAATCTCCCTGATGTACAAGTGGGCAGAGGATCTAGGGTGGCAGAGGAACTGAAGGAAATTCACAATAGGCAGTAAATGGTGTCGGACTGATGGGACTGAATGCTGATAAATTCCCAGGGCCTGATGGTCTGCATCCCAGGGTATTTAAGGAAGTGGCTCTAGAGATTGTAGACGCATTGGTGATCATTTTCCAATGTTACATAGATTCAGGATCAGTTCCTGTGGATTGCAGGGTCGCTAATGTTATCCCACTTTTTAAGAAAGGCGGGAGAGAGAAAACAGGGTATTATAGACCAGTTAGCCCGACATCGGTGGTGGGGAAGATGCTGGAGTCAATTATAAAAGATGACATAGCCGCACATTTTGATAGCAGTAGCAGGATCGGTCCGAGTCAGCACGGATTTACGAAGAGAAAATCATGCTTGACTAATCTTCTGGAATTTTTTGAACATGTAACTAGGAAAATGGACATGGGAGAGCCAGTGGATGTAGTGTACCTGGACTTTCAGAAAGCATTTGATAAGATCCCACATAGGCGATTAGTGGGCAAAATGAGGGCACATGATATTAGGGGTGGGTTGCTAACATGGATGGAAAATTGGAAAATAAAGAGTAGGGATTGACGTGTCCCTTTCAAAATGGCAGTGACTAGTGGGGTACCGCAAGGCTCGATGCTGGGACCACAGCTATTACAATATACATTAATGATTTAGATGAAGGGATTAAAAGTAACATCAGCAAATTTGCAGATGACACAAAATTGTGTGGCAGTGTGAACTGTGAGGAGAATGCTATGAGAATGCAGGGTGGACAGGTTTGGTGAGTGGGCACATGGATAGGACAAGTTTAGAGGGATAGCAGATGCAGTTTAATGCAGACAAATGTGAGGTTATCCACTTTGGTGGCAAAAACAAGAAGACAGATTATTATCTAAATGTAGTCAATATGGGAAAAGGGGAAGTACAACGGGATCTGGGGTCCTTGTTCATGAGTCACTGAAAGTAAGCATGCAGGTACAGCAGGCAGTGGAGAAAGCTAATGGCATGTTGGCCTTCATAACAAGAGGAGTTGGGTATAGGAGCAACGAGGTCCTTCTGCAGTTGTACGGGGCCCTAGTGAGACCACACCTGGAGTATTGTGTGCAGTTGTGGTCACCCAATTTGAAGAAAGACATTCTTGCTATTGAGGGAGTGCAGCGTAGGTTCACAAGGTTAATTCCCGGGATGGCTGGACTGTCATATGTTGATAGAATGGTGCGGCTGGGCTTGTATACTGTGGAATTTAGAAGGATGAGAGATCATATTGAAACATATAAGATTATTAAGGGTTTGGATACACTAGAGGCAGGAAACATGTTCCCAATATCGGGGGAGTCTAGAATCAGGGGCCACAGTTTAAGAATAAGGGGTAAACCATTTAGAACGGAGATTAGGAAAAACTTTTTCACACAGAGAGTTGTGAGTCTGTGGAATTCTCTGCCTCAGAGGGCGGTGGAAGCAGGTTCTCTGGATGCTTTCAAGGGAGAGCTAGACAGATCTCTTAAAGATAGCGGACTCAAGAGATATGGGGAGAAGGCAGGATCTGGGTACTGATTGTGGATGATCAGCCATGATCACATTGAATGGTGGTGTTGGCTCAAGGGGCCGAATGGCCTACTCCTGCACTTATTGTCCATTGTCTACTCCAGCACTTTGGATCTTTTCTTGCAAACCAGAATCTGCAGCTCCTTTTTTCTTCTTGGAAAACTATATAATCATAGTGTGGAAAAAGGCCCTTCTGCCCAACATGCCCACAAGGATCAACATGCCCCATCTACACTAGTCCCACCTGCCTGCGTTTGACCCATATCCCTCTAAACTTGGCCTATCCATGTACCTGTCCACATGTTTGTTCAAGGTTGTGATAGTACCTCCCTCAACTACCTCCTCCAGCAGCTTTTCCCTCCTCACCTTAAATCTATGATCCCTGGTTCTCGATCCTCCTCTTCTGGGCAAGAAACTGTGTATTTACTCTATCTATTACCCTCATGACTGTGTACAGCTCTATAAGATCACCCTCTAATCCTCCAGCAGGAATAAATGCCCAACCTGCTCAACCTCTCCCTATATCTCAGGCCCTAGAGTCCTGGCAACATCCTCGTAAATCTTCTCTGCACCCTTTCCAGCTTATTCAAACATCAAACCTCCACAAGGTGGGATTTACATTATAATTTTTCCATTGTTGCGTGGGCAACTTTGCAAGACAGAGACACAAAAGGAATTGTTTAAGAAAGAACTACAGATGCTGAAAAAATCGAAGGTCGACAAAAATGTTGGAGAAACTCAGCGGGTGAGGCAGCATCTATGGAGCGAAGGAATATGTGACGTTTCGGGTCGAGACCCTTCTTAACTGAGTTGTAAAGGCAGAGTGGAATGTCACAGGGTGTGGAGAGATGTCAGCATGTGCCAGGACACATGGCTTCACGGGTGTTTGTAATTGCTCAGGTGTGTTTAAATTTCTCCTCAATGCAGGTATAAGAGAGCTCTCAGCACCTAGTCTTTCCTCCAGCCTTTCCATCACCTTTGGAAACTTTTATTGCTGTTTATCAACATGGGGACCAAAGTTGTGCCAATGAAAGTTAAATAAGCCATTATGAGACTGAAAAACAAGAATAAAACTGTTACAGACATCAGCAAACCTTAGGCTTACCAAAATCAACTGTTTGGAACATCATTAAGAAGAAAGAGAGCACTGGTGAGCTTACTAATCGCAAACGGACTGGCAGACCAAGGAAGACCTCCACAGGGCATCACCAGAGAAGACACCCAGCAACTGGTGATGTCCATGAATCGCAGACGTCAAGCAGTCATTGCATGCAAAGGATATGCAACAAAATACTAAACATGACTACTTTCATTTACATGACATTGCAGTGTCCCAAACATTATGGTGCCCCGAAATGGAGGGGGGGGGGGGGGGGGGGGGGACTATGTATAAACACTGCTGAGATTTCTACATGGTGAAACCAAAATGTATAAAAATTGTCATTATTAAAATCTGACAATGTGCACTTTAACCACATGTGATTACAAATCTCAAATTGTGGAGTACAGAGGCAAATAAATAAATGATGGGTCTTTGTCTCAAACATTATGGAGGGCACTGTGGATTAATGCAGTGTGGAAACACTGGCCCTTCTGCCCAACTTACCCACATCGACCAACATGTCCCATCGACACTGGTTCCACCTGCTTGCATTTGGTCCATATCCCTCTAAACCTGCCCTATCCACGTACCTGGCTAAATGCTTCTTGAACGTTGCGATAGTACCTGCCTAAACTACCTCCTCCAGCAGCTCATTCCATACACCCACCACCCTTTGTTTGGGGTGGAAGATTGCAACCTTCGCGTGGTGTACCCAGTTTCGACTAATGCAATCAACTCGACGTGCACAAACGGAAGATCAAATAGAACAAGTTGTCCTACAACTGTTGTCCTACAACTTTAGGCTGTGCATGCCACACGAAAGAAGACCACCCTTTGTTTAAAAAAAGTTGCCCCTCAGGTCCCCATTAAATCTCCCCCCTACCCCATCACAAAGAAGGGGCACCAGTCACCAGTGCCTCGATTTTGTTAGTAACGTAAAGAGATCTGGCAATTGTACTGTTGCAAGAGCCCTCACCAACGACTCCCCACACAACTGGGAAGTTTCTCCGTGTCTGGTCTGTCCAGATGCCGCAGCTGTTAGAGGTGTAAGATGGTTGTGGGACGGGTATGGACAGGATCGACAGTCTGGAATGTGGGAAGTAGAGCCAGGATTTTGCCATAAATGCTGTGCCTTTTTTGATGATTTCACCTGCATAATGCCCTTTTCATGATTGAGTGCCTAAATCAGCCTTTTTTTGCTAAAAGGCCGTTTGTGATTTTCTCTAGTTGTACCGTGATTACAATGACGTTTTCTATGTTAACATGTTAATATTAATGTTATTATTAACACGTTAACATAGCATAACTTACAAGAAAACTTCCACCAACAGGGCAAAACCGTTGGTCGTTGATTTGTTCGTGCCACTGCCCGTTGGCTCAGTTTCTCCAATATCTATTTAAGAAGGAACTGCAGATGCTGGAAAAATCGAAGGTAAACAAAAATGCTGGAGAAACTTAGCGCGTGAGGCAGCATCTATGGAGATAGGCGACGTTTCGAGTCGAGACCCTTCTTCAGACTGATGTGGGGGGTTGGGGGGCAGGAAAAAAGGAAGATGTGGAGACATTAGGACTAGAAGGAGAGCTGGGAAGGGGGAGGGGAGGAGGGAGAAGACAAGGGCTATCTAAAATTAGAGAAGGCAATGTTGATACCGCTGGGGTGTAGACTTCCCAAGGGAAATACCCAAGCTTATCTCCTCAATACATTTATTGCTGGCTCCAGTCGCAAATCTGAGTTTGAGTGATCTGTGCAAGGCATTCATGCTGGAATTCCACTGTGGAAATTGGAAAACAAATCTCTGAGGATTTTTAGAGAAAAACACAGAGGAACATATACCAGGCGAGTCCTCATTATGGAAAAATGATGTTGACAGCAACTTAAACATTGTGGTGCAGAAAATTAGAGATGAAGTTGCATGCAACAAAATATGGATCTCATAGACGAGACAACCGATGCTGTGGGGAGATATGTTGCCAATGTGGTCAGCAGTACACTGGAGGCAGGTCAACCATCAAAGGAGTATTTGTTAACATCGGAAGTCTTGGAGAAGTCAAACATCTCAACTATTGCTCAGTTGTTTACATCTTCATTTGCTGTACTTTGGCCAGAAGGTATAAAACATGAGAACGTTCTTCTGTTTGTGACTGATGCAGCTCCATACATGAAAAAAGCTGCTCGTGCTCTTAAAGTTTTATTCACCAAAATGTTGCATTTGACATGCTTAGCTCAAGGACTTCATAGAATTGCCAAGCACATACGTAGCTTATTTCCAAATGTCGATCGCCTAGTTTCCAATGTCAAGAAAATCTTCCTCAAAGCACCATCGTGTGTGCAGTTGTTCAAGGAAATGGCACCCGAGATTCCGCTACCTCAGCCCATTTTGACGAGGTGGGGTACATAGCTCTCTGCTGTACTCCACTATGCTGCAAATTTTGAAAAGATAAAATAAATCAACTGTTTTGAAGAAGCAGAATCTGCTGCAGTCAGGATCGTCAGTGAAATCATGCAGAAAAAGCCCCTCCACTGCGATCTTGTGTTTATTGCTTCCAATTTTGCAAACTTACCATGAGCTATCATTTCCCTTGAATAATGTGGCGAAACATTTGTGAATAACTTGCATGTTTTCAACAAAGTAACTGACGATATTCGTAAAGTTCCTGGCGATGTAAAGACATACAAGGAAAATGTGAGAGAGTGATTTTAGCTAACAAAGATCTTGAAGAAATACAAAACATAGCTAAAGTTCTCAAAGGTAGTTGGAATACACAAGATATCGATATGAATAGAGAGTCTGTAGCCCGTTTTGGGAATGCACCAGTGACCTCAGCTGAGGTATAAAGACGTTTTTCACAACTGAAGCATATTCTGTCTGACACCAGACAGTTTGAAAAAAATGCTAGTAATTATGTGCAACCAGGCAACTTTGGTCATTTAATGTATTATACCTTTATATTATCATTTTAAACCATATTTTGGTGCTGGAAATAAATGCCTTTCATGTCAATAAATGCCTTTTCCATGCCTTTTTTGTAATTTTATTTTGCCTTCTTGTCTGCCTAGTTCAGTTTTTTAGTGCCTAAACATCCTGGGCTCTCACCGCCCCCTGATGGAGGCGCAGCGCATTGCAGCAGCCGAGAGCGAGAGAGCGAGAGAGAGAGAGAGAGTGTGTGTGTGTGTGTGTGTGTGTGTGTGCATGCGTGCAAGTGTGTCTGTGTCCAAGTGCATGCGAGGATATCTCGTCTAAATGCATGCATGTATATCTGTGTAAATGTGTCTGTATATATGTTTGTTGTGTGTGTATACGTGTTTGAGTGTGTGTAAATATACATGCATGCAGGAGTGTCTACGTTGCATTTAAGTCTGTGTTTATATGAACATTGTGTAAATTGGACAGTTTTGTCCGTGTCTGTGCCACTGTGTCTTCGTGCGAGTCTGTGTATGAGTGTGTGGGACTGTGTACGTGTAAATGTGAACATCTAGGTGTCGACATGTGTCTGAGAGTGTGCATGTGTGTGAGACAATACACGTGGATGTGTTTGGGACAGTGTGTATGTGTGTGCGCGTAAGTGTGCACTTTTGAAAATTAAATACCTTACTTATCTAAATTGAACTCCATTTACCATTCCTTTGGCCACTTGCCTTGCTGATAATGATCCTGTTGTTACTCTTGATAGCCATCTTCACTGTCGACAGTGACGCCTATTTTAGTGCCGAGTGTCCTTAGTAAAATAGAGGCTCTGTCACGATGACATCCATGCGCGGGGCCCAGGACAGGTCATCCAAGATGTTAACACTGCTACCTCTGTTATCAGCAAATACCAATGAAAACTCCAGACTTTCTGAAGATGACCATTAAACACAAAGTGCTGGGCCAGGCATCATCCATGGAGGAAATAGACAAGCAACGTTGCAGGTCAGGGCCCTTCTTCAGAGTGATGGAGTTGGGGGAGAGAAAGCTTGAAATGAGAGGTGGTTGTAGCTCAGGCCCTCAAGCTCTGGCAACATCCACTTAAATCTTCCCTACTCCTAGCTTAATAGCATTTCCCTATAGCATGGTGACTAAAGCTGAACACAATACTGAACACAAATGCATCCTCACCAAAGTCTTGTGTAACTGTCCTTGATTTAAGGACAAGGCCCAGCAATGGCTGGTGGCTGGAGTGATTACCTTTGTCACCAAGATAAAGGAGATAGTGATGGTCTTCAGGAAGTGACACATTCCCTAGTAGGCATTGACGGCGCTGGAGTACACATGGTTGAAAGTTTTAAGTTCCTAGGAGTAAATATCACTAGGAACTTAATTGGACCTTACTGGACTTTATCTTGCACTAATCATGATTCCCTTTAAATTTCATTGTACATGGTTCATGTTACAATGACAATAAAGAAACTACTACTACCTTTATCCAGTATCTGTACACTGTGGATGGCTCGATTGTGATCATGTGTGGTCTTTCCGCTGACAGGATAGCTAGCATGCAACAAAAAGCTTTCCACCGTACCTCAGTAAAGGTGACAATAAACTAAACTATCTCAGCTGGTTAAGCAGCGTCTCTGCAGAACGTGGATAGGTGATGTTTTGGGTCAGGACCCTCCTTCAGAACCGATGGAGTGGGGGCGGGGCGGGGGGGGGGAGAAAGCTGGAAAGGAGGGGTGGAGGTGGGACAAAGCCTGGCAAGTGACGGACACAAAATGCCAGAGTAACTCAGCGGGACAGGCAGCAGCTCTGGAGAGAAGGAATGGGTGACAATTCGGGCCGAGAACCTTCTTCAGACTAGGCAAGGGAAGGAAAACAAGAGATATAGAATAAATGAATGACAGATATGCGAAAAAAAGTTATGATGATAAAAGAAACAGGCAGGTGGATACAGGCTGGGAAGGGGAGGGGGGGCTGATTGGCAAATGGGCAGAGGATGTAACAAAGGCTAGAGGTGAATAGGAGACAAAGGGCGTTGGATAAAGAGAGGTGGGACAGTGGGAGGAAAGGTGTTCTGACCAGGGCGGTGGGGCACAGGAGGGGGGGGGGGGGGGGGCATTACTAAAATTGGGTTGTAAACTGCTGTAGATGGGGCATGTTGGTCGGCGCGGATAAGTTGGACCAAAGGGCCTGCTTTCACGCTGTATGACCACAACTCGGAAATAGGCCCTTTGGCCCACCGAGACCGTGCCGACCAGTGATCACCTTGTACACACTAGCAATATCCCACACACCAGGGACAATTTACAAGTTTTTAACTGAAGTTAACCAACAAATGTACACATCTTTGGTGTGTTCGAGAAGACAGGAAGAACATACAAACAGCGTATGTACAGCACCCCTAGTCACCGCACCACTTTAAAACAAATGTTCAATTAAACAATACAGCGGCTGAATTTTCTCTGGGAGAGGAGGGCAGCGTTAGATATTCCAAATGGGCAAAGCAACACATGGGAAGAGAGGCAGAGACCCGTGTTCGAACCAGACTATGGGTGCTGTCTGTACGGAGCTTGTACATTCACCCTAACCACGTGGGTTTTCTCTGGCAGCTCTGCTTTCCTCCCACACTCCAAAGACGTGCAGGTTTGTAGGTTAATTGGCTTGGTTTAATTGTAAATTGTCCCCAGTGTGTGTGTGGGACAATGTTAGTGTTGGGATCGCTGGTCGGCAAGGACCCGGTGGGCCGAAGGGCCTGTTTCCGCACCGCATCTCTAAAGTAAATCTAGTAAGTTTATACAGGCTGCACTTGGGTTAAAATAATATTCTTCCTTCAATGTTACCAGGCTGAATCCTTACAATAAAACGCTGCCCTCAGAGACGTCCATGATTTCACAGAGCATTGCTGCTAATCTTTCGTTTAAGAGCCCAAATATTAACAGCCCAGTAAGACTCCAACTCTCTGAACTCCCCAGAGAATTACTCCAGTGATACCAATCTTATTTGTAGTACCATGCATCAGCAGTCTTTAGGAAAGGTTACCAATAGGCTGCACCTTGTAAATGGGATTGCAACAAATTCAATTTACTTTGAAGTGATCCAGGGGAAGTGTGCGAAAGAGATGGAGAGAGAGTGTGCGGGGAAGAGTGTGAGAGAGAGAGAGAGAGGGAGAGAGAGGATGAGAGGGCGTGGGAAAGAGTGACAGAGTAACAGGGAGAGTGTGGGAGAGACAGTGTGGGAAAGGGAGAGAGGGAGAGAGGGAGAGAGGGAGAGAGGGAGAGAGGGAGAGAGGGAGAGAGGGAGAGAGGGAGAGAGAGAGAGAGAGCATGGGGAAGAGAGACAGAGTGAGTGGGAGAGAGAAGGGGGGAGAGAGAGAGAGAGAGAGAGAGAGAGCATGGGGAAGAGAGACAGAGTGAGTGGGAGAGAAGGGGAGAGAGAGAGAGAGGGAGAGAGGGAGAGAGGGAGAGAGGGAGAGAGGGAGAGAGGGAGAGAGGGAGAGAGGGAGAGAGGGAGAGAGCATGGGGAAGAGAGACAGAGTGAGTGGGCGAGAGAGAAGGGGAGAGAGAGGGTAGAGAGTGGAGTGGGAGGGGGGAGCAAGGGAGAGGGGAAGAGAGAGGAGATAGGGCGAGAGAGTGTGGGGATGTGAGTTTAGTTTAGTTCAAAGATACAGTATGGAAACAGGCCCTTCGGCTCACCGTGTCTGTGCAAACCAACGATCTCCACACACAAACACTATCCTACACCCTAGGGAAAATTTAAATTATTTACTGAAGCCTCACATCTTTGGAGGTGGGGTGGAACAGACCCGGAGAAAACCCATGCGGTCACGAGGAGAACGTGCAAACTCCGCACAGACAGCACCCGTAGTCGGGATCGAACCCGGATCTCTGGTGCTGAGAGCAACTCTACCGCTGCGCCACTATTCTACTAAACCAGCATCCTCGACGTTGTCACTTTCCAGTCTCTCGTTGACACGAGAAGCCTCGCGAGGAAGCTGCAAACCGATAAATGGTTAAATTCTTCAAACATGCTCGCAAAATAAAACCAACGGCAATAAAAAAAAATTCAAAAAGTAGCCTTTAATTTACTTCAGGGGGGCAGAGGGAAGATCTCTTGCTCTCTCTCTCTCTCTCTGGTGCGCAGTGAAACGCCATCACCTCTCCCTCTTGGTTCAAACAGTTCTCTTTAATCCATCTCCCCCCCCACCCTACCCCATCCTTGCTTTTTGGTACAAATTATGTAAAACGTTTGTGCTAGTTAAGAATTACAAAGGAAAAAAAATGTCATCATTGTCATGGTCTACCAACGCCTCAAATCAATCTCTCCAGAAGCATCCATACCCCATCGGTACTTGAACCAGAATCTGGGAGAGGAAGAAGGGGAAAGGGGAGTGGGAGGGGGGTGGGTGGGCGGGGAGGGAGGGTAAACATGCAACAAAAAAAAATCTCGGTCTTGCTCAAATTTTTTTTTGTCCTTTTTTGAAATTTTTCTTCCCAAACTTGTTCAGAAGATGTCGTCGACTACAGCTCTTAATATTATGTACATGTTCATTTTATACAGTGGATTTAACTCCAAAAAAAGCGCAACCAGAACAGAAAGTTCAGTAATCAGCTCTAGGCTTTGGGGGGAGGGGGGGTGGGGTGGGAAAGGGAGGAAGGGGTGGCATTTTAAGGACAACCCTTTCCGCCCCAGTGTAAATTTCTCCTCCATCATATCCCCCCTGCCTCCCCCTCCATCTCAGGGAAGATGAGATTAAGGCTGCGGTATCACAAATTCAGAAAGTCATTTCCACTGCCCAACTCTGGCGTTTGATGTGTGAATAACTGTTTTTTTTTTAAAAAGAAAAGACAAAAAAGTTGATGAAATTTGGTGTCCATGGCATCTTTCTTCACACTGAAAGCAGAGAACAGCTCACCATTTTCTAACTTGTGTATCGATTTCTAACCGTATTTCCTCACCACCCCAACCCCTCCGCTTTGCCTGGGGTCGCGGGGAGGGGAAAAAAAAAAGAGATAAGCACTTTGAGAAAGGAAAAAAGGGTCACAGTTATTGTTAAACTTAAAGATTCAGATCGAGAAGTGTACAAAAAGGCACAAAATCCCAGTGCTTCTGTACGTAGAAGTTCAAGCGTGACAAGAGTTCTTATCATCAATTATTTTCTCTCTTTAAAACAGCTTCGATTTACCGATCATTCCGCGACGCCCTTTACGCAACTTACACCAGGCGCCGGTTAGAATTGACTAGAGAGAGTTAAAGCCGAGGCTTTTGTCCAGTGTGGGTGATGTGCGTGTATGGTCTGTCGCACAGATCGGTTTCAAAGAGTCCACGGTAGTTCCAGGGGAGGGTGGGGTGGTGGGTGGGTGGGGGTGGGGTTGGGGGTTTGTTGGTTGGTTGGTTTGCTCGTCGCTCGAGGGCTCCTTAGAGATCGCTGCCTCCTCCGTACATGTCTGCCAGCTTCCTAAACCGCGGGCCCCAGTCGTTCAGGTAGTCGTAGTCCTGGTCTCCTCCAGAGCTGGTGGAGTTGAGGGAACTCAAGGAGCCTGCCATCGAGCCACTGCCCTCGTAGTCAAACACCAGCAGCGAGTCGTAGGGCGGTGCGGTGGGGTCGTTGTCAGCTGCCTTCAGACCCTGCAACGTTTGAACGCAAGATTAGAACATGGTTCATATATCAGCAACACAGCGTTCGACAGAAGATTAAAACAGGGTTCAATAGTTCCCATATCAGCGCTACAACGTTTGAACAGAAATTCATAAGTGATAGGAGCCGAATTAGGCCATTCGGCCTGTCAATTCTACTCCGCCATTCAATCAGGGCTGTTTTATCTTTCGCTCTCAACCCCATTCTCCCACCTTCTCCCCATAACCTCTGACACCTGTGCTAATCAAGGATCGATCAATCTCCGCCTTAAAAATATGCATTGACTGGGCCTCAACAGCAATCTGTGGCAATGAATTCCACAGATTCACCATCCTCTGACGAAATAAATTCCCCTTCATCTCCTTTGTAAGGGATCCCGGGGGTGAGTGGGTTAGTGTATGAGGAGCGTTTGACGGCACTGAACCTGCAATCGCTGGAGTTTAGAAGAATGAGGGGGGACCTCATTGAAACCGAATAGTGAAAGGCCTGGATTGAGTGAATGTGGAGAGGATGTTTCCACTAGTGGGAGAGTCTAGGATCAGAATCCAGACTCAGAATTAAAGGTCGTACCTTTAGAGAGTAGGGACAATTTACAATTTTACCGAAGCCAATTAACTTACAATCCTGCAAGTCTTTTGAGTGTGGGAGGAAACCGGAGCACCTGGAGCAAACCCATGCGGTCACAGGTAGAACATGGAAAACACAGGCCTTGGGTGGCAAAGTGGCGCAGGGGGTAGAGCTGCTGCCTCACAGTGCTACAGACGCAGGTTCAATCCTGACTATAGGTGACGTCTGTACAGTTTGGACATTCTCCCATTGACCGTGTGGGCTTTCTCCGGGCGCACCAGTTTTCTCCCACACTCAAAACACGTGTGGGATTGTTTTGGTAAAATTGCAAACTGCCTCTAGTGCGTAGGATGGTGTTAGTGTACCGGGCGATCGCTGGTCGGCACGGACTTGGTGGGCTGAAGGGCACTGTATCTTTAAAGTCTACAAGTCAGTATCGAACCTGGGTCTCTGGTGCTGTGAGGCAGCAGCTCTACCCGCTGCGCCACTGAGCCAGCTTTATAACAGTATCCGCTCAATTATTAACAAACACCCTGCACAGACCTCCACTCAATTCTTTCAATCATAATCTCAAAGCACACTGCTGAGGTTACCATCCGTCTAATGAGTTCCCTGCAATTTATTTAACTTGACCAAACAAGGAACTAAGTGGATACATCCATATAATATTTGCATTCTTTAAAATAAATCTAATTTTCACTGGCCTTTGATAATGGGATTAGAGCTGCTGTCTAAAGGATCAGACAGCATAATTTATGTGGTTGGCTAATGGATTGAAGAAATAGATATTCATATGTCTATTAAAAATACATCATGTACATCCCTGCTCGCTCCGCAATCAGTATCCAACATCACTTACATGAATGAATGAATGCTTTATTGTCTCCTGTGACAAGTCACAGTGAAATTCTTTGCTTGCATACCCAAGGTATGCAAATAGATGCTATATAAAGGGCACAGACAATTTGCACCAGGATGGATAGGAAAGGGTTCGTAGGTTCTAGGAGCGGCAGGCATTAGGCCATTTGGCCCATCAAGTGTACTCCGCCATTCAACCATAACGGATCAACCTCATGCTCCTAACCTTCTCCCCGTAACCCGTCGCCCTTACTAATCAATAATCAGCCAATCTCCGCCTTAAAAATACCCATTGTCTTGGCCTCCACAACCGTCTGTGGCAATGAATTCCACGGATTCTCCACCCTCTGACTAGAGAAATTCCTCATCTCCTTTAGAAAGGTAAGTCCTTTTATTCCAAGGCTGAGCCCTCTAGTCCTAGACTCTCCCACTAATGGAACTCTCCTCTCCACATCCATTCTATCCAGGCCTCCATATCACTCTTCCAGGGATATCTGGCCCGATAGTGGGCATTGGAACTAACCTAGATGGGGCATCTTGATCTCATGGGCGAGTGGGGCTGAATGGCCTGTTTCCGTGCTCTATGATTCTATGCTTCACCAAGATTTAACTGAAGCGGTCACAGGGAGAACGTGCAAACACCAGCTAGACCAGGCCTCACAGCACCAGAGACCCTGGGTTGAACCTGACCTTGGTGCCGTCTGTGTGGAGTTTGCACGTTCTCCCTGCGACCGCATGGGTTTCCTCCGGGTGCTCCGGTTTCTTCCCACGTCCGAAAGACGTGCAGGTTTGTGGGTTAACTGGCCCTCTGTAAATTGGCCCTAGTGTGCAGGGAGTGGATGAGAAAATTGGATCACAAGCAACTAGTGTGAACAGGTGATCGAAGGTCGGCATGGTGGGCCAAAGGGCCTGCTTCCATGTTGCATCTCTAATCATAATCTGCTCGTATTACGGTGCCGTTTGGACAATCTTGCTGTCCCAACTGTGCTCAGGGGTGGTGGAGGCAGATACAATAGTGGCATTTAAGACACTTTTGATTAGGCACATGGATATGCAGGGAATGGAAGGATATGGATCATGTGCAGGTAGACAGGTCTCGACGTCATGTTCGGAAGGCTGAAGGGCCTGTGTCCATGCTGTCTCTAGATGCTGCCTGCCTTTTGTGCATTGCTGAAGATTCCAGCATCTGCAGTGTAGTTCAGTTTTAGACATACAGTGTGGAAACATGCCTTTTGGCCCGAGTCCACGCCGACTAGCGATCACCCCGTACACTAGCACTATCCTATTGAGTTGAGTTTATTGTCACGTGTACCAAAGCCTTTGTTGCGTGCTTACCAGTCAGTGGAAAGACAATATATGATTACAATTGAGCTGTCCACAGTGTACTGCAAGATAAAGTCCAGTAAAGTCCGATCAAAGAAAGTCCAAGGGTCTCCAATGTGGTAGATTGGTCTGCTCTCTAATTGTTGAAAGGATGGTTCAGTTGCCTGATACACTAGGGACAATTTACTGAAGCCAACTAGCCTACACGCCTGTACATCTTTGGGATGTGGGAGGAAACTGGAGCACCCCGAGAAAACACACACGGTCACAGTGCCGCCCAGTTCCTCGTGTCCCCTGTTGATCAAGTGTTTTGTAACAAAATATAAAATACAGGACCACCTTAAGATTGTTAAGGGCTTGGACACACTAGAGGCAGGAAACATGTTCCCGATGTTGGGGGAGTCCAGAACCAGGGGCCACAGTTTAAGAATAAGGAGTAAGTCATTTAGAACAGAGACGAGGAAACACTTTTTCTCACAGAGAGTGGTGAGTCTGTGGAATTCTCTGCTTCAGAGGGCGGTGGAGGCCGGTTCTCTGGATGCTTTCAAGAGAGAGCTAGATGGAGGCTCTTAAAAACAGTGGAGTCAGGGAATATGGGGAGAAGGCAGGAACGGGGTACTGATTGGGGATGATCAGCCATGATCACATTGAATGGCGCTGGCTTAAAGTGCCGAATGGCCTATTCCTGCACGTATTGTCTATTGTCACCATCCATTTTACGTCAACTGGTGGTCCAGCACTTCCTTTAATCTCCACGGAAGTCCCCGCAAAACCATGGCACCAAGGCCAGACGATCTGGACCTCATTGGGACTTCCACGGCTGATCGGCTACAGCCGAGGCTCTGGAACTCCAGCCCGGCTGGAGACAGCAGATCTGTTCCCAGACCCAACGTTGCGTGCCGGTATCTCGGCCCCCCCCCTTGGCAAATCGGATAATCCGGCAAGGATCCAGAACCAAGGGTGCCGGAAAATCAGTGGTGGACGTGTACTAATAAAATAACTTACTACCCCTCTATCACTTGCCCTGCTCCTCCTCTCTGCCCATTAACCTGAAGAAGGGTCACAACTCTCCACGTTCTCCAGAGATGCTGCCTGACCCGCTGAGTTATCTCGGCACAGTGTCTATCTCCAGTATATTTTGTGCTATTTTATTAACTGCTGAACTATTTCTCCACGGTTTTTACCTGTAATTCACTGGAATTCCAAAGTGAATTGTGTAATTTATATGCGTGATGATTAAATATAATCTGTAAAATTGGTAATCATTACCAAATTAGTGCAATTAATGACTTCAGTGGCCATGGGCGGTATACGGAGCTGTATTAACAACACGTCTAGAGATACAGCGGGAAACAGGCCTTTCTGTCCACTGTGTCTGCACCGCCCAGTGATCGATTACCCTTTACACTAGCACTATCCTACACACAGGGGACAATTTACAAATTAACCTACAAACCTCTACCTCTTTAGAGTGTGGGAGAAAACCGGAGCACCCGGAGAAAACCCACGCAGGTCAGGGTGAGAACGTACAAACGCCGCACAGACAGCACCCGTAGTCAGTATAGATCCTGGGTCTCTGTCGCTTTGAAGCAGCAGCTCTACCGCTGTGCCACCCCAAAGTTGTCATCTCCCTCCACCTTTCTCTTGGCATCATGTTCGGCACGGACATTGTGGGCTGAAAGGCTTGTTGCCGTGCTGTGCCTAACCTCCTCTCTCGTTGCACCACTGTGTGCCGCCCCACCCCACAACTCGCCTGTACACTTCCCTCCACAAACGCTGCTCGACCCACTGACCCCATCCGGCGGTCTGGGTCGCTTTTAACTCAACGTGGCAGCGTCTGCGGCCCGTTGCCTCTTCTTGACCTGTACAGGTGTCAGAGGTCAGTACATGTGTCAGAGGTTATGGGGAAAATGGGGTTAAGAGGGAGAGACAGATCAGCCATAATTGAATGGCGGAGTAGACTTGATGGGCCGAATGGCCAAATTCTACTATTCCTCATGACCTTCTGAGACATACCTCGTTGATGAAGTCCCCGATGTCGCCAGGATGGGGGGCAGCCGAGCGTACGGGGTACTGAGGCTCGGCGTGGATGGGTCTCTCGTCCACACGCCTGATGCCCATGGGCTTTATGGAGTCGGGCTCCATCGTGTCGGGCTGCTGGAGTTGGCTGAGGTCGTAATCCTGTGGACACAAGAGATCAGAGGCACATCTTATCCATCCCCATTGAATTTACCAGTACGGGAGACAATTTATAGAAGCCAATTAACCTACAAACCTGCACTTCTTTGGAATGCGAGTGGAAACTCAGGAGGTCACGGGGAGAACATACAAACTCCGTACAGACAGCACCCGTAAACAGGATGAAACCCGGGTGTCTGGCACTGTAAGGCAGCAACTCTACCGCTGCACCACCGTTTTACAAGAACAGTGTAGATGGGTTCTTATACGGGGCAGCACAATTGCACAGCTGGTGGAGCCGTTGCCTCAGTGCATACATAGAGCCCCCGGCTCCATCCAGACAGCGGGGCCTCTACGTATGTTTTCCCTGTGACCATGTGGGTTTCCTCCGGGTGCTCCGGTTTCCTTCCACATCCCAAAGACGTGCGGGTTTGTAGACTAATTATAAGTGTCAGAGGCTATGGGAAGAAGGCAGGAGAATGGGATTAGGAGGGAGAGATAGATCAGCCATGATTGAATGGCAGAGCAGCCTTGATGGGCCGAATGGCCTAATTCTACACCTATCACATGATCCTAATTGGCCTTTTGTAAATTGCCCCCAGCGTGTAGGGAGTAGATGAGAATGTGGGATAACAGAGCGGGTGACTGATGGTCGGCAAACTCCGCACAGACAGCACTGGAGGTCGGGATCTAAGCCGGGTCTCTAGCGAGTGGGCGGTGCCAGAGTAGATGGTGGGTGTGCGTGCTGAGTGGGTGGGACAGTGGGAATGGTTAACCCCCCCTCCCCTCCCTCACCTGGTCCTCTTCTCCACCGCCTTCCTCGTCGTACTTGAGGATGTTATCACGCACGTCGTCCTCTGGGTCTATGAGCAGCTGCTTGGCCTGACGTTCCTTATCACGACGCTTCATCCAAATCACAAAGAGCAAGACCAGGACTAGGGAGGAGCAAGGAAGACGAGAGGTTTATCACAATGATCCCAGGGATGAGTGGCTTAACATATGATCAGCGGTTGACGGCACGGGGCCTGTACTCGCTAGAATAATGGGGGGGACCTCATTAAAACTTACCAAATAGTGAAAGGCTTGGATAGAGTGAATGTGGAGAGGATGTTTCCACTAGTGGGAGAGTCTAGGAACAGAGGCAACAGCCTCAGAATAAAAAGACGTTCCTTTAGGAAGGAGATGAGGAGGAATTTCATTAGTCAGAGGATGGTGAATCTGTGGAATTCATTGCCCCAGTCGGCTGTGGAGGGTGTCAGTGGATATTTTTAAGACTGAGATTGACAGATTCTTAATTAGTACGGGTGTCAGGGGTTACGGGGAGAAGGCAGGAGAAAGGGGTTGAGTGAGAAAGATAGATCAGCCATGATTGAATGGCGGAGTAGAGCTGATGGGTGGAATGGCCTAATTCTGCTCCTAGAGCTTATCGACATGAACTCTGTCATCTGCTCCTATCGCCTATGAACGTATGAAGACATTGGCATTAATCAGGTCATGATGCATCTTTATAGGTCTTTGGTTAGGCTGCATATGGAGTATTGCGTGCAGTTCCAGTCGCCCCATTGCAGGAAGGAAATGGCGGCTTTGGAGTAGGTGCAGAAGTTCACCGGCAAGATAGACATAAAAAGCTGGAGTAATTCAGTGGATCAGGCAGTTTCTCTGGAGAAAAGGAATAGGTGACGTTTTGGGTCGCAACCCTTCTTCTGGGAGTGGGAAACGAGAGACATGAAAAGGTACAAAGAACAAATAAATAAAAGATATGCAAAAGGACAAATCAAAGCTGCATCGATGATCAAGGAAAGGTGGAGCCCACAATGGTCCATTGTTGGCGGTGGTGGCGGTGAGTGGACACAAACAGTGAAACTCAGCATGACGACAGTTGAGAAGAGACAATAGAAGTATATAAAATTAGTAGAGGCACAATCAAAGGCAGAACTGGGCTGGACATGTCAAACAGCAGAGGGCATAGCTCGAAGGTGAGAGGGGGATGTGTGGGGCAGTTTTTTTTTAAAGGGCGTGGTGAGGTCACTGCCAGGGTTAGCGTTGGAGGCAGATACGATCGTGGCATTTAAGAGGCTTTTAGATAGGCACATGGATATGCATGGAATGGAGGGATATGGCTCACGTGTAGGCAGACGAGACCCGTTTAACTTGGCTCCGTGTTTGGCACAAACATTGCCTTCGTTTCAAGATGGTGGCGGTCGGAGGAGAGCATCGGTGCCGCCAGGATAACGTGTCTTTAAGGCCAAGATAAGACTGCACTCTTACAAACTCTGAACCTTTCTTGGCACCAGAAACGTGGCGACTGTTTGTGCGAATTCCACTACCCTTACTCTATAATTGCTGCATTTTTGTACTTATCGTAGAGGGCCAGGGGGGAACGTAATGAACCCACAGTCCGCCGACCCAGCAATCTTGGTGTGGTCTGCAAACTTATCAACCAACCCAATGTTCACGTCCAAGTCATATATATATAAATATATATATAGTACATCCCTGCGCAACTCCACAGGCCACAGACCACACAGTGAGTGCGTGAACCTAGCAATCTCAGTGTGGGTTGCAAACCTACAAATCACCCTGTCTATATTTATGTCCAAATCTTTGGACTTTTACACTAGACTTTCGAGATGGAGCGTGGAAACAGGCCCTTCGGCCCAGCGAGTCCGTGCCGACCAGCGACACAAGCACTATCCTACACACTAGGGACAATTTACAATTTTACCAAACCCGCACGTCTTTTGGAGTGTGCGAGGAAACGGGAACACCCGGAGTAAACCCACGCGGTCACAGGAAGAACGTACAAGCTCCATTCAGACAGCATCCGTAGTCTGGATTGAACCAGAGTCTGTGGCGCCATTAAGGCAGTAACTCTATTACTGCCTCCCTATAATAGTCATTTATATAATTTACAAACTGCCCAAATCCTCGATGAACTCCACAGGTCACAGACCACAGAGTCTGCAACCCAGCAATCTTGGTGCCGTCTGCCAATTTACAAACCAGCCAATCTACACTTCACGATGCCTCAGCAAGGCCACCAGCATAATCGAGGACCAGTCTCACCATGGTCACTCCCTCTTCTCCCCTCTCCCATCAGGCAAGAGGTACAGTAGAGTGATCACGCACACCTCCAGATTCAGGGGCAATTTCTTCCCAGCTGTTATCAGGTAACTCAACCCATCCTACCAACAACTAGAGAGCGGTCCTGACCTCCCATCTACCTCATTGGAGACCCTCGAAGTAGCTTTACTTGGACTTCACTGGATTTATCTTGCAATATACGTTATTCCCTTTATCATGTGTCTGTACACTGTGGATGGCCTAACTGCAAACATGAACAGAATGCTGTGGAGGCCAAGTTAATGGATATTTTTAAGGTGGAGATTATTAGATTCTACATTAGTATAGGTGTCAGGGGCCATGAGGCAAAGGCAGGAGAATGGGGTTGAGAAGGAAAGATGGATCAGCCATGATTGAATGGCAAAGTGAACTTGATGGGCCGAATGGCCTAATTCTGCTCCTCGACTGTATGAACCTGAAGAAGGTGATCAGAAAATTGCAGCAGGATCCTGATCAGTTGTGCATCCTGGTTGAATGGTTGAAGATGAATACAGATACATGCAAAGTGTTGCATTTTGGGAAGTCAAACCAGGGCAGGACTTTCACAGTGAATGGCAGGGCCCTGGGGAGTGTTGTAGACCAGAAGGGTCTATGAAGGCAGGTACATGGTTCCTTGAAGGTGGGGTCATAGATGGATAGGATGGTCAAGGAGGTTTTTGGTACGTCGGCCTTCATCAGTCAGAGCACGGAGAATAGAAGTTGGGAGGTCATGAACTTGGTCTTTCCGCTGACTGGATAGCAGGCAAGAGGAAATACCTCGGTGCACGTGGGGATAATAGACGAATGGGAACTCACTCAGCAAGATAATGATGCACAGCAGGATGGCGATGATGGCTCCAGTGCCCAGGCCAGCCGCGACAATCGCCTCCGCTGAAGTGCAGTCCCCGTTTTCGTTGCACGGGCAGACCTTGATCAGCAGCACAGAGGTGGCGGAGAGAGGAGGGTTCCCCGAGTCTATGATCATGATGGGGATGTCATAGATGCCATCGTCCAGCATCCCGATCTTCAGGCTCAGCTGGGCATAATCTCCTGCAAGTTGGAAGAGAGAGCGAGCGGTGAATATGGATTAGTTTAGTTCAGATATATCGCGCAGAAACAATCAACTCTTTTGCCCAGGGTAGAGGAATCAAGAACCAGAGGACATAGGCTTAAGGTGAGGGGCGAAAGATTTAATAGGGGCTCTGGGTGGTAACGTTTTTGCACAAAGGGTGGTGGGTGTATGGAACGAGCTGTGGGAGAAGGTAGTTGAGGCAGGTACTATCACAAAGTTTAAGAAACATATAGACAGGTACATGAATAGGATAGGTTTAGAGGGATATGGGCCAAATGCAGGCAGATGGGACGGGTGTATATGGGGCATGTTGTTTGGTGTGGGCAAGTTGGGCCAAGGGGCCTGTTTCCACGCTGCATGACTATGAATCTATGTTAGGCATAATGGTGGGAACTGATTTTCCAGACAGTGGAATCAGTCAAACAAAGAACATTCTGGAAAGAACAGGAGTAACTCAGCGGGTCCGGCAGCATCTCTGGAGAACATGGCTAGGTGATGTTTCAGGCCGGGACTCTTCTTTAGACTTCAGACCATGTTTTCCAGAGATGCTGCCCGACTCGCTGAGTTACTGTACAAACCAGCATTTGCATCCTTGTTCTTACATGGAACAGTACAACACAGGAACAGGCCCTTTGGCCCACAATATCTGTGCCCAACATGATGCCAAGACCAACTTTCAGACTGTAGATAAAGCATGGAAACAAGCCCTTCGGCCCACCTAGTCTTCGCCGACCAGCGATCACCCCATCCACTAGCACTATATTACACACTAGGGACAATTTACAATTTTTACCTAAGCCAATTAACCTACAAACCTGTTTGTCTTTGGGGTGTGGGAGGAAACCAGAGCATCCGGAGAAAACCCACCCACAGGGAGAAATTTACTGGACATTACCTTGCATTAAACGTTATTCCCCTTACCCTGTATCTGCACATTGTGGACGGCTCGATTGTAATCACGTATAGTTTTTCCATTGATTGGACAGCATGCAACAAAAAGCTTGTCACTGTCCCTCGGTACATGTAACAACAAACCAACTCTAACTCTTCTCTGTCTCAAAGGGCTTCGGGAGCGGAGTAATTGAGGGGGGAGTGGGAGTTTTGGGGGTGGCGGAGATTGGACAGGCCGCGCGCCCTCACCGTTGAGGCGGGTTATGGTCCAGTTGCGTCGCACATCCTCGGGCGTGGCTGGCAGCTCGAAGACGAAGGGGCCGGTGTTGGGTTCGATGTCGAGATCGATGGCGGTGATGTTGATGGCGTTGGGCTCGGGCCTCTCGCAGATGGACACCTCCTGTGGAGAGACCTGGGGAGCGTTGTCGTTGTCATCCAGCAGCACAATCTGCAGCGTGCCCGTCCCGCTCGCCGGAGGGATACCTGCGGAGCAGCAGAGAGGGTTAGCTTCATGTTGGAGAGAACTCACCGCAACGGGGGACGGTCACAGTCATACAGTGTGGAAACAGGCCCTTCGGCCCAACTTGCCCATGCCGACCAACATGTCCCATCTACATCAGTCCCACCTGTCTGCCTTTAGCCCATATCCCTCCAAACCTGTCCCATCCATGTACCTGTGTAAACGTTTCTTAAACGTTGTGATAGTCCCTGCCTCAACTACCTCCTTTGGCAGCTCGGTCCATACACCCAACACCTTTTGCGTGATAAAGTTACCCCTCAAATACTATTAAATCTACCCCCCTTCACCTTAAAACTATGTCCTCCGGTTCTTGATTCCCCATCTCCAGGCTAGACTGTGTGCCTACACGATCTATTCCTCTCATTTGTGTGGGGAGAAACTGTTACGCTGCCATCAAACAAAGGGGAGGTCTAAACGCAAGTGACTGCAGATGCTGGCTTATACCAGATAAGTAACTCAGCGGGCCGGGCAGCATCTCTGGAGGATGTGAAAGGGCAGCGCAGTGGTGCAGCAGCAGAGTTGCTGCCTTACAGCTCCAGAAACCCACAGGGTGCCTCCCACATGTCAAAGACACGCGGGTTTGTAAATCAACCGGCCACTGTAAATTGCCCCTAGTGTGTAGGGAGTGAATGTGAAAGTGGGATATCATAGAACTAGTTGTGACCGGGTGATCTCTAGTCTGCGTGGACTCGTGGGGCTGAAGGACCCGTTTCCATGTGGTGTCATTCAATCCAATTCACAATATAACAAAAGTTCGCTTAAAACAAAAATCACTTCAAACAAGTTTGTTATCTCAGATTAAGTGGTTTTTCGAGCACTCGGCAAGCTAAGGAGGGTTAAGGTAAACCGGAAACAAACTGTCCACACAAGCAGCTCACATTGTACAGCAGAGTTGAGAGATATAGTGTCAAAAACAGGCCATTCAGCCCACCGGGTCCGCACCGACCCCCACACACTAACACAATCCTATACACATTAGGGACAATTTATAATTGTATCAAGCCAAGTAACCTACAAACCAGTACGTCTTTGGAATGTGGGAGGAAACCGAAGATACCGAGAAAATTGTCCCTAGTGTGTCGGATAGTGCTAGTGTACAGTGTGATCGCTGGTCAGCATGGACATGGTGGGCCGAAGGGCCTGTTTCTGCGCCGTATCTCTAAACTAAAACTTCAGTGCATTCTTTGGAGAGGGTGCAGAGGAAATTTACCAGAACGATACTTTGATTAGAGGGTTTCAGCCACGGGGAAAGGTTGGACAGATTTGGATTGTTTTCTCTGGAATGTCAGAACTTGTGTGGAGCCCTGATAGAGCCCAGTGTACTAAATTATGAGAGGCGTTGATATGGTAGACAGTCAGAACCTGTTCCCCCATAATTGAAATATCGAATACTAGATAGAGGGCACAGCTTTAAGGTGAGAGGAACAAAGTTCGAAGGAGATGTGCAGGGCAAGTATTTTCACACAGAGGGTGGTCAGTGCTTGGAACAGGCTGCCGGGGATGGTGGCGGAGGCAGATATGATAGTGGTTTTCAGATATACGCATGGATATGCTTAAATGGAGGGATATGGGTCATGTTCAGCATGGACAGTGTGGGCCGAAGGGCCTGTTCATGTGCCGTACATAGTAAAAATAAATACACAGCCTCGCCCACCCCAGAAAGGCTTTGCTTCCAAGGAGACTGGGCACAGCTCAAGAACACTACAAAAGCCACAGCAGACACGGCCCAGCTCTCATTCACACTCACACTGGCGCAAACTGCAACGGAACCAATCTGGAAGGGAATATAGCCTGTGAATAACCTCCAGTTAATTTCTTAACTCAGTTAAACATCACAACATGGTCTGGGAACAGCTCCATGCAAGACCGCAAGAAATTGCAGAGAATTGTGGAAGTAGCCAGACTATAACACCAACCAACCTCCCTTCCATTGACTCCATCTACACTTCACGCTGCCTCAGCAAGGTCACCAGCATAAATCAAGGACCAGTCACACCCTCTTCTCCCCCCACCCACCCGGCAAGAGGTACAGAAGTGGGAAAACGCACACCTCCAGATTCAGGGGCAGTTTCTTCCCAGCTGTTATCAAGTGAACCATCCTATCACCAACTAGAGAGCGGTCCTGACCTCCCATCTACCTCATTGGAGACCCGCGGACTATATTTGATCGGACTTTATCTTGCACTAAACGTTATTCACGTTATTTCTTTTATCGTGTATCTGTACACTGTGGGCGGCTTGATTGTAAGATGTATACTCTTTCTGCTGACCGGACAGCATGCAACAAAAGCTTGTCACTGTACCTTGGTACCTATGACAATAAACTACGCTGTATGTTGTCACATGGATTTTAGTAATGCATTTGATGACATCCCCCAAGGCTTGCAGTTCTGGCTGTCCCATTACTGCTAAAATTTGGAGGCTTTGGAGAGGGCACAAAGGAGCTTTACCAGAATGCTGCCTGGATTAGAGGGTTTCAGCTTCAAGGAGAGGATGGATTATTGGAGTTTGCACATTCGCCCTGTGACCACGTGGGTTTTCCCCCCACGCTCCAAAAACACTTAATTGTTTTCTGTAAATTGTCCCCATTGTGTAGGATAGTGCTAGTGTAAGGGGTGATCACTGGTCGGTGTGGACACGGTGGGCCGAAGGGCCTGTTTCCCCGCTGGATCTCTAAAGCATATAAAATGATGCAAGGCATCAACAGGGTAGAAAGTCAGTATCTTTTTCCCCCCAAGGGTGGAAATGTGCAACACTAGAGGACATAGGTTAAGGTGAGGGGAAAAGGTTAAAGGCGGTGTGCGGGGCAAGTTTTTTTTTTACAGAGTGGTGGGTGCCTGGAACGCATTGCCAGGGGTTGCGGACGAGGCTGATGGGATAGTAAATACAATACGAGTCATGTACAAGCAGATGATATTAGTTTAACCTGGCATCAAGTTCGACATTGGCCCTTGTGGCTAAGGGGATCAGAGGGCATGGAGAGAAGGCAGGTACAGGATACTGAGTTGGATGATCAGCCATGATCATATTGAATGGCGGTGCAGGCTCGAAGGGCCGAATGGCCTACTCCTGCACCTAACTTCTATGTTTCTATGACATAAACATTGTTGCCGGAAGGGCCTGTTCCTGTGCTATATTGGTCCATGTATGGGATTAACAGTGACTGGGTCGTGTGCATTTGGAATTGGCTTATTGACAGAGGACAGAGGGTTGTGGTGGAAGGACAATATTCAGGCAGGAGGTCTGTGACCAGTGGAGTCCCGCAGGGATCAACTTCACAATCTGGTTTGGGAACTGCTCTGCCCAGGACAAGAAGGCTCTGCAGAGAGTAGTGCGTTCGGCCAAACGCACTATGGGAACTACAAGCACCCCCTGCAGGAAGTGCAGGAAGGTGCAACTCCAGAGCGAACAATATCATGGGAGACCCCTTCCACCCCAGCAACAGACTGTTCAAGCTGCTACTGTTAGGCAAACGCCTCCATTGCCATGCTGTGAAAACGGAGAGGATGAGAAGGCGTTTCTTCCCAGAGGCCATTCGGACTGTAAACTCCTATCTCACCAGGGACTAACTTTACTGGACCAATTTACTGTTGTGAGGTGTCTTTTTAAAATAGCTGTTTTTTTTATTTTTTTCCTCCCACAAATATGTAATATGTGAATATGTGACTCTGTTCCATTCTGCTTTGTAGTTTTTTTTTTCCACAATCCACAAGCATTGCCACTTTTCATTTCACTGCACATCTCGTATGTGTACGTGAGGAATAAACTTGACTTGGCTTGGGAACTCTGCTGTTGGTGATATACATAAATGACTTGGACGTAAACGTAGGCAGGTTGGTTAGTAAGTTTGCAGATGACACCAAGATTGCTGGGGTCTCGGACTGTGAGGAAGGCTGTCAGAGCACACAGCGGGATATAGGTCAGCTACAGAAATGGGCAGAGAAATGGCAGATGGAGTTTAATCCAAGCAGGTGTGAGGTGTTGCACTTTTGGAGAAAAATATACAATTAATGTCAAGATCCTTAACAGCAGTGATGTACAGAGGGATACTGGGATCGTTCCATAATCTAGTCGTTTGACCACAGAGGAAAACGAAGAAAAATCGATTTGATGGATTGAAAGATACAGCGTGAAAAGAAGCCCTTCCACCCACTGAATCCCCGCCGACTGTTGATCACTCACTCACACTAGTTCTGTTATCCTAAGAATACTGCAGATGTCCAAATCTATAGAAAAATACTAAGGAACAAGGAACTGCAGATGTCCAAATCTATAGAAAAATACTATGTTGGAGTAACTCAGTGAGTCAGGCAGCATTTGTGGAAGGAAAGGAAAGGACAATTGAAGAAGGGTCCTGACCCGAAACGTCATCAATTCCTTTTCTCCAGAGATGCTGCCAGACCCACTACATTTCTTCAACTTTTTGTGTATATCTTCAGTTGTGAACCAGCATCTGTAGTTCCTTCCTACACGTTGAACTAGAGTGGACGGGGTGATCGATGGTTAGCGTGGGCTCGGTGGGCTGAAGGTCCCGTTTCCACGCTGCATCTTTAAACACTAAACCCGCAGCATATTTGATTACGGCCCCACTCATTGCCGAGACGCCACGGAGCGTTAGAACGTACCGTTGTCCGATGCCAGGAAGGTGGCGTTGTACATGTTGTTCCTCACGAACGGTGATTCACGGTCCAGCTCGCCGATTGTCGTGACTTGCCCACGGAGGGGGTCGATTTTGAGCCAGTTGGCTGGATCCGACAGCTTGGAGTATCTGAGGTTCAAGAAAGACGATAGATTACACCTCAAGGACCAGTCACACCATGGTCCAACCAACCTCCCTTCCATTGGCTCCATCTACACTTCACGCTGCCTCAACAAGGCCACCAACACAATCAAGGACCAGTCTCACCCCAGTTGCTCCCTCTTCTCCCCTCCCCCATCAGGCAAGAGGTACAGAAAGTTTTAAAGAAGGAACTGCAGATGCTGGAAAATCGAGGGTACACAAAATGCTGGAGAAACTCAGCGGGTGCAGCAGCATCAATGGAGCGAAGGAGATGGGCAACGTTTCGGGCCGAAACCCTTCTTCAGACCAAGAACGGTGATTCACGGTCCAGCTCGCCGACCAAGAAGAAGGGTTTCGGCCCGAAACGTTGCCTATCTCCATCGCTCCATAGATGTTGCTGCACCCGCTGAGTTTCTCCAGCATTTTGTGTACCCAAGAGGTACAGAAATGTGGCCTTTTTATCACCACAAGTTTATTTCTCTCCCCCCCCCCCCCCCCCACCACCTCAACTTTCAAGAAAGGTCTCGACCCGAAACATCATCCATACTTTATCTCCAGAGATGTCGCCTGACCCGCTGATTTACTCCAGCATTTTGTGTCTATCTGCGCTATAAACCTGCATCTGCAGTTCCTTTCTACACCTTTAGGCCCACCGAGCCCATTTCGACCATCAATTCCCCATTCACACCTAGTTCTATGTTATCCCACTTTCTCATCCACTCCCTACACACTGGGGGTCAATTTTACAGAAGCCAATTAACCTACAAACCTTCACGTCTTTGGCGTGTGGGAGGAAACCGTAGCACCCGGAGCAAACCCAAGTGGTCACAGGGAGATTGTGCAAACTCCGTTCCAGACAGCACCTGTAGTCAGGATCAAACCCGGGTCTCTGGCGCTGTGAGGCAGCAGCTTTACCCCTGTGCCGCCCCCTTAACTTGGCATCATGTTCAGTACGTACATTGTTGACTGGGCCCGATACTGTGCTGTACATTGTTGTGTAAAACTTAGAACAGTACAGCACAGCAAACGGGCCTTTCGGCCCACAATGTCCGTGCCGTAAATGATGCCAGACATGATGTCCTCTGCCTGTACATGATCAATATCTCTCTATTCCCTGCACTTCCATGTGCCTAACCAAAAACCTCTTAGTCACCACCATTATATCTGCCTCCCCACCAAACCTGGCAGTGTGTTCCAGGCCCACACCACTGTCGCACTCTCACTTAAAGTTATGCCCTCTACTGTTGGACATTTCCAACCAGTGAGTATGGTTCAGACTGCCTACCCTATCTACGCCTCTCATATACACTTCTTTATATAGTCCCCTTTATACATTATATACAGTGGCTTGCAAAGGTTTTCATACCCCTTCAACTTTTCCACATTTTGTCATGTTACAACCACAATCGTAAATGTATTTTATTGGGATTTTATGTGTTAGACCAAGACAAAGTGGCGCATAATTGTGAAGTGGAAGGAAAATGATACATGGTTTTCAAATTTTTTTACAAATAAAAAACTGAAAAGTGTGGCGTGCAAAAGTATTTAGCTCCCTTTACTCTGATACCCCTAAATAAAATCCAGTGCAAGCAATTTGCCTTCAGAAGTCACCTAATTAGTAAATAGAGTCCACTTGTGTGTAATCTAATCTCAGTATAAATACAGCTGTTCTGAGAAGGCCTCAGAGGTTAGTTAGAGAACATTAATGACCAAACAGCATCATGACGCCCAAGGAACACACCAGACAGGTCAGGGATAAAGTTATGGAGAAGTTTAAAGCAGGGTCAGGTTATAAAAAAAATCCCAAGCTTTGAACATCTCACGGAGCACTGTTCAATCCATCATCCGAAAATGAAAAGAGTATGGCACAACTGCAAACCTACCAAGACATGGCCGTCCACCTAAACTGACAGGCCGGGCAAGGAGAGCATTGATCAGAGAAGCAGCCAAGAGGCCCATGGTAACTCTGGAGGAGCTGCAGAGATCCACAGCTCAGGTGGGAGAATCTGTCCACAGGACAACTATTAGTCGTGCACTCCACAAATCGGGCCTTTATGGAAGAGTGGCAAGAAGAAAGCCATTGTTGAAACAAAGCCATAAGAAGTCCCGTTTGCAGTTTGCCACAAGCCATGTAGGGGACACAGCAAACATGTGGAGGAAGGTGCTCTCGTCTGATGAGACCAAAATTGAAGTTTTTGGCCTAAATGTAAAACGCTATGTGTGGCGGAAAACTAACACTACACATCACCCTGAACACACCATCCCCACTGTGAAACATGGTGGTGGCAGCATCATGCTGTGGGGATGCTTTTCTTCAGCAGGGACAGGGAAGCTGGTCAGAGTTGATGGGAAGATGGATGGAGCCAAATACAGGGCAATCTTGGAAGAAAACCTGTTAGTCTGCAAAAGACTTGAGACTGGGGCGGAGGTTCACCTTCCAGCAGGACAACGACCCTAAACATACAGCCAGAGCTACAATGGAATGGTTTAGATCAAAGCATATTCATGTGTTAGAATGGCCCAGTCAATGTCCAGACCTAAATCCAATTGAGAATCTCTGGCAAGACTTGAAAATTGCTGTTCACAGATGCTCGCCATCCAATCTGACTGAGCTTGAGCTATTTTACAAAGACGAATGGGCAAAAAGTTTGGTCTCTAGATGTGCAAAGCTGGTAGAGACACACCCTAAAAGACTGTAATTGCAGCGAAAAGGTGGTTCTACAAAGTATTGACTCGGAGGGGCTGAATACTTTTGCACGCCACACTTTGTTTTTTATTTGTAATAAAATTTGGAAACCATGTATCATTTTCCTTCCACTTCACAAATATGCACCACTTTGTGTTGGTCTATCACATAAAATGCCAATAAAATACATTTACGTTTGTGGTTGTAACATGACAAAATGTGGAAATGTTCAAGGGGTATGAAATGTTTTGCAAACCACTGTATGCCTTTATATAATCCCCTTTATACACTTAACATACTCCCCTTTATATACGTCCCTTGATACAACTTTTTATATGCCCCCTTTATACATGCCTTTACACACATCTTTACTTATACCCCTTAATATATGCCCCTTTATACACCATTATACATGCCCCTTAATGTATATACTTCTTTATATATGCCTGCTTGATACCTTTACATATGTCCCTTAATAAATCTTTATATGCACCCTGTGATATATGCCCCATATATGCACCCCGTGATATATGCTCCATACATGCACCCTGTGATATATACCCCTTATATGCACCGTGATATGTGCCCATATATGCACCATGTGATATGTGCCCCATATATGCACCCCGCGATATGTGCCCCTTATATGCACCCCGCGATATGTGCCCCTTATATGTACCCCGCGATATGTGCCCCATATATGCATCTCGTGATATGTGCCCCATATATGCACCCCGCGATATGTGCCCCATATATGCACCCCGTGATATGTGCCCCATATATGCACCCTGAGATACATGCCCCTTATATGCACCCTGTGATATATGCCCCTTGGTATGTCTTTATATACGCCCTTTGATATATCTTTACATAAGCTTAATATATCTTTATATATACGCCCAGTGATATGTCTTTATATATACGCCCCTTGATAAACTTTTATCAAGTCTATCCATCAACCTGTGACATTGTATGCCGGGCACAAGTCTCCTGTGGTCCCCACACCACCGCACCCCAGAGACGGGTGCTGACGTACCTCAAGGTCTGCTGCATGTATCGGTCGGGGTCCTCAGCGGTGAAGAAGGTGACCACCTTGCCCTCGGGCAGACCCTCCTGCTGCCGGACCACCTTGGGGTTGGGCACGAAGCGCGGGCTCTCGTTCACGTCGATGACGGTGATGGAGACGGTGGCAGTGGACTGAGGGGGGAGCTGGATGCCCTTGGTCAGGGACACCTGGTTCTCAGCGATCACCGTCAGCACAAAGGCTCGGTTACTCTCGTAGTCTATCGGCTGGGGGGGGGGAGGAGGGGAGGGGGAGAAGAGAGAGAGAGAGAGAGAGAGAGAGAGAGGAGTGAAGAGAGGATCGAAGGGAGAGGAGGGGAGAGGGTTTAAAAATAAATAGCACGGCCCGCAAGAATACACAAATCAATCAATACTATACACTCCCCCAGCAACAGGACCAGCACTTGTATCATCAGTCCATCACATAGACCAGACTCCCCACCATCGACCACATCTACACTTCACGCTGCCTCAGAAAAGCAGCCAACATAATCATAGACTTGTTCCACCCCAGTCATTCCTCCTCCTCCCTGCCCCTTCTGGCAGATGATACAGAAGCTGGAAAGCTCTCACCATTAGGCTAATGGCCCTGTCCCACTGTACGAGCTAATTCAAGAGTTCTCCCGAGTTTCCCCCGATTCGAACTCGGAGAATTACGGTAATAGCCACTCGTAGGTACTCGGGGCTCTCATGGACATTTTTCAACATGTCGAAAAATCTTCATGCGTCTTCCCGAGCTTACCGCGTTTCCCGAGTACCTGCCTTTAGCGTTACGAGCCGCTAAGAGACGTTCCGAACTCTGACGTACCCGCTACATACATTCTACGTACTTACCACGAGTTTGATTTTTTTTTTTAAAACTAGGGAGAGCTCTTGAATTAGCTCGTACAGTGGGACAGCCCCTTCAGGAACAGCTTCTTCCCCTCTGTTATCAGGTTTCTTCCATAAGCTAGGGTATTGTCAGATTCACCTCTACCCCATTGTGGACATTGGACTCTGGAACGGATGCTGAGACCTATATTCTACACTCTGTGTCTTTCACTTAGCTTTATCTGTTGTGTTTGAGTTTGACGATTGTATTTATCTCAAGTGGAGGGCACCGTTTCCATTTTGCATCTCTACATGGTGGCGCAGCGGTAGAGTTGCAGCTTTAAAGTGCCTGCGACCCAGGTTCGATCCTGACTATGTTCTCCCTGTGACCACATAGGTTTCCTCCCACACTCCAAAGGTGCACAGGTTTGTAGGTTAATTGGGTTTGGTAAAATTGTAAATTGTCCCTCATGTGTAGGATAGTGCGACTGTACAGAGTGCTATAGCACTGCTGGTCGGCATGGACTCGGTGGGCCGAAGGGGCTGTTTCCACGCTGTAAATCTAAAAAAATTAAACACTCTGCAGTCTAAACTAAACTATCCATGTAACTGCCTCAAATGTCTTAAAAAACCCCATCTTAATTGTCACCTATTTCTTTTTTACAGAGATGCTGCCTGACCGGCTGAGTTATCCCAGAGACCTGCGACCCCCCCCCTCAGTAGCACTATTCTACACACAAGGGTCAATTTAACCAAACTAATTAGCCGACAAACCTGTACATTTTTGGAGTGTGTAAAGAAACTGGAGCTAACCCATGAGTTCACAGGGAGAACATGCAAACGCCGTACAGACAGCACCCGTACTCAGGATCGAACTTGGGTCTCTGGCGCTGGAAGGCAGCAATTCTACTGCTGCACCACCGTGCCACATTTTTGTGTCTATCTTCGGTGTAAACCAGCATCTATAGTTACTTCTTACGCAAAGAGCAGCCTCATTTCATTGTATTGTGAAGCAGGTTTGTTAGCCACATGTTTTATTTAACTGGGACTATGGATATGCCTCTGCTCAACTGCTCCCCCTGGTGTTCAATGGCAATATTTATCCATCAACTATCACCATGGATGTGTTAAACCAATTCCCCTCACATCAGAGCCTGTGGGGGCTCATTGTGAAATCACCAGCTAATGCATTAGTTCAACTACTATAGTTGCCACATTTCAAGGAATATCTCATTCGAGCGGGAATCCACTGTGGAGGATGTTTATGTGAACTTTTATGAAGTTGTGTGCCTTGTTGCTTTTGTTAGCATGGCTGTATGGTAATTCGAGTTTCACTGCACTTTAATTGGTATGTGACAATAAAGTGATCTTTGAAACTTTGAACTTTGTAACCTGGGGCCATTGCTTTAGCCTTGTATTATTATCATGGGTTTGTTTATAAACTGAACTTAGTAGATTGTTATTGAGTTTTACAGAGTATACGGTGTTTACATATCAATTGGGCTGCTGCAAGTAAGAATTTAATTGTTCCATTTTGGACATATGACAATAAAAAGTCCACATTGGTCAGTCTGCTTCAGTTTATAAGATTTAGGAGCAGAATTAGGCCATTCGGCCCATCAAGACTACTCCGCCATTCAATCATGGTTGATCTATCTTTCCCTCTCAACCCTATTCTCCTGCCTTCTCCCCATAACCCTTTGACACCCGTACTATTCAACAACCTATTGAGCTTTAAGCATTTTAAGGGTGCAGCATGGAGACAGGCCCTTCGGCCCACCGAGTCCATGCTGACCATGTATCACCCGTTCCATGTTAGAGTTGGAGTGAGACGAGACCCTTTCCACACACTTCCATCTGCACTCACCTTGTCCACAGTGACCAGGCCATCGTTACTGTTGGGATCAGTGGGGATGATGAAGTGTCCTGCCGCGTCCCCGCCGATGATCCTGTAGGCCGCGTTCCACGCGTCCGTGTGGGGCTGGTCTTTGTCCGTCACCGTCAGGTTTGCCACGATGATATCAAACCTGTTCTCCGGCACTTCTCCGTAGAACTACAAGCGAGAGATAAGAAAATGATCGATGAGTTAACATCCTGCAACTACAGATGGATAGGGCCTGGACAGAGTGGATGTGGAGAGGGTGTTTTCACTAGAGGGAGTGTCTACGACCAGAGGGCACAACCGCAGAATAAAAGGACGTATCTTTAGAAAGGAGATGAGGACGAATTTATTTCGACAGAGGGTGGTGAATCTGTGGAATTCATTGCCACAGACAAGCTGTGGAGGCCAAGTCAATGGATATTTTTATGGCGGAGATTGAGGTTATTGATTAGTATGGGTGTCGGGGGTTATGGAGAGAAGGCAAAAGAATGGGGTTCAGAGGGAAAGATAGATCACCAATGGTAGGGTAGACTCGATGGACAGAATGGTTAAAATCTGCTCCTAGGACACGAATTATGACATAACAGGGCTCTCGCTTAACTTTTTTTCCCTGTTGCCATCCGGGCAACCTTGACATCTTTTTAGTTTGCCAAATGACAGTTTAGGTAGTCATTTAAGACGGTTTGCATGACGCGTGTGATAATGTGCTCAGGTGAAGTGCGTAGTTACCAGTCAGAATTATGCTCAATGAAGCATTCACATATAATGTTCAAGAAGGAACAGCAGATGCTGGAAAATCGAAGGTAGACAAAAGTGCTGGAGAAACTCAGCGGGTGCAGCAGCATCTATGGAGCGAAGGAAATAGGCAACGTTTCAGGCCGAAACGTTGCCTATTTCCTTCGCTCCATAGATGCTGCCGCATTCGCAGAGTTTCTCCAGCACTTTTGTCTACATTCACATATTACTTCTGCTTCAAACTAAACATATTCACCAATCAAGACATGATATATACCACAATGACATGCAGCAAAATTATAATACAGTATCTCAACTCTTTTTTATACATTGCAATGAATACAATTTTTATTAGTTCTTTCCACTTCCAAACAAAAATGTGGTTGGATTATTCAGCAAATGATCAACCTGTGTCAATAAATCCTGGACCATGCACACTACAGATTAATGCAAGCATGTTTTCTGTGAAGGACCGAAAATTACCATGACATGGCCATAGTATGGGTCGTTATTGCTATTGGCACAAACACTCTGGCTTCCCACATAATTTATCCATAACAAAATATACAGGTTGCACGGAAATTTCTAAAGGCATTTTATGATAATAGCTGTTAAAACCAACTATACCAATCTAACAGGTTAAACATTACACTAACTGACAAGAGATGGCCAAAGGACATAACTGCAGCAAATGTTCTTTTGGTAATATGTTTAAAGGTGTCAAAACAAATAATAACATTGGGAATTAAAACACATTTGATTGCATTCCATTATCAAACGTAGTCAATGTTCGCTCTGAAGACAATAAGGTCAGGGGGTGTGTGAATGTGTGGGGCGGATAGATGGCGGGGGGGGGGGGGGGGGGGGATTGAGAAGGCAATCGGTATGGAATGAATGGATTGAGGCAGGTGAATTAGTATGTGTTGGTTGGAGTATGTAAAATTGTGAGGGGAGAGCACGGGGGATGTCAGTGATGTTGAATGGGAGGGATCAGTACGGGATGGATGGGGGGGGGGGGGGTCAGTACAGGATGAATGGGGGGTTCAGTACAGGTTCAGCGGGTGAGGCAGCATCTATGGAGCTAAGGAAATGGGGGGGGGGATCAGCACAGGATGAAGGGTGGGGGGTCAGGACAGCGTGGATTGGAGGGTCTGTGCTGGATGAATGGGGGATCACTACAGGATGAATGAGGGGTATCAGTATAGGATGAATGGGGGGGGGGGATCAGTACAGGATGGATGGGGGATTTGGTGCAGGGTAAATGGAAGGTGGGTCAGTACGGGATGAATGGGTGGCTCAGTGCAGTATGAATCGGGGGATAAGTGCAGGATGAATGGGGGGGGGGGGGGGTCAGTACAGGAGAATCAATGTGTGGTGGGTAGAGTGATGAATAGATTGTGTGTGTGGTGGGGGGGGGGGGGGTAGATGGGGAAGGGAGCACAGGGGATGTCAGTGAGGACTGAATAGAGGAGGGAATGGGGATCAGTGTGGGATGGAGAGGAGGGGTCCCAGGATAAAAGGGGTGGAGGGGGGCATACGAGAGAGAGGGGGGGGGGGGGGAAGGGCAGACGAGGTGGGGAGGAAGAAAGGTCAGCGCTCCTCGGACAACATCGCCCCGCTGCCTTGGCCATCCCTGTCCAACGCCAAAATGCCCCCGCAATCAAAGATACTAGAGGAATACAGCCGCTGCCGTCGACACGAAACGTCACGCTCCTATTTTCCAGAGATGCTGCCTGACCCGCGCAGTTTTGTGTGCCTTTCGGTATAAACCAGTATTTGCTTGCCAAGCCGGACAAAATGAGTCTCTGTTTAGGTTGCCCGGCGGCACTTTGGGTGGTCATTGGCACCCGGGCAACCACTAATTTCGAGCCCTGCATAACAGCAGACCATTTGGCCCTTCAAGGCTGCCCTGCCATTCAGTAACACACAAGCCTTCCCCCCCCCCCCATTTTCCCCAAGGGCATACATGCACAAATACACACACTCACACGCAGATGCCCGGTACAAAGCATCCTTTCAGGTTGCATCACGGATAGACAAAAAGCTGGCGTAACAGCGGGACAGGCAGCATTTCTGGAGAGAAGGAATGGGTGATATTTCGGGTCGATTCGTCTGAAGAAACATCACCCGCTCCTTCTCTCCAGAAATGCTGCCTGTCCCGCTGAGTTACTCCAGATTTTTGTGTTTATCTTCGATTTAAACCAGCGCCTGCAGTTCCTTCCAACACATTTCGGGTTGCATCACAGCGTGGTTTGGCGACATTTCTGCTCGAGACCGCAAAGAAATTGCAGAGAGTTGAGGATGTAGCCCAGTCTATCGCACAGACCAGACTCCCCACCACTGACTCCATCTACACTTCACGCTGCCTCAGGAAAGCTGCCAACATAATCAAGGCCCACGCACATCCTGGTCATTCCCTCTTCTCTCCTCTCCCATCGGGCGGGAGATACGCAAGCTTGAAAATCCGCACGACCAGACTTAGAAACAGCTTCTTGACTATAATAAATCTAAACTATATTCTGTACTCCGTATCTTCCCCTTTGCTCTACTCATCGGACGTTAGTTTGATATTGATGTACACACAGTATGATTTAGTTTTAGAGATACAGCGGGGAAACTGGGCCTTCGGCCCACTGAGCCCGTGCAGACCTGCGATCACCTTGTACTGGCGTGTAGCACTATCCTACACGCCAGGGACAATCTACAATTATTACTGAAGCCAATTCACTTACAAACCCGCACGTCTTTGTAGTGCGGGAGGAAACTGGAGCACCCAGAAAAACTTGCCTGGTCACAGGGAGAACAAATGAATTCCGTAGTCAGGATTGAACCCGGGTCTCTAAGGCAGCTACTCTACCGCTGTGCCGTCCCTTTATATGATTGGATAACAGCAAAACAAAGCTTAACACTGTACCTCAGTACTAATTTAGGTTTAGTTTTACTAGTCACATGTGCTTATTATCCAAACATATCTGATATACCTTACATATATATATATATAATCAGTTCAAACTCAAGTACAATAGGTAGAGCAAAGGGGAAGATACAGAGTGCAGAATATGGTTCTCAGCATTGTAGCGCAGTAATTCTATTGACAAAGTCCAATGTCCGCAATGGGGTAGATAGAGGTGAATCGGACAGTACCCTGTTCAGAAGCCTGATAACAGAGGGGAAGAAGCTGTTCCCCAGTCTGGCTCGCTTTCAAGCAGTAATAAACATGACAATAATAAGCCTAAACTTAAACCAGCTGCTTTGTTTTGCTCTCCACCCAAATTTATGTGTAAATTCAGCAGATAAAAACGTCAGAAGTGAAATGGTAAAGGCTTTGGAATAATACAAATATGTTTTTTTTTAAATTTCTCCCTGGAGATGAGCCGTGACTGAGCGAGGAAGATGTGAACCCTGGGTCACGCCAGCAGTGACCAAGATAACGGTGAATGTGAAATGACGTGAGACATTTGGAGTCAGAGGCACACAGCGTCCTTCAGCCCAACTTGTCCACACCCAGAACATGCCTCATCTACACTGGGACTAGTCATAGAATCATATAGTGTGGAAACAGGCCCTTCGGCCCAACTTGACCACACCGACCAACATGCCCCATCTACACTAGTCCCATCTGCCTGTGTTTGGCCCATATCCCTCTAAACCTGTCCCATCCATGTACTTGTCTAAATGTTTCATAAACGATGCAACAGTCCCTGCCTCAACTACCTCCTCTAGCAGCTTGTTCAATACAACCACTACCCCTTGTGGTGAAAAAGTCAAATATCTCCCCCCTCACCTTATACCTCTGGCTTCTGGTTCTCGATTCCCCAGCTCTAGACAAGAGACTCTGTGCTTCCACCCGATCTATTCCTCTCATGATTTTGTACACCTCTACATGATCATCCCTCATCCTTAAGTGCTCCAAGGAATAGGGTCCTCGTCTGCACAACCTCTCCATGTAGGTCAGGCTCTCGAGTCCTGGAAACATCCTTGTAATTCTTCCCTGCGCCGTTTCCAGCTTGAATTTGGTGCACTGTTGCATCTTTCGATACTCTCCCCACCCTCAAACTACGTTTCCCATGCCAATGGCCAGGGAGTTTGGACCCAGTGTGTTTATTGATCCATGCAATACAAAGGCCGAGATAACAACATTCAACCCATTCCTCTTGGCTAGTGGAACCTCCCTCCAAAATAAAAATCTTTTAGAAGGCCCACAATTAATTCACACACCAAAATGATTTGGCAATAGTTTTAGGCTAAAGAATGCCACAAAGTGCTGCAGTAAGCAAAGTGCTGAAGAACGGTCTCGACCCGAAACATCACCCATTCCTTCTCTCCAGAGATGCTGCCTGTCTCGCAGAAGACAGTGGAGGCCAATTCACTGGATGTTTTCAAGAGAGGGTTACATTTAGCTCTTGGGGCTAGCGAAATCAAGGGATATGGGGAAAAAACAGGAAAGAGGTACTGATTTTAGATGAACAGCCATGATCATATTGAATGGCAGTGCTGGCTTGAAGGGCCAAATGGCCTATTCCTGCACCTATTTTCTATGTTTCTATGCTTGAGTATATGGCAATAAAATTCGACCACTAGAATTTGAAGCATCCATGCATGGTGGAGGTATAATGTAGTCATAGAACGATAGAGTGTGAAAACAGGCCCTTCAGCCCAACTTGCCCACACCCGCCAAACATGTCCCAGCTACACTACCTGCTTTTGGTCCATATCCCTCCAAATCTGTCCTATCCAAGTATCAGTCTGTTTCCTAAATGTTGGGATAGTCCCTGCCTTAACTACCTCCTCCGGCAGCTTGTTCCATACACCCACCACCCTTTGTGTGGAAACCATACCCCTTAAAAAGTTACCTTAAAAATACTTCAAACAAGAAACATTGAAATCAGACTTCCACAATGCACTAAACCATGATTTTAATACATCAAATTAAAAAAAAGTCGCCCCCTCCCACCACTCGGTCACTCCACTGCCACTCCGGGTACCCCCAAGGCCAGTGATCGCTCAGTCCCCCTTTCAAAAATGCTCCGTGGTCCCTGGTTCAGACGGAGAGCACCGCCAGATGTGACCTGGGAACTGAGGCCAGTTGTCCGTGATGTCTGGATCCCAATGCTCAGTGCTTTGTGTTTCAGAGTTGGCTAATGTTATTGATTTGTAATTAGTTGGCAAAACCTTAATTTATTAATCTGGAATATCCAGGGGGATGGAATAAGTGTAATATTAAAATGACATGCAAGGTTTCAGGCTGTCTGTCACAACATACAGCCCCGATAACCCATTATTTCCTTCAGTTAAATATTGGGAAGGTAGCACTATTGTCATTTGCCACTCAACTATTATGTTTGTTTACCTAACTATTTAGATGAACATCCTCAAGGAGTGTAATCAGATGGAAACCGATTCAGATGCCGATTCAGATGTTTAAGAGCTTGTTCAAAGAAGGGGCATATTTTAAAGGAGTGACAGAGATACTTGTAAGGGAATGTGTGAGGAGGTTATTATTTAGCTTTAGTTTTAGCTTGAGCCAGGACATCTGAAGATTCAAAGTTTAATACAATAATTGTGCTGATACTGACTCTAAACAACCACATAATGAATATCATCCATTCTGGAGGTTTTATTTATCTGATGCCATTTAAACTTCACTTGGATTTCAATCACTTTAATGTAAAAGTAAATGGGAATGGGAGCATTTGAACAAAAATTTGCCATCGGTACATATTAACTGTAATATAATAATGTATGCATGTTGGTAGGTGCAATCAAAACAAAGATCTTTTTATCATCGTCGTGTTATAAATACCACAGAAAATATTATGTTCTCTCAAGATCATATTAAATAGAATATTATTGCATAAATATATATTGTTATTGGACTTTGCATTTTGGAAAAGTCCCAGCTGAGAGGAAGACAGCAAAATACTGAAAATATTGGGGGTGAAAATGACTTCAGGACAGTTTGGTACAAAATTTGATCTGTGAAGTGCCCCATAAAAGATTACCGCATTAGATAAGCACCTGTGGACTTGAATGTAATAGGTTAGGTCCAGGGGGTCAGATATGGGGCTTTGTGTGTGGGCCAGTTATATTGTCAGTGCAGAGGAGCTAAGTGCAGAAATCTTTCCGCTCACAAAGAAAACCTAAGCACTTCTAAATAACAATTTTTTTAACATGGTTGCCGTGGAAAAGGATACAATATTCACTAGCTCAGCAAACGTGCATCTTTGAGCCGCCTGACAGAACTAGAGTATAGTAGAGGCGATAGGTGTTTGTCACTGTATTACATTCAACCTACTGAAACTGCAGTCATAGAGATACAGTGCAGAAACAGGCCCTTCAGCCCAACCTGCCCACGCCGACCAACATTTCCCATCTGCACTAGTCTCACCTGCCTGTATTCGGCCCGTAAAACATTATAACTTCTCTGCACCCTTTCCAACATCTTTCCTATAACATGGTACTCAACCCTATTTGCCTGTAACAGTGCATTCAACATAGTGTGTGCTGAAAATGCCAAGACCAATTGATTCACGGGCGACGCGGTGGGGCAGCTGGTAGAGCCGCTGCCTCACACGCCAGAGACCCGGGTTCAATCTGACTTTGGGTGGTCTGTGTGTGGAGTTTGCACGTGCTTCATGTGAGTGTGGATTTCCTCCGGCAGCTCCGGCTTCCTCCTACGTCCCATAGACGTGCGGGGTTGTAGGTTAATTGTCCTTCTGTAAATTGTCCCTAGTGTGTAGGGGGTGGACGAGAAAGTGGAATACCATAGAACTAGTGTGAACGGGTAATCAATGGTCGTCATGGACTCGGTGGGCTGAAGGGACTTTTTCTATGCTGTATCTTTTAATCAATCAAAAACATAACAGTAGTCAGAGAAGAGGCCAGAATTTAAAGAGCTCATCCCTCGGGGAGGTACTTTAGATCAAAGATGCATTTTTAGTATTGTGTTCAGTTTTAGTCACCTTGCGTCATTAAGCAGGAAAGGGTGCAGAGAAGATTTACGAGGATGTTGCCATGACTCGAGCACATGAGCTAAAGGGAGAGAGAGGTTAGACAGACTAGGACTTGGAGCGCAGGAGGCTGAGCTAATCCTATAGAGGCATTTTCATGAGGTGATACATAGGGTAAATTCACAGTCTTTTTTCCCCCAGAGTACAGGAATCAAGAACCAGAGGACATTAAGGTGAGAGGAAAGATTTAAGAGGGATCCAAGGGGCAACTTTTACACAAAGGGTGGTGGGTGTACAAGAGGAGTTGAGTATAGGATCAAACAGGTCCTTCTGCAGTTGTACAGGGCCCTAGTGATACCACACTTGGGGTATTGTGTGCAGTTTTGGTCTCCAAATTTGAGAAGGACATTCTTGCTATTGAGGGAGTGCAGCGTAGGTTCACGAGGTTAATTCCCGGGATGGCGGGAGTGGCTGGGCTTGTATACTCTGGAATTTAGGATGAGGGGGGATCTTATTGAAACATATGATTCTTAAGGGATTGGACTTAAGAGGCAGGAAACATATTCCCAATGTTGGGGTAGTCCAGATCCAGGGGCCATAGTTTAAGAATAAGGGGTTGGCCATTTAGAACGGAGCGAGGAAAAACTTTTTCACCCAGAGAATTGTGAATCTGCAGAATTCTCTGCCTCAGAAGACAATGGAGGCCAATTCTCTGCATTTCTTTCAAGAGAGAGTTAGATAGACCTCTTATAGATAGCAGAGTCAAGGGATATGGGGAGAAGGCAGGAACGGGGTACTGATCGTGGATGATCAGCCATGATCACAGTGAATGGTTCGAAGGGCCGAATGGTTTACTCCTGCACCTGTTGTCTACCGCTACGCGACCCAGCATCTTTCAACAGATCCTCAATGTATTAATTGCGCTACTTTGTGGAACTGGAAACCACGAAATGTCATCTAGAGGCAGCTTTCTAGATATTACTGCAGTTGCAACTTTCTATTACTCATTTCTGTACTTACTTACCGCGTTGCTTTTTATAGAGCGGGGCAGGCACCAGTCAGTCTCTTTTCTGCCCACAGGCTCCCCCTGCCACTACACTAGTGAGAGGCAAGAGTACAAAGCGCTCGTCCAGAACGCTCCTCGTGAGTTTATGAACAAACGGCTCCTTTTCACTTCCCCAAAACATCTCTTTCATTAGCAGACTGAAGCCTCCCGGTGCTTTCCCACCACGCTCGATAGAATCTGGGTGAAATTCCATAAATGGTGGTACAGTTGCTGCCTCAGAGCCAGAAACACGGGTTCAATCCTGACTATGGGCGCTTTCTGTCCGGAGTTTGGACATTTCCCTGTGACCACGTGGGATTTTTCTGGGAAAAACATATGTTTAGAGATAATTTTGTTTAGTTTAGAGAATAGAAATCAAGCCCATCGGACATCTAGTGCATGCCCACCATCGATCACACTGGTTCTATGTTATCCCCCTTTCTCAACCACTAGGGGCAGTCAACCTACAAACATGGACTTCTCTGGAGCGTGGGAGGAGACCGGAGGAAACCCTCACAGGAAAGTGTACACACTCCGCACACAGCCAGCACCCGAGGACAGGATATGTGGGGGGAGATAGCTTGAAGTGGCATGGTGGCGCAGCAGTAGAATTACCACCTCACTGCGCCAGAGACTCGCGTTAGATCCCGACTACGGGTGCTGTCTGTACGAAGTTTGCACGTTACCTCTTTGACCGAGTGGGTTTTCTCCGAGTGCTCCTCCCACATGTTCAAAGACTTACAGGTTTGTAGGTTAATTTGCTTTGGTAAAATTGTAAATTGCCCCAAGCATGAACAATAGTGATCGATGGTCTCGGTGGGCCGAAGGGCTCGTTTCTCCGTTGTATCTCTAAACTAAAGGTGCGAGACTGAGCGGAGGGGCAGCGGGCGGGGGAGGGGGTGTAGCGTACGTACGGTTGCAGAGGTGAACTCCGGTGGGTTGTCGTTGACATCGCGGATGGTAATGATGGCCGTGGCGGTGTTGGAGAGTCCGTACATCGGACTGCCCTCCATGTCCGTCGCTTGGATTATCAACGTGTACTGTGGAACTTTCTGCGGGAGAGAACAGGAGCGGAGGGGTTAGAATTGGTTGCAGAGAACACATGCCTCACACAGAGTCACAGAATCATACAACATGGAAACACACCCTTCAGCCCATGTACCTGTCCAAACGTCTTTTAAACCTTGCAAAAGTACCTGCCTCCCCTATATCCACTGGCAGCTTGTGCCATATACCTACCACCACTAAACATAAGGCTTCAGTTGCCTTCAGCCTATAACTTCTGGTTCTTGATAGTCAGGCTTTCAATCTATCTACTTTCAGTTTGAAGAAGAGTTCAGGCCCAAAACGTCACCTATTCTTTTTCTCCAGAGATGCTACCTGATCCACCAAGTTACTCCAGCATTCTGTGTCTATCTTTGGTATAAGCCAGCATCTGCAGTTACTTCCTACACATTGTGCCTATCCTCTGGTTCTCAATGTCCCTACTCTGAGTAATAGACTCTGTGGATGTACCCAACGTATTCTTCACACTTGTTTGGATTAAATTCCATCTGCCACTTAACCACCATATCTGTAGCTGAACAACGCTGCATACTTCCATCACTGTCCACAACTCCACCAATGTTGGTGTTATCTGCAAACTTACTAACCAGCCCATCTACATTTACATAATCAAAGAGTTGTCCCACCCCAGTCATTCCTTCTTCTTTTCCGCTCCCGTCTGGCAGAAGGTACAGAAGCTTGAAAGCGCACACCACCAGACTCAGGAACAGCTTTTCCCCCTCTGTTATCAGGCTTCTGAACGGTTCTTCCATAAGCTAGGGCACTGTCCAAATCACCTCTACCATCGGTAGACTTTGACTATGCAATTGATGCGTTACAATACTGAGAACTATATTCTGCACCCCTCTGCTCTATTGTACTTGAGTTTAACTTGCCTGTCTTTATGTATTGTATTAGTCTCACATGCCCATGTTTGGCCCATATACCCCTCTAAACCTTTCCTTTTCATGTAGCTGTCCAAATGTCTTCTGGACTTATCCTGTACGTTCTAGGAACAGAATTAGGATATTCGCCTCATGGAGTCTACTCAGCCAATCAATCTATCTTTACCTCTGAACCCCATTGTTCCGCCTTCTCCCCGTAACTTTTGATATCCTTACTAATCAACAACTAATCAAAATACCCAGTGCTTGGCCTCCGCTGCCGTCAGGATCGAACCCGGGTCTCTGGCGCTGTGGTCTAAAACACACTTCCTGTGAAAAGACACAACGTGCTGGAGAGACTAGGGTGGCACAGCAGTACTACCCAACCACACCTCCCCCACAAGAACGTCTGTGCTGCCTCACGTTTGGTTCCGATTAATAAACACCTCTAGGTCCCACAACCAGCCTTGGGCCAGTAACAACAGATGGTGCCAGCCCAGTCCCAAACCCAGCACGTAAGAGTCACGTTGTATTGTCATGTCCCAGATAAAACAATGACATTCTTACTGTTGCAGCAGCACAACAGAAGAAAACATAGTACCAGTAACAAAATAAACGATAGAAAAAAACACATTAAAAAAAAATATATATACACACACACACATATGCACACACACATATATGTATACACACAGACAAACAATCAATAATAGTGCAAAAACACAAAGCCAATGCTCCCAAGTGTACGTAGTTCAGAGCTCATTTGGAGGTTGTAGTGTTTAATAGCATGATGACTGTAGGGAAGAAGCTGTTCCTGAACCTGGATGTTACAGTTTTCAGCCCCCTGTACCTTCTTCCCAAAGGCAGGGGTGAAATGAGCGTGGCCAGGGTGGTGTGGGTCTCTGATGATGCTGGCTGCCTGTTTGAGGCAGTAGAAAGATCCCTCCCATGGTGGGGAGGTCAGATTCGGTGATGGACTGGGCAGTGTTCACCACTTTTTGCAACAGGTGCAGGAAGGAGCTGCAGAAGCTGTTTTAAACCAAAGCTAGACACAAAAAGCTGGAGTAACTCAGCAGGTCGGGCAGCCTCTCTGGAGAAAAAGGAATAGGCGACGTTTCAGGTAGAGACCATGGGAAACTAGACCATGGAAAAGATATAAACGGTGATATGGAGAAAACAGATGAATGAAAGATAAGCAAAAAAGTAACGATTGAGGAGAGGTGGCGCCCACAATGGTCCATTGTTGGCTGTGGCAAGGCGGAAATGAGTTATGCAATGAAACTCAGCAGGACGACAATGAAACTAAGTAGGATGACTGGGGTGGGGAGGAAGAGGGGGAGAGAGGGAGGGGGAGGGGAGAGAAGGGAGAGGGGGAGGCGGGAGAGGGGGAGGGTGGAATGGGAATGCAAGGGTTACTTGAAGTTACTTGAAATCAATATTCATACTGCCAGGCTTGTTTCACACAGCTGAGTCCCCATCCAAGCCAGAAGCACTCAGGTGCCAGTTGCTAGGATACGGGGAGATCACCAATTCCGAGATCTGTCCCTGAGAAATTTCCCACAACGAACACGGGTCCCTGGGGAAAGCCAGCTTCCAATAAAAATTCCACCTTGCCGAGAATCACCTCTCTCCTTTCTTTGAAATACGGGCTTTTCTCTAAACCAATAACACTATCAGATTTCCTCCACCAAACAATGAAAAGCCTCCGCTCGCTTTAGACTTCAAGGGGACGGGTCACCACGGGGTCACACACACTGCGTAATTATTGCTGGAGGCAACATGGGCATTATCGCTCATTTAGAACACGGAGTAGCGCAGCTCAGGAACAGGCACTTCTGCCCGCAATGTCTGTGCCCAACCTGATGCCAAGATAAACTGCAATCGCAGGTGCTGGTTCACAGCAGGGTTGGGAACAGCTTCATCCAACGCTAGAAATCGCAGAAACTTGTGGACGCAGCCCAGAGCATCGCACAAACCAACCTCCCATCCAGCAACTCCATCTACACTTCAAGCTGCCTCAGCAAGGCCAGCCGCATAATCACGAATGTCGAACCCTGGCCACTCCCTCTTCTCCCCTCTCTCAATGGGCAAAAGGTATAGAACAGGGATTCCCAACCTTTCTTGTCCCATTTACCCCTGGCAACTTTCATAACTTCTTCCCCCCCTATATAAGTTATTTCGCTTATTTATGAACAACTAATGATGAACAGACACCAGAACCAAACAGTCAATCACTGAAAAAAACTATATACAAACCCAGAATCAAATTTACCCCCTGGGTAGGCGAAATGTACACCCTGGGGGTAAACTTACCCCTGGTTGGGAACCCTTGGTATAGAAGCTTGAAAACGCACACCTTCAGATTCAGAGACAGTTTCTTCCAAGCTGTTATCAGACCACTGTACCATCCTACCACAGCTAGGGAGCAGTTCTGAAGTACTATCTACCTTATTGGGCACCTTGGGACTCTCTTTGATCGGACTTTATCTTGCACTAAAGGTTATTCAAGTTATTCCCTTTATCATGTATCTATACACTGTGGTGGGTTCGATTGTAATCATGTATAGGCTTTCCGCTGACAGGCCCGACTACTTTGGGTGGACATGGGGATGGGGACTGGACTTTGTGCTTTCCCCCACAGTGGGAACCATTGTGGGGGGATGTTTTTATGTTTTAATGTTAAATTTCTTTAATGCTATGCTGTATTTTTATTAGTGTGCTGCAAGGACATCTGAATTTCCCCTGAATAAGGGGATTAATAGTAATGTTATGTTATGTATCTATACACGGTGGTGGGTTCCGATTGTAATCATGTATAGGCTTTCCGCTGAATGGATAGCATGCAACAAAAGCTTTTCACCATACCTCAGTACATGTGACAATAAACTAACCACAACACACAAAAAAGACAGTGCTGGAGTAATTCAGTGGGTCAGGCAGCAGCTCTGGAAACATAGAAAATAGGTGCAGGAATGGGCCATTCAGCCCTTCGAGCCAGAACCGCCATTCAATATGATCATGGCTGATCATCCACCATCAGTATCCGTTCCTGCTTTTCCCCGATATCCCTCGATTCCGTTAGCCCGAAGAGCTAAATCTGACTCTCTCTTAAAAACATCCAGTGAATTGGCCTCTACTGCCTTATGTGGCAGAGAATTCCACAGATTCACAACTCTGTGGAGTGCGAAGGTTTTCACCCGGAGAGTTGTGAATATTGTTGTTGTTTAGATCTAAGTTCTAAATGGCCTACCGCTTATTCTTAAACTGTGACCCCTGGTTCTGGACCCCCCCCTTACACATTTTTCCATTGTCCAATCACTTAAGAGTGTTATATGTTTCTATGATCCCCTCTCATCCTACTAAATTCCAGTGAATACAAGCTCAGTTGATCCATTCTTTCATCATGTCAGTCCCACCACCCCAGGAATTAACCTGGTGAACCTACGCTGCACTCCCTCAATAGCAAGAATGTCCCTCCTCAAATTAGGAGACCAAAACCCACCAGGGCCCTGGTACAACAGCATTCGGGCATCCTTGCTCCTAAACTCAAATCCTTTTGCAGTGAAAACCAACATGCCATTAGCTTTCGCCACTGCCTGCAGTACCTGCATGATTACGTACAGTGAGTGATTGGCAAGAACACCTCTTCTTTTCCTAATCTGACACCATTCAGCTGAAGAAGGGTCTCGACCCAAAACGTCATCCATTCCTTCTCTCCAGAGATGCTGCCTGTCCCGCTGAGCTACTCCAGCATTTTGTATCCACCATTCAGATAATAATCTGCCTTCCTGTTCTTGCCACCAAAGTGGATAACCTCACATTTATCCCCATTATACTGCATCTGCCATGTATTTGCCCACTCACCCAACCTATCCAAGTCACCCTGCAGCCTCATAGCATCCTCCTCGCAGCTCACACTGCCACCCAGCTTTGTGTCATCTGCAAATTTGGAGTTGTTACATTTAATTCCCTCGTCTAAATCGTTAACATATATTGTAAATATAGTACTGAGCCTCCAGCACCCCACCAGTCACTAGTCACGAGAACATGGATAGGTGACATTTTGGGCCAGGACCCTTCTTCACATTCGAAATGTCACCTATCCATGTTCTTCAGAGAAGGCGTCAAAACAGTGGCACAGCAGTAGAGTTGCTGCCTCGTGGCACCAGAGACCCGGGTTCGATCGTGACTGCGGGTGCTGTCTGTACGGAGTTTGGACACTCTCCATGTGACCGTGTAAGTATTCTCCGATTTCTTCCCACATCCCAAAGGCGTGCCGGTTTGTAGATTATTTAGCTTTTGTAAAAAGATTGTAAATTGTACCTAGTGTGTAGGATAGTGCTAGTGTATGTGGTCGGTGAGGACACGGTAGGCCGAAGGGCCTGTTTCAGCGCTGTTTGTCTAAACTAAACTAAGATGGTGCCTGACCCATTTGGTTACTCCAGCACCATATGTCCTATTCAGCATTCTCTTCTGTCTGTACACAATCCATATCCCTCCATTCCCTGCATATCCATGTGCCTATGAAAAAGCCTCTTAAACTATTGTAACTACCTCCACCACTACCCCTGGCAGCACGTTCCCGACACCCACCACTGCATAACAACTTGCCCCACACACCTCCGTTAAACGCTGCCCCTCTCACCTTCAAGCCCTGCCCTCTAGTATTCTGGGAAATACGTCCTGACTACTTACACCTCTCGTAATTGCATATACCGTTATCAGATCTCCCCTTAAACTCCGACGCTCCAGAGAATACAATCCCATTTAATTATTTATTCACCTCCCTCTGATGTAGCTCTGACCACGACTAATCTTTATATCTTAACTTCAGATACCTGCCTTGTTCATTAATCCTTGCCTTAACCTTTTATATTTAGAAATGAAACTCCAGGAATTTCAGGAAAGGAGCGTTTCAAACATTCCAGCTTTCGAACATCAAAACTTTGTCTGGTTCCGAATGCCTGCGTGAGGGAGCCTGTTTCTGTGCTGTATCTCCAAACAAAATGTGTTTAATTTGGTATTGATTTCGGCACAGACATTGCGGGTCGAAGGGCCTGTTCCTGTGCTGTACTTTCTTTTCTCTCCATTATAACCATTGACCCAAGTAAAATCTAAATAGCTCCAATGACAAAAGTTTAAATAATTAATACAAATTCTATGTCCAGGTTAGATGGGTCATCTTGGTGGCAGTAGGAGGTAGTTGAGGCAGTTACTATCGCAACATTTAAGCAGCATAAAAGACAGGAATATAGAAAGGATAGGTTTAGAGAGATATGGGCCAAATGTAGGCAGATGGGACCAGTGGAGATGGGACATGTTGGTGGGTGTGGGCAAGTTGGGCTGAAGGGCCTGTTTCTGTGTGCCTCTTAGACCGCAAATCTCATACAATGCTACATGTTTAACACAAAGGAACACTTGTTCCATTAATTCCAAGTGTTGAATAGAGATTCTGGTTGTTCCCAGCAACCGAACAATGCGAATTAGCTGCATTAACAGCCTCTCCCTGTCTCAGATCAGTATACACCGGGGAAGGGAGATTTGCCTGTTCCTTTCTTACAAAGAATTCAGCAGACCTGCCCTGACTTACTCAAGCAAGAGATAATGTTTCAAGAACAAGAGCACTGAGGGCCAGGGTGTTAATATTTTAAAAGCTTCACACAAATCGCAACCCTCTACCTCCACACGATTTCTCTACTAGAATATTTTAAACACTACAACGTTATTGATCGACATTCTGTTCAACAGACAATATTACAACAAAGAGGTGGAAACTAATTTTACTTAGAAGGTGTAAGAAGAAACTGCAGATGCTGGTTTACACCAAAGATAGTCAGCGGGACAGACAGCATCTGCGGAAAAAAGGAACAGGTGACGTTTCGGGCCGAGATCCTTCATCAGAAGAAGGGTCACGACCCAAAACATCACCTGTTCCTTTTTTCCCCCAGACATGCTGCCTGAACTGCTGAGTTACTCCAGCATTTCGTGTCTATCACTGAGAAGGTGGTGGATAGATGGAACAAGCTTCCAGAGTGAGGTAAGTACTATAACATTATTCCCTTTATCATGTGTAGGAAAGAACTGCAGATTCTAGTTTAAATCGAAGGTAGACACAAAATGCAAGAGTAACTCAGTGGAACAGACTGCATTCCTATAACAAAAGGAATCGAATATTGGGGCAAAGAGGTCCTTCTGCAGTTGTACAGAGCCCTGGTGAGACCACACCTGGAGTATTGTGTGCAGTTTTGGTCACCTAATTTGAGGAAGGACATTCTTGCTATCGAGGGAGTGCAGCGTAGGTTTACATGGTTAATTCCCGGGATGGCGGGACTGTCATATGCTGAGAGAATGGAGCAGCTGGGCTTGTACACTCTGGAGTTTAGAAGGATGAGAGAGGATCTCATTAAAACATATAAGATTGTTAAGGGTTTGGACATGCTAGAGGCAGGAAACATGTTCCCGATGTTGGGAGAATCCAGAACCAGGGGCCAGTTTAAGAATAAGGAGTAAGCCATTTAGAACGGAGATGAAGAAACACTTTGAGTGTGGAATTCTCTGCCTCAGAGGGCGGTGGAGGCAGGTTCTCTGGATGCTTTCAAGAGAGAGCTAGATAGGGCTCTTAATAATAGCGGTCAGGGGATATGGGGAGAAGGCAGGAACGGGGTACTGATTGGGGATCATCAGCCATGGTCACATTGAATGGTGGTGCTGGCTCGAAGGGCCGAATGGTCTACTCCTGCACCTATTGTCTATCATCCCTGGAGAGAAGGAACAGGTTTCGGGTCGAATTAGTCTGAAGAAGGGTCTTGATCCGAAACGTCACCCATTCCTTCACTCTCAAGATGCTGCCGACCCGCTGAGTTACTCCACCATTTTGCGTCTTCCCTTCAAGATGTATCTGTACACTGCAGACGGCTCGATTGTAATCACGTATTGTCTTTCCGCTCTCTGGTTAGTACACAAATGCTTTTCATTGTACCTTGGTACATGTGACAATAAACTAAAGAATATTCAAAAGACATTTGTGAAGGTAGCAACTGCAGATGCTGGTTTACACCGAAAATAGTCACAAAGTGCTGGAGTAACTCAGCGGGTCAGGCAGCATCTCTGGGGAAAATAGGTGACATTTCGGGTCGAGACCTTTCTTCAGAGAGAGTCAGGGAGAGGGAATCTGGAGGTATTAAAGACATTTAGACAGGGTCTTGGGTAGGAAATGTTTAGAGGGCTATAGGCCAAACGTAGGCAGGTAGTATGTTGGTCAATGTGGGCAGGTTGGGCTGAAGGGCCTGTTTGCACGTTATATTACCTTTTCAAAGATAATTCCCAAAAAACCCTGCAGATCAAACTCAGCGTGGTAACACCACTGCATGTACGCGCCTCATGAAAAATCAATGAAGTGCAAGAGGGTGAGGCAGCACACAAAAGCCACCACATTTCTGGCGCCATCTTGTTCCCATCATGTCTAAAGTTGCTTAAATTGTTTATGTCTTAACTTAGCCATAAATCTATTTGACAGTCCAAACATTTGTTCCTCTTAAGTGATTAGCTCACCCTTGCTTCTCTAACGTGAGCGCTTTACCATTGTTCATGAAATGTCCTTCCTTCTGAGGCAAGTTCATAAATTATAGATGGGCCGTTCGGCCGATCAAGTTACACTACAATTCAATCATGGCGTGTCTACGTTTCCCTCCCCCATTCTCCTGTCTTCTCCCCATAAAACCCAGACATTCTTACTAATCAAAAACCTGTCAATCTCCGCGACAAAAATACCCAATGACTTGCGTCCACAGTTTGTGCGTTCTTTGTGCGACCACATGGGTTTCCTCCAGGTGGGTTAGTTGGCTTTGGTAAAATGGTAAATTGTTGGACAGTGCTAGTGTACGGGGTGATCACTAGTCAGCGCAGTCTCTGTGGTTTCCGCGATGTATGACTCTACGAATAGAGAAGACACATTACCTCACGGTCGAGACCTGCAGCCACCGTGAAGATGTCCCCGGTCTGATTGTTGATGGTGAACATGTTTGAGGAGGGACTGCTCGGATTTTGGGAGAGGATCTTGTATCGCAAAATGCCGTTGGAAGTGTTGGGGTCATCGGCGTCAATAGCAGTCACGGTCATCACAAATGTGCCTGTGGAGATGAAGGGACAGCGTTAAAACGGCAATTACAGTTAAACATTAGACTTTACAATATGACATGGAAGCAGGCCCTTCGGCCCACTGAGTTCGCACTGGCCAGTGACACTAACACTCTCCTACACACCAGGGATAATTAACAATTTACAGGAGCCAATTAACCTACAAACCCGCACGCCTTCGGATGTAGGAGGAATCCGCAGCACCCGTGATACCGTTAGTATCTCCACCAATGTAAAGCACTTTGGCCAACGAGAGTTGTTTTTTAAATGTGTTATAGAAATGAAAGTGACTTGACCAGGACGAAACCCACATGGTCACAGGGATTACATGCAAACTCTGCACAGACAGCAGCCATAATCAGGATCGAGTCTGGGTCTTTGGCACTCCAAGGCAAGTCTACCGCTGCGCCACCATGCCGCACCATTATTCACAGAACATGCACTGAGAGAAAAGGCTCGGAGTAAAACACAAGGAATACAACTATTTTCCCCCAGCGTGGAAGTGTCCAACACTAGAGGGCATAGAGGGGAAATGTTTACTGGAGATGTGGAGCAAGTTTTTCTTTTGCACATAAAGCGGTGGGTGCCTGGAATATGATGGCAGGGACGGCCTCCTGCACCCCTCCAATCTTAAGAAGGGTTTCGGCCCGAAACGTTACCCATCTCCTTCACTCCATAGATGATGCTGCACCCGCTGAGTTTCTCCAGCATTTTGTGTACCCCCTCCAATCTTACCTGGTTTTGACCCTTCAGGGACTGAGCCGTTCCAGGTGGGATGCAGGAACTCTGGACGATTGTCGTTCATGTCGATCACGTTTATGACAATGTCGATTGGGTTTTCCACCTGGTTTCCGTTCAAGTCCACGGCGTGGGCTCGGAGCTGCAGGAGAGCACGTGAAGGAACACACAGGTCGTAAGCTCATAAGTCACAGGATCAGAATTTGGCTCTTCGGCCCATCAAGTCTACTCCGCCATTCAATCATGGCTGGTCTATCTTTCCCTCTCAACCCAATTCTCCTGCCTTCCCCACATGACCCCGCACTAATCATAAATCTGTCAATGTTCACATTAAAAATATCCATTGTGATGGCCTCATTGTACCTGTACACTGGGGGCAGCTTGATTGTAATCATGTATAGTCTTTCCGCTGACTGGTTCGCACGCAAAAGTGAAAATAAACTAAACTCAGCTCAACCCGTCAATCTTTGCCTTAAGCATATACATTGACTTGGCCTCCACAGCCGTCTGTGGCAATTAATTCCAATCGAAGAGCTACAGTGATCACATTAGATTTTAGAGATTGCAGCGCAGACCGAGGTACAGTGGGAAGCTTTATTTGCATGCTAACCAGTGAGGGGAAAGACAAAACACTCATTCTTCAGACAGGGGAGAGGAAAACTAGAGGTATGAAAATCTACAAAACAAATCAGAGCCCGCACCGATGACCAAGGAGCCCACAATGGTCCATTATTGGCTGTGGTGGAAGTGATAACAGAAACTAGCAGGATGAGTAGGGTGAGGTAGAGACCGAAAGAGAGGGAATGCAAGGGTTACTTGAAATTAGTTTAGAGAAACAGCATGGAAACAGGTCTACCGAGTCCACGCCAACCTCCGATCCCGATACACTAACACTGTCCTACACACTAGGGACAGCTTGCATTTTTTACGAAAGCAAATTAACCTGTATGTCTTTTACTGCACCTGAGTACACCTGACAATTAAATAAACTAAAAAAAGGGTCTCAACTTGAATCGTCACCCATTCCTTTTCTCCAGAGATGCTGCCTGACCCATTGAGTTACTGCAGCTTTTAGTGTCTGTCTAAATGCAACAGCAACAAACCTAAACCAGAGCGGCCAGACTCACGTGGTATGAAGGTATCTGTTCCCGATCCAGAGGTCTGGTCACGATGAGTTGTCCAGAGATGGGGTTAATGCTGAACAGCCCGTTAGGCGGCTGGTCGGCTCCCGGGCCTGTGACACTGTAGCGCAACGAGCGATTTTTATCTCTGTCCGATCGGATCTGTAAGAAGAGGAGAAATCACTTAATATCGGATCAACACTCAATCGGAGGCAATAGAACCGCCCGTCCCACTGTACAAAGTAATTCACGGGTTCGCCCCCGATTCGAACTCGGAGAATGTCCGTAGCTGGTCCGTAGGTGTTCGTGGATGTCTCGTAGCGACTCGTACGAGTAAAAAGCGCCAATTTTTTTTCATCGCGAGTATTTTTTTAAAACTCGTGGACATTTTTTGCGGGGATGAAAAAACATCACGAGTTTACCGGATGTCACGGGTACCTACCGTTAGCATTATGAGCCATTATGAGACATCCACGAACTCCTAGGGACCCGCTAGGGACATTCTCAGAGTTTGAATCAGGGGAAAGCTCGGGCTAACTCCTGATTTGCCTCGTACTGTGGGACAGGGGCTTTAGAACTAGGAACTGCATGGGTTACACGAGGGTTTCTGGGTTTTGCTTTCTACTACATTGGGTTTTTAATTTGTTACATTCATTTTTGTTTGGTCATTGGTGTTACCTGTTGAGTACTGTGGTTACAGACCAGTTGTGCTGCTGCAAGTAAGAATTTCAGTGTTTCATTTCTGTACTTATGCCAATTAAACGTAAAAGGACAACAAAGTGCTGGAGCACCAGAGGGTCAGGTATAGGTAGTGTTAGTATGATTTGACTGGATATCATGCAACGGTTTTTCACAGCAAATGAGGCAATAATAAACCCAAACTAATATTGAAAGCCCGTGGCCAAAAGCAGACCAAAGAGATCATATTTGGCCAATGGATAAATACTAGACATATTGATGGGTTTAAAGCTATAGCTCTTCAAAAGGGGAATCAAGTACCAGAGGACATAGGTTTACGGTGAGAGGGGAAGGATTTAATACGGACCTGAGAGAGCAACGTTTCACACACATGGCAGTGGATAAATGGAATGAGCTGCCAGCGGAGATATTTGAAGGAGGTATAATAATAGATGCAATAAGATACTTGGCCAGGTATGAAAGGTTTGGGGGGATATGGGCCAAATGCAGGGAAATGGGCCTAACTTAGATTGGGCATCCTTCTTGGTATGAGGAGCAATTTATTCCACCCAAAGGGTGGTGAGGATACGGAATGAGCTGCCAGAGGAGGTCATTGAGGCAGGTACGATAACAGCATTTAAAGCATACTTGGGAAGGTACGCAATTAGGAAAAGTTTAGAGGGATATAGGCCGAATTCAGGTAAATAAGACTAGCTTAGATAGGTGGTTGAGGCAGCATTTAAAAGACATTTGAACAAGGAAGGTTTAAGAAACATTTGGACAGGGTCATGGATCGGACAGGTTTGGAAGGACATTGGGCAAAGGCAGGCAGGTGGGACTAGTGTAGATTGGACATGTTGGTCGGAGTGGGCAAGTTGGGCCATAGGACCCGTCTGATGAAGAGAGCTACCAACTGAGCAAATATAATCCTTCAGATAGTCCAAAGACAATTCCCACTGCAGTGTGCGAAAGAGCAGCTGTGCATGGTAGTCAGTGGGTTAATAAAGTATGAAGAAATTGTGTGGTTACAATTTACACATTTAAAAAAATGAATGCAAGGTTTTAATTTAGTGGAGTCTTAAAGACGCTGCAGGCATTTATAGAATACAGCACATACTTCTCTGTAAAAATAACTTCTACATTTTGCTGAACAATTACCAAAGAGTAAAACCACAGAACCCACAAGAAGCATTTAGTTGAGAGATACAGCACGGAAACAGGCCCCTCGGCCCAGCGTGATCACCCACTCACACTAGTTCCATGTTATCCCACCTTCTCATCCACTCCCCACACACCAGAGACAATTTACAGGGGGCCAATTAACCTACAACCCCGCACGTCTTTGGGATGTGGGAGGTGTACCTGGAGGAATCATGTGCACATGCTCCCCAACCATAGTCAGAGTTCTACAGCATGGAATCAGGCCCTCAGCCCAACTTGTTTAAGCTGAAGGGCTTCCCATTTGCCTGCATTTGGCCCATATCTCTCTAAACCCTTCCTTTTCATTGATACATCCCAATGTCATAATTATACCCTCTCCTACAGCTTCCTCTGGCAGCTCGTCTAGATATGGATTACTCCAAGAGAAAAAAGTTGCCCGAGGTCTCTCTTAACCCTTTCCCCTCGCTTGTTAGTATCTAGAATTAGAATCCTTTACCCTGGGATAAAGACTGAGAATTCTCTTTCATCTCTGCCCCTCTTGATTTTTAGTTTAGTTTATTGCTGCATGTACTGAGGTACAGTTAAGTTTTTTGCTGCGTGTTATTCAGACAGAGACTATACCCGATTAGAATCGAGCCATCCACAATGTACAGATAAGGATAACGGGATTAGCGTTTAGTGTAAGTCCAGAAAAGTCAGATTAAAGATAGTCCAAGGGTCTCCAATGATAGATGGGAGGTCAGGACCGCTCTCTAGGTGGTGATAGGATGGTTCAGTTGCCTGACAACAGATGGGAAGAAACTGTCCCTGAATCTGGAGGTGTGCTTTTTCACACTTCTGTACCTCTTGACTGATGGGAGAGGGGAGAAGAGGGAGTGGCCGGGGTGAGAATTGTCCATGATTATGCTGCTGGCCTTGCCGAGGCAGCGTGAAGTGTAGATGGAGTCAATGGAAGGAAGGTTAGTTTGCACGATGGTCTGGGCTGCGCCACAACTCTCTGCACTTGTGTGAGAAGGTCACCCCTCCTGAAGGTCTTAAAAGATCACACGTTCTATGGCCTTGGAGATGATAGAACATCCACGGATGCCTTCATCCAGAACTGGGCGTAGAAATAGCCACTTCTTTATGATTGTGGATTTTGGGCTGGTTTAATCCGGGGCATCTCTTTAAGCTTGTCTTGTTACATTCAACAAAACAGTTTTGGGAGCGGTCTCCATGGTTTACAGATAATCTGATGAGACTGCACATTGTTACAATTTTAAAATCTACTTTTCCCTACTCCTATTCTCAATTAACCAGACACCCACATTCCTGGTCTGCGCAACCAACCAATATAAAATATTTCCAATAAGCCCCAACTGAGAAGAACAATGAGTTCATTCGTTCATGTCTATTTTTACTGTGTGGTGACAACTTCTTGAATTGTTGCAGCCCATAGAATCATACAGTGTGGAAACGGGCCCTGCCTGCGGCCCAACTTGCCCATGCAAACAACAATGCTCCATTTACACTAGTCCCACCTACCTGCGTTTTGTCCATATCCCTCAAAACCTATCCTATCCATGTACCTTGTCCAAATGTTTCTTAAACATTGTGTTAGTACGTGCCTCAACTACCTCCTCCGGCAGCTTGTTCCATACCCCCTTTGTGTAAAAAAAAGTTGTCATTCAGGTTTCTTTTAAATCCCCCCCGTAAACCTATGTCCTCTGGTTCTTGATTCCCCCGGCTCTGTGTTTCTACCCCATCTATTCCTCTCCTGATCTTATACACCGCTATAGGATCAGCGCTCATCCTCCTGCGCTTCAGGAAATAAAAACTCTAGCCTGCTCAACCCTCCCTATAGCTCAGGCCGTCGATTCCTAGCAACAACCTTGTAAATCATCTCTGCACCATTTCCAGCTTAGCTACATCTTTTCTACAACATGGTGACTAAAACTGAACACAGTACCCCAAATGTTGCCTCGCCAACGAATTGTACAACTGCAACATGACCTCTCAACTTCTACACTTAATACTCTGACTGATGAAGGCCAATGTGCCGAAAACCTCTTGCTCACCCTATCTACCTGTGACGCCACTTTCAAGGTATTATGTACCTATGCTGCCAGATCCCTCTGCTCGTCACTACTCTCCGGGGCCCTGTCCTTCACTGTGTAGGTCCTGCCCTGGATAGACTTCCTAAAAGGCAGCATCTCACACTTGGATGTATTAAACACCATCAACCATTCCTCAGCCCATCAGACTCACCCCTCAGTCTAGATAGACACAAAGTGCTGGAGTAACTCAGCGGGACAGGCAGCATCTCAGGAGAGACAAAATTGGTGAAGTTTCGGGTCGAGACCCTTCTAGTGAACCCCTTTCTATCCAGAGATGCTGCCTGTCCCGCTGAGTTACTCCAGCATTTTGCTGGATGCAACCCAGCAAATGCAGTTCCTTCCTATACTTCCTCCCATCAGTCCCTTGTACTTACTTACTTGCTGCCTATTATGCCTCCTGGCATGTAGGGCAGCAACGAAGGTCCTCCACTCAGTAGTGTTGATTCCTTCAGTTGCTGTTTCCGTAACATATTTGTTTTACGAGACAGGGTTGTTAGTCCTGTGCTCAACCCCCCAACCTGGAGGATCAGTGGATCGCTCTTCGTCTCACCTCTACCCTTCGACCTGTCCAGGCATGGGGAGACCCTAACAGGAGACGAATCTCCCGCTGACATAGCTCTAGGGGTCACTGAGACACACAAGCTCCCCGACCACGACAAGGTTACAATCCAACAGGGAGCAGTCTCTTGTGCTCCAAGGAAAAAAGGAGCCTGTCCAACCTCTGCCTATCACACTGTTCCCCCCCCCCCCCCCCCAATAATTATTGACAATAACATGTAGATGGGACATGTTGGTGGACTAGTGTAGATGGGACATGTTGGTGGACTAGTGTAGATGGGACATGTTGGTGGGACCAGTGTAGATGGGACATGTTGGTGAGACCAGTGTAGATGGGACATGTTGGTGGACTAGTGTAGATGGGACATGTTGTTGGGACTAATGCAGATGGGACAAGTTGGTGGGACCAGTGTAGATGGGACATGTTGGTGAGACTAGTGTAGATGGGACATGTTGGTGAGACTAGTGTAGATGGGACATGTTGGTGGGACCAGTGTAGATGGGACATGTTGGTGAGACCAGTGTAGATGGGACATGTTGGTGGACTAGTGTAGATGGGACATGTTGGTGAGACTAGTGTAGAAGGGACATGTTGTTGGGACTAGTGCAGATGGGACAAGTTGGGCTGACAGGCGTATTAGAAACACAAAAACATAGAAAATAGGTGCAGGAGTAGGCCATTCAGTCCTTCGAGCCTGCACCGCCATTCAATATGATCATGGCTGATCATCCAACTCAGTATCCCGTATCTGCCTTCTCTCCGTACCCCATGCTGTATCCATGTTGTTGCCAGTCAACAGGGACTTAGCGATGGGTAGAAGACTCAACAGTACCACACCATGTCTAATAGACGGTTTGTCCCCAGTGAAAGCCCAACACCAAACCCCTGGATGGACACATACCATGACCAAATCCTTCGGGAAAGGACTGCGTTCATTCTCGGGCACGTTGATTGGCGGGATGACCCAATCTCTCTTCTGCCGCTTCAGCTGACCAATGCTCGCTGGTCGGACAGCTGGGAACAAGATATCCGGAACATTCCACGGCATGGAGACGCCACTTGGATTCCAACTCTGTAGAGGTACAATAATTGGCAAATTTTAATTTAATTAAACATAAACCTACAATTTCATCAATAATGTAACAGACAACCTCTGATTGGGTTTTGGTTGAGTACAAAAGCTCCCTCTGGTAATGGGCCAAGAATTCCAATTCGCATCCAAACAGGTACTGGATACATTGGAAAGTTAAGAGTTTAAAAAGACACAAAATGCTGAAGTAACACAGCAGGTCAGGCAGCATCTCTGGAGAACCCAGGACAGGACAGGTTTAGAGGGATATGGGCCAAACGCAGACAAGTGGGACGGGGCATGTTGGCTGGTGTGGGTAAATTGGGCCGAAGGGCCTGAATCCACACTGTATGATGATTGGTGGCGTTTTTGATCGGGACCGTTCATCAGACTGATGGAGATTTTGGGTCAGGACACTTGTTCGAACTGCAAGAAAAGTGGTCCTAGTTGAGGGCAAGTTGAGTTTAGTTTATTGTCACGTGTACTGAGGTACAGTGAAAAGCTTTTGTTGCGTGTTGACCAGTCAGTGGAAAGACAATACATGATAATAATTGAGCCATCCACATTGCACTGATACATGATAAAGGGAATAACCTGAATGTTTAGTGCAAGATAACATTTGAGTTATTTACACAGAGTGGTGGGGGCCTGGAACGCATTGTCAGGATTAATGGTAGATACAATAATGATCGCAGGTCGGCGCAGACTCGGTGGGCTGAAGCTGTTTCAATACTGTATCACTAAACTAAAAACTAAACATGTCCAAATGCCTCTAATTCACACTCCTGTTTAAATACCTCTTAAATGCTTCTTGACATAAAGAAGATATAAAGGTGGATGGGATGGTGAAGACGACCTTTGGTACACTGGTTTTTATCAGTCTGGGTAGAGTAAAGAAGTTGGGACGTTATATTATAAATTGCATTTGATGTTGGTGAGGCTCAGTTTAGGTCACCTTGCTGAAGGAAAGATATAAAGCTATAAAGAGTGCCGAGAAGATTTACAAGGATGCTGCCATTATTCGAGGGCCTGTGCTTTGCGGAGAGGTTGAGCAGGCTAGGACTTTATTTCTTGGAGTGCAGGAGGATGAGTGGTGATTTTATAGATCCCAGGGGGGTTATACCAGTTGCTGCCTTACAGCGCAGAGGCCCAGGTTTCATCCTGACTGTGAGCGCTATCTGTACTGAGTTTGTACGTTTTTTTTTAGTTTTCTCTGGTTGCTCCGGTTTCCTCCCACACTCCAAAGACATATGGATTTGTAGGTTAATTGGCTTGGTAAAATTGTCCTTGGTGTGGACGATAGTGCTAGTGTACGGGATTTGTTGGTCAGTTCGGACTCTGTGGGCCGAAGGGCCTGTTTCCGCTTTATATTTCTAAATTCTTATAAAAGACATTTAGACGGGTATGTGAATTGGAAAGATTTAGAGGGATGTGGCACCAGCTTAGTTGAAGCACCTTGGTCAGCATGAACGAATTGGGCCGAAGGGCTTGTTTCCACACTGTCTTGATTATTTTGTGATGGTGTCAGATGGCAAGCTGGTTTTGGTTTATTATTGTACCGACACAGTGTGAAACTTTGTTTGCCTGCTATCCAGTCAAATCATACTAGGCACAAGTACATTCAAGCCATGCACAAGCAGTGCAGAGAGAAAAATGCAACTCTTAACTAACTACAGAGATGGTGGGAAGTTGAGCGGAGATCAAAAAAGAGCAAGGGTCTGCAACTACGTGTGAAAAGTACTGGTGACGTGGGAACACTGTGCTTGTCTTTGATGTTTGGGAACAAAAGGGGTGAGAATGGGGAGGACCGAGTTAACATATGATGTACGCTTGATGTCTCTGGGGCTGTACTCACTAGAGTTTCACATGAGGTGGGGGGGGGTCTCATTGTATGTTGTATGACAGGATGTTTCCACTAGTGGGAGAGTCTAGGACCATGTAGCACAGCATCAGAATATAAACAGAGATACCTTTAGAATGGCAATGAGGAAGAATTTATTTAGCCAGAGGATGATTTAGTCAGTGGGATTCATTGCCAGACGGCTCTAGAAGCCAAGTCTTTTTGTTTTAAAGCGGAGATTGTTAGGTTCTTGATTAGGAAGGGTTGCCAAAGTCACGGGGAGAAGGCAGCAAAATGGGGTCGAGAGGGAAAGATAGATCAGCCATGACAGATCAGCGGTGGAGTTGCTGCCTTACAGCAGCAGAGACCCAGCTTTGATCCCAACTATAGGTGCTGTCTGTGTGGAGTTTGTACGTTCTCCCTGCGACCGCATGGGTTTCCTCTGGGTCTCTCCCACAATCCAAACAGAAGGTATGTAAGTTAATTGGCTTTGGTAAAATTATAAATTGTCCTTAGCGTGTGGGTTAATGCTCGTGGTATAGGGTGATTGCTGGCCGGAGCAGACTCGGTGGGCTGAAGGGCCTGTTTCCATGCTGTATCTCTGAAGTGTAAAGATGAACAGTGGAGATTGCAACAGGTTCTTGATTAGTACAGGTGTCACGGCGAGAAAGCAGGAGAATGGGGTTGAGAGAGCAGCCATGATTGAATGGCCAGGCAGACTAAATGGATCCAATGGCCTAATTCTGCTCCTTGCTCTTCCGGTCTTGTTGAATGCGCAAGCTTTTGTTATCGTAGCACTTTGAACACCAAAAGGGGGGAATTACGTCCCTCAACAACAGGAACTTTAAACAACAGATATATCCCATCACCAACTAGAGAGAGGTCCTTAGCATCGATCTACGTCATTGGAGGCCCTCGGAATGTCTTTAATCGGACTTTATCTTGCACTAAACGTTATTTGCTTTGTCATGTATCTGTACACTGTGGACGGCTCGATTGTAGTCATGTATTGTCTTTCCACTCACTGGTTAGCACGCTACAAAAGATTGTCACTGTACCTCTGTACACTCGACAAATAAACTAAACCAATCTAATTAGCTAACAAACACCAAGCCCACACAGTTGTGGAACATTCGGGCAGTCACGCCTGCCAAGTTATAACTGCTGGTTTTAACATCCAAACAGGGTTAAAAAAAGGACATGACAGATTGAAGAAGGACCGGACATTGCAATTGCGTGATCTCTGTCAAGTCGTTCAATCACTATTTTAAATATTTATTACTGACGACTGGCAACTGTTCTTCATCTGGGGCGATTAAATGAGGGCGGCACTGTGGTGCTGGAGCGCCAGGGTCCACCCCGACTATGGGTGCTCTCTGCACGGAGTTTATACGTTCTCCCCGTGACCTGCGTGGGTTTTCACTTCAAAGGTGTACAGGTTTGTAGGTTAATTGGCTTTGGTAAAATTGTAAATTGTCCCTAGTGTGTGTAGGATAGTGGTAGTGTACGGGGATTGCTGGTCGGCGCGGACTCGGTGGGCCGAAGGGTTAAACTATCTCTAAACTAAACAACATTTAGGATCTGTCACTGAATGAAGAGGTTTCAGCCTTGAACAGCTGGACCCTGTACAGTGAATACCAGCTCCACATACAGCTCTGACAGCCTCAACAACAGAACTAAATAGAAAGATAGCTGAAATATGTGAAAACCGTTGGCCTTTACCAACGATAGGAAGTGCTGACTGAAGAGTTTCACATTTTTCTCCCCAAAACGTCAACTTTTGGAAAGGTCAAACTTAATTTCTGGTGGGTGGTGTCATTTTAGAACACTAGTCATAGAGTGGTACAGCGTGGGAACAGGCCCTCCGGCCCAACTTGCCCACACTGACCAACATGTCCCATCTACACTAGTCCTACCTGCCTGCGTTTGGCCCACATCCCTCCAAACCTGTCCTATCCATGTACCTGTCTAAATGCTTCATAAATGTTGCCTCAACTACCTCCTTTGGCAGCTTGTTCCATACTCCCACCACCCTTTGTGTGAGAAAGTTACCCCTCAGCTTCCTATTACATTTTCCCCTGCTAGCATACATGCATTCCCGAAACTGGACACACTGAGTCATACAGCATGGAAATGGGCCCTTCGGCCCAATTAGTCCATGCCACTGTTGTGGGGCGTATCACTGATGGGGATGAGTCAGAGTATAGAAGAGAGATCGAGCAACTGTCCATATGGTGCCAGCACAATAACCTGGCCCTCAACACAAGCAAAACAAGGAACTCATTGTGGACTTTGGAAGGGGTAGGATGGGGACCCACAGTCCCGTTTATATCAACGGGTCGATGGTTGAAAGGGTCAAGAGCTTCAAATTCCTGGGCGTGCACATCTCTGAAGATCTTTCCTGGTCCGAGAACACTAATGCAATTATCAAGAAAGCTCATCAGCGCCCCACTTCCTGAGAAGATTACGGAGAGTCAGTTTGTCAAGGAGGACTCTCTCTAACTTCTACAGGTGCACGGTAGCGAGCTTGATGACCGGTTGCATCGTGACTTGGTTCAGCAACTTGAGCGCCCTGGAGTGGAAAAGACTACAAAAAGTAGTAAACACTGCCCAGTCCATCATCGACTCTGACCTTCCTTCCATCGAGGGGATCTATCGCAGTCGTTGCCTCAACAAGGCTGGCAGTATCATCAAGGACCCATACCATCCTGGCCATATGCTAATCTCCCTGCTACCTTCAGGTAGGAGGTACAGGAGCTGAAGACTGCAACGACCAGGTTCAGGAATAGCTACTTCCCCACAGCCATCAGGCTGTTAAACCTGGCTCGGACAAAACTCTGAACATTAATAGCCCTTTATCTGTTATTTGCACTTTATCAGTTTATTTATTCATGTGTGTATATATTTATATAAAGGTATATGAACACACTGATCTGTTTTGTAGTCAATGGCTACTATGTTCTGTTGTGCTGAAACAAAACAAAAATTTCACTGTCCGATCAGGAACACATGACAATAAACTCACTTGACTTGATGCCAATCAAGATGACCAGTCTGAGGAAAGGTCCCGACTGGAATATCACCTATGCATGTTCTCCAGAGATGCTGCCTGACCAGTCGAATTACTCCAGCACTGTGTCTTTCCCTGCCTCGTCTATGCTAGTCCCACCTGCCCACGATTGCCCCATATCTCTAGCGGGACTAGTGTAGATGGGACATGGGAAAGTTGGGCTGAGGGGCCTGGTTCCACGCTGTAAGACTATATGACCTGGCCTCCACCGCCATCTGTGGCAATAAGTTACTCATCTTTTTTTCTAAAGGTCCGTTATTTTATTTTGAGGCTGTGCACTCAGGTTCGATGTAACGTTGGGTGTTGTTTGTGTAGTTCCGCCTGTACCTCACACATCCCAAGGACATTAGGCCTTGTAGGATACTTGGCCTCTCTGTAAATTGCCCCTAGTGTTTAGTGGGGTAACTAGTGTGAAAGGGCGATCAAGTGTTCAAGAAGGAACTGCAGATGCTGGAAAATCGAAGGTAGACAAAAATGCTGGAGAAACTCGGTGGGTGAGGCAGCATCTATGGAGCGATGGAAATAGGCAACGTTTTCGGGCCAAAACCCTCAGGGTGATCAATGGTCGACTTGGACTCAGTGGGCTGAAGAGCCCGTTTCCGCGCTTTCCCATTTGAATTGGGGTGGTGCAGCTGGCCGAGATGCTGCTTCACAGCGCCAGAGACCCAGGTTATATCCCGACCTCGGGTGCTGGCTGTGTGGAGTTTGCATGTTCTCCCTGTGACCGTGTGGGTTTCCCCTGGGTGATCTGGTTTCCTCCCACATCCTAAAGACGTGCGGGTTTGTAGGTTAACTGGCCCTCTGTAAATTGTCCCCAGTGCGCAGGGAGTGGATGGGAAAGTGGGATAACATAGAACTAGTGTGAACGGGTGATCGATGGTCAGCATGGGCCGAAGGGCCCGTTTACATGCTGCGTCTCCACAACTACAAACTAAACCGTGGCTTCAAGTGATGCCGGGCTGCAGTTACCTTCGGGCCACTTTGCTTGGCGCTGCTATCCGATCGGCCGGCCAACTTGACAGCAGCTTGCCACTGTTGCACTGACTGGGCATTGTACGCGGTTATTACAAACTTCAGCTGCTTTCCGGAGAGACGAAAGCTTTCAGCCGCAAACACAACCCCATCTCGCTGGACTCTGAACTTCGGGTCGCTCGATTCGTAGCGAACGGAAATGCTTCCAAAACAGTCGTTGAATACCACTGCAAGGGGACAAAGCAGCAGATTTAGCCTCCCAACAAATCACATCCAAAAAACAATAGCTCTGCGGTTATATAATAATCTTTATTTATACAGCACTTTTCATACAATTGAATGCAACGCAAAGTGCTTTCCACAAAAAACACTGCCTCAGAGGGCGGTGGAGGCAGGTTTTCTGGATGCTTTCAGGAGAGAGCTAGATAGGGCTCTTAAAGATAGTGGAGTCAGGGGATATGGGGAGAAGGCAGGAACGGGGTACTGATTGGGGATGATTAGCCATGATCACATTGAATGGCAGTGCTGGCTTGAAGGGCCAAATGGTCTACTCCTGCACCTATTGTCTGAACAAAAATACAATTTAAAACAGTCAGGACATAGGCAGCTAATAGCATAAAAGGCCCAGATTTATATACAAATATAAAATTGAGAGTGTAAAGGGACAAAGGAAGTAAAGTCAGTTAAAAGCTTGATTAGAAAGATAAGTCTTTAGCTGCCGTTTAAAAATGTCAACTGGGTGGGCGTCTCTCATCGCCCTGGGTAGGGTATTCCACAGCTTGGGGGCGTAATTGAAAAAGGCTGCTTCACCAATTTTCTTATTGCTGCAGTGTTGAGAGGCTAACTGGCCGGCATCAGGAGACCTGAGCGCTCGAGTAGGGGCATTGGGAAGGAGGGACTCTGTACAATATGCTGCTCCTAAGCCACTGAGGGCTTTATAGACAAGGAGGACTTCATAGTCTATCCTGGATCTCACAGGGAGCCAATGAAGGGAGTACAATACTGGGGTGACATTATCCCTTTTCTTGATATTCATTAAAAGCCGGGCTGCGGCATTTTGAATGAGCTGTAGTTTGTTGGTGTATTTCGCAGGCAGACCGGTAAATAAGGCACAACAGTAATCAAGTCTGCTTGATATGAAAGCATGGACAAGTTGTTTACAGTCATGTTGAGTTAAGAAAGGACGTTCTCTAGCAATATTTCTGAGGTGATAGAAAGCTCACCTTATAAGCAACTGCAAAGAACTGCACTACTTATAAAGGTTCAAATCCAATCTCCACCATTGGGGACGTCAGTTAAATAGTTAAATCTACAATTTAAAACATCAGTAATATAGAACAGTATCTATCCCTGGAATAAGTGGGTTAACATATGATGAGCGTTTGACGGCATTGGGCCTGTGCTCGCTGGAGTTTAGAAGAATGGGGGGACCTAATTGAAACTCACCGAATAGTGAAAGGCCTGGATAGAGTGGATGCGGAGAGCATGTTTCCACTAGTGGGAGAGTCTCGGACAGATTGCCCAGTTTGCGCTTGGTCTCTAGAGATGCTGTCGGACCCGCAGAGTGACTCCAGCACTTTGTCTCTTTCTTTTGTAAACAATCTTCTGCAGTTACTGGTGTCTACTTTAAACTTTCCCCCTTTCACCATGAATGGAATTATTAACCTTGTGGAACACACTGAACTTCCAGGGATCAGACGCGAACACCCAGTGCGCTCGGATCCATGTGCGACAAATGGTGTTGATTCATTTCAGCACCTTTAACCCAGGGATGGACCCTGGGACCTTTCCAGTGACAGCCACACCCCACAACCAAATCATTGAAAACAGAGCCTGGACAAGTAATGGGGACACATGGAATCGTTCAACAAAAACAGACAACTGTGTGTGGCACAGTGACGGATTTCGTCACTGAGAGATGGTGGTGGCTTTATGGAAGGAGCCAGAGGAGGTAGTTGAGGCAGGTTCACTCGCACATCCTCCAACCTCATCTACTGTATCCTCTGCTCCAGGTGTGGACTCCTGTATATCGGCCACACCACGCGCAGGCTCTGCGATTGTGTTGCTGAACACACATGCTCAGCCCGTGATCTCCCGGTTGCCATTCCCGTAATTCCCCTTCCCGTTCCCACACTGACCTTTCCATCCAGGGCCTCCTCCACTGCCAGAGTGAGGCCACATGTAAATTGGAGGAACAGCATCTCAAGGGGCTGTCCCACTATACGAGTTTACCCAAGAGCTCTCCAGAGTTTTTTTTTTTTTTTAATCAATCTCGGGGTAAGTACGTAGAATGTACTTAGCGGGTACGTCGGAGCTCGGGGACGTCTCTTAGCAGCTCGTGACGCTAACGGCAGGTACTCAGGAAACGCGGTAAGCTTGTGAAGATTTTTCAACATGTTAAAAAATGTCCACGAGAGCCCCGAGTACCTACGATCGGCTATTACCTTAATTCTCTGAGTTCGAATCAGGGGAAACTCGTGAGAACTCTTGAATTGCCTCGTACAGTAGGTATGTTGCAAAACTTACCTTGCGCAGCGCTGCACTTCTACCGCTCCCCGTGTGCGCGATTTTGGCGCCTTTCAGAGGGGGGCGGGCTTAAAGTGCCGTTTTTCAACAGGCAGGACAAATCGATGAATGTCGGGCGATTTGGTTGCGGAAGAAAAATCGCTCCGACATTTCATCAATGAAGGTGTTTTTAAATTACTCTAAGTTATTTATTAACTAGAGTAATTTAAAAATCACCTTCAAAAGCCGTGAGCACCGACAACCGGAAGGATTTTGCGTAGGGGAGAAGAAAAGGTAAATAGTTTATTTTTATATTAAAAGTTGTTTTTTCGGGAGGCTTTAATAATATTTTTATGTTGCGAAATGGGCTCCCCAAAAATGTATGAACAAACAGTATTTTTCCCCCCGACTTCACCGCTAACCGCAACGTTCCAATCCACCGCATTCCACTAAAACCCACTCGCTAGTTGATTTAAATGGCCATTAATTTACAGGCATAAAACACTAAATTCCTTCCATTTGGTCCAGAAATTCATGAAAATGAGATTTTAAAATTATGTTATATTGTGGATTATTGTGTGAATGTTATTTGGATACTTAGGCAATTTAAAAAAAGTTTATCTTTTCTTAAGAAATGGATAGATGTTTAGATCTACTCATTGAATTTTGTAATTGGCTACAATTAGATAACTAATTATATGCTTTAATTTCAGGTCATCCAAGTAAGATTGTTTCATATTTGTTTCAGAATGCTTCAATCTATAATAACTGAAAATTTCATTGAGTTCTCTTAATTTTTAAGAAAGTTATGGACTTTTAACTTTTCCAGATCACAGCTTTTGAGTTAAGTCACTGAAAGGCAATGGGGAGCAAGATGCTAATTTCCGAGTATGAAAATGGCCATAACTTTCTTAATACTGAAGATATGAAAGTAAATTAGGTGTCAAATTAAACTTCTTTTTATGCTTTATCTGATGGGATAAATTGCAGACTTGATTTTTAAAATCTCAAAATTTTGTAACATTGTTACGTACAGTGGGACAGCCCCTTCAGTCTTTGCTTGGGCAGCTTACAGACAGAGACAGAATATTCTCCAACTCCAAGTAACTCTTGCATCTCCTCTCTCTCCGTCCCTCCCCCACCGTAGTTGTCGTACTAGATTCACTGCCATCCTGTAGAGTTCCACTGTCTGTATACGCTGTCACCTATCCCACAGCCAACAATCGACCACACACATTTCGTTGATTATTTTTTTGCTTTTCTTCCATTAATTGCTCCTAAATACCATCTACATCTCTCGTTCCCCTCCCCCCCCTCCCCCCCCCCCCCCACACTCTCAATGTGATGAAGGGCCTGGTCCCGAAACGTCACCTATTCCTTTTCTCCAGAGATGCTGCCTGTCCCGCTGAGATACGCCAGCCTTTTGTGCCTGTCTTCGGTTTAAACCAGTTCCTCCCTACACACTATGACAATCATCTTGGTCGGCATGGGAAAGTGGGGTTGAATGGCTCCATATGGCAACACACCACAAAGTTGGAGGAGGGGGGACATCATTGAACCTTACCGAATAGTGAAAGGCCTGGATAGAGTGGATGTGGAGAAGACATTTCCACTATTGGGAGAGTCTAGGACCAGAGGCCATGTCCTCAGAATAAAAGGATGTTCCTTTAGAAAGGAGAAGAGGAGGAATTTCTTCAGTCCGAGGGTGGTGAATCTGTGGAATTTACGCCACTGAACGCTGTGGAAGCCGTCAATTGATATTTTGAAGGCAGAGATGGATAGATCCCGGATTAGTACTGGTGTCAGGGGATATGGGGAGATGAGAATGAGGTTGGGAGGGAGAGATAGATCAGCCATGATGGAATGGCAGAGTAGACTTGATGGGCCGAGTGCCCTAATTCTGCTCCTATCACTTATGAATTTATAAGGGGGTAACCTCACTGAAATGAGCAGTGGGGGAGGTACATTACACTGGCTCCATTGCCAAGTTAACCACGTGGTCTTCTAGAAAATCAAAAAAACGTGTAATTATTCAGGGTCGACTATTTACAGTCCGGAGCTGTTCTGAATCTCCACTTTGCTTTCAGTAAAGTGGACTGATAATAATGGGAGAGGTTCAGTTAGGGTGACCAGTGCCCCATTTAACATTGTCGAGCATCTCAACGCGTTCCCATTCTGCCAGCACCGTGGGTTTGTAGGGCTGCTGCAAGGTGGATGGACGGAGGGGGACAGAGAGAGCGAGGCACAGGGAGGGAGGGGGAGAGAGAGAGAGAGAGAGAGAGAGACACACACACACACACACACACAGAGGGGGAGATGGAGAGAAATAAACCGAGTGACGAGAGAGTGACAGTTGGAGAGAGGGAGACAGAATCTGAGAAAGATGGGAAAGGGGAGAGGGAGAGAGACGGAGACCGGGGGGGGGGGGGGGGGGGGGGGGGGAAGGGGGAGAGAGACGGACAAAGAGAGGGGAAGACAGACGGAGAGGGAGAGGGGGAGACGGGGGGAGACGCAGGGGGGGGAACGGAGGGGGGAGACGGGCAGACGCAGAGGGGGAGACGGGCAGACGCAGAGGGGGAGACGGGCAGACGTCGAGCGAGGCAGACAGGCAGACGCCGAGCGAGACAGACAGGCAGACGCCGAGCGAGACAGACAGGCAGACGCCGAGCGAGACAGACAGGCAGACGCCGAGCGAGACAGACAGGCAGACGCCGAGCGAGACAGACAGGCAGAGAGAGACCTTGACAGACAGGCAGACGCAGAGCAAGACAGACAGGCAGACGCCGAGCGAGACAGACAGGCAGAGACAGACCGAGACAGACAGGCAGACGCAGAGTGAGACAGACAGGCAGACACAGAGCGAGACAGACAGGCAGACACAGAGCGAGACAGACAGGCAGACAGAGACCGAGACAGACAGGCCGAGAGAGACAGAGCACCCGGTGTAAATCCACGCAGTCACAGGGAGAACGTACAAACTCTGTACAGACAGCACCCGTAGTCGGGATCGAACCCGGGTCTGTGGTGCAGTGAAGCAGTGACTCTACCGCTGTGCCACCAACTGTGATTGCTGCACAGAGGAATCTGAATAAAGGGATTTAATGTGTAAGCTTTTACAGCATATTATGTGAATTAAAACAGAGCTCCATCATACCCGACAGTGACTGGGCTTTATAGGTCAGGCGGGACAATGCCGGGTGCTACGTAAATGCAAAGCTCTAACCTGCCATTTGATGTGCTTCACTGTACATTGTTAAAGATTGCAATTAAACTCGCTGCCCCGTGCTTTTACAGCAGAACGGCTTAATTGAAACGTAATCAGGGCCGCTTTTGTTAATTCGATGAGAATTAAGGAGCCACGGGTAGTCTGATTTTCCCCAACGGCCCCAGGCCGCAACTTGGAACGATCGGCAGTGCTGACAACAGCACGGCATGTCGGCAGCGGTGAGATCGCGGTCAAAGTGGCCAATACACGAGCAGAGGGGGAGAGAGAGGGAAGGGGGCAGGGGGCGAGGGGGAGAAGGGGAGAAGGGGAGAAGGGGAGAGGAGAGGGGGAGAGGAGAGGGGGAGAGGAGAGGGGGAGAGGAGGGGGGGAGAGGAGGGGGGGAGAGGAGGGGGGGAGAGGAGGGGGAGAGGAGAGGGGGAGAGGAGAGGGGGAGAGGAGAGGGGGAGAGGAGAGGGGGAGAGGAGAGGGGGAGAGGAGAGGGGGAGAGGAGAGGGGGAGAGGAGAGGGGGAGAGGAGAGGGGGAGAGGAGAGGGGGAGAGGAGAGGGGGAGAGGAGAGGGGGAGAGGAGAGGGGGAGAGGAGAGGGGGAGAGGAGAGGGGGAGAGGAGAGGGGGAGAGGAGAGGGGGAGAGGAGAGGGGGAGAGGAGAGGGGGAGAGGAGAGGGGGAGAGGAGAGGGGGAGAGGAGAGGGGGAGAGGAGAGGGGGAGAGGAGAGGGGGAGAGGAGAGGGGGGAGAGGAGAGGGGGGAGAGGAGAGGGGAGGGGGGAGAGGAGAGGGGGGAGAGGAGAGGGGAGGGGGGAGAGGAGAGGGGAGGGGGGAGAGGAGAGGGGAGGGGGAGGAGAGGGGGAGAGGAGAGGGGAGGGGGAGAGGAGAGGGGGGAGAGGAGAGGGGAGGGGGGAGAGGAGAGGGGAGGGGGAGAGGAGAGGGGAGGGGGAGAGGAGAGGGGGGAGAAGAGAGGGGAGGGGGGAGAAGAGAGGGGAGGGGGGAGAGGAGAGGGGAGGGGGAGAGGAGAGGGGAGGGGGGAGAGGAGAGGGGAGGGGGGAGAGGAGAGGGGAGGGGGGAGAGGAGAGGGGAGGGGGGAGAGGAGAGGGGAGGGGGGAGAGGAGAGGGGAGGGGGGAGAGGAGAGGGGAGGGGGGAGAGGAGAGGGGAGAGAGGAGAGAGGGGGGAGAGGAGAGGGGAGGGGGGAGAGGAGAGGGGAGAGAGGAGAGAGGGGGGAGAATGTGCAGCAGAGCAGAGACCAACTAGAAACCTAGAGCGACTTTTATTCAAAGACAATAAAGACCATTGCAGTCTGAGAGCCAGCCCATCACTGCCTCTTTGTTTGGTGTTTGACTTCAACTAGAAACTTGCAAATGCATGCAAACATTTGCAGCAAGCCCCAAGCTTGCAACTTCTATTTTCTAAAATAATTTAAAAAGATATAAACAGCAAGGAAATATTGATGTGAATTAGGAGCCAGATCCCGCGGGCTGTTTTCCAGGACATTTCATCAACACAAAACCCACTGAGCCACTAGACAGAGCGATTCAGGACAAAGAGCTGTCAGCATCGTTCTGCTGGGCCCTTTGCTGACTCATTCGCTTCCTTTGTTGAACTGGGAAGCGCTAATCCCTCAGCCCCAGTCAGAGGAGGATGGGCCGGGGGAGAGTGCCGTGCCCAACGAGGGTCGTCGATCGTGGGGGAGACTCCGGATTCAACACAAAAACAAGCTCTCCGCCCCCCCTTCCCCTCCCCGCCCAATAGGCAGCCCCTTGAGCCTGCCCCACCACACAGTACATCGTAGCCAAGATACAGCGTGGAAAAATGCCCATCCGCCCACGTCAACCAGCGATCACCTACACAAGCTCTATCCAGCACACTAGGGACAATTCACTTTTTTTTGGCAAAGCCAGTTAACCTGCAAACCCGCACGTCTTTGGAGTGTGGGAGGAAACCGCAGCACCCCGAGAAAGTCCACGCGGTCACAGGGAGGACGTGCAAAGTTTGTACAGACAGCGCCTGCGGTCAGGATCGACCCCGGGTCTCTTGCGCTGTGAGGCAGTAACCTGTGTCACTGTTGAAAAATACAGCATTGGTGTGGGCTCAGCCTGCCGATGCAGATACAACAACATTTAAACAACAAGAAAAAGAGACACAATGTGCTGGAGTAACTCAGCGGGTCAGGCAGTGTCTCTAGAATAAAAGGACCCTTCTTCAGATTGAAAGAGTGTGGGGGGGGGGGGGGAAGAATTGCAGGCAGGGCCCACTCGAAAACTCAAAACCCACTGCCAATGATCTCCTCCATGGCCAGAGTGAGGCCCACCGTAAATTGGAGGAGCAGCACCTCATATTTCGCTTGGGCAGTTTATACCCCAGCGGTATGAACATTGACTTCTCCAATTTCGGATAATCCCTGCATTCTCCTCCCCTTCCCAGCTCTCCCTCAGCCCACTGTCTCCGCCTCTTCCTTTCTTCATCCCACCACCACCCTCACATCAGTCTGAAGAAGGGTATCGACCCGAAACATCGCCTATTTCCTTCGCTCCGTAGATGCTGCCTCACCCGCTGAGTTTCTCCAGCATTTTTGTCTACCTCCAATGATCACAACCTTATTTTAAAGTGTAGAAACAAGGAACTGCAAATGCTGGTTTATGAAGTTAAGACACCAGGCAGCATCTCTGGAGAAAGTGGGGAGCTGATGTTTTAGATCAGGGTCCTTCTTCAGTCTGAAGAAGGACCCCAACCCGAAACGTCACACACCCAAGTTCTCCAGGGATGCTGCCTGACTCGCAGAGTTACTCCAGCCTTACAATCGTTATAGTCCTACAGGGGTCAGAGAAGATTTACAAGGATGTAAGAACCGGCATCACTAGACTCAAAGAGCCATGGAATCCTACAGGGACGTCAGCATCTGCACTCTCGTGACGCTTTCAGATTTAATTTATATATTTTTTAATTTATTTGCGCTACAGTGAGAAGCTTTATTGCTGCGTGCTATCCAGTTAATGAAAAGACTACACATGATTACAACTGTCTACAGATAAGGGATAACATCTAGTTTTGTTTATTGTCACATGTAGTTACAGTGAAAATAATTTTGTTGCTTGCTATCCAGTCAGTGGATAGATTATACACAAATACAATCAAGCTGTCCACAGTGCACAGATACAGGATACAGGGAATAACATTTAGTGCAAGATAAAGTGCAGTAACTTCAAGTCCAGTCTCCAACGAGGTCAATGGTAGCTCAAGACTGCTCTAGTTGGTGATAGGATGGCGATAGAATTTTCCTTGATATCCATTCCCGTTGTCCTATTTTCACACCATACACTTCCTCGTCTATGCATCTCCCTCTCCCCTGACATCAGTCTGAAGAAGAGTCTCGACCTGAAACGTCACCCATTCCTTCTCTCCAGAGATGCTGCGTGACCCACTGAGTTACTGTTGCATTTTGTGTCTAGCCTTAGTTATTCTGGCGACCTTGCAGCCTGGGCAAGGCCACCAGTATGGTCAAGGACATGCGTGATGTCATTCTCCTCCTCCAGCCTCAATCAACTGCAAGGCATTGTTGTCACATCGTGAACCGTTAGCCGTGCAAATAATCAGTGGAGATGCTGTCAGCAACAACCGTTTAGAAGGGTCTCTCTCGCCCAAATCGTCACCTATTCCTTTTCTCCAGAGATGCTACCTGATCTGCTGAGCTCAACATCTCAAGGCTGAATCAGTCTGAAGAAGGTTCCCAACTCCAAACGTCACCTATCCACGTCCTGCAGAGATGCTGCCTGGCCCTGTTGAGTTACTCCAGCACTGTGTCCTTTTGTGTATTAACTAGCATCTGCAGTTCCTTGTTTCTAGCATCTCTGGAGGACATGGATAGATGACATTGGATCAAGACCCCTCATCAGACTGATAAAAGGACATACCTTTAGAAAGGAGATGAGGGGGAATTGCTTTAGCCAGAGGGTGGCGAATCTGTGGAATCAATGGCTACAGACAGCACCCGTTAACCGAATCGAACCCTGGTCTCCGTTGTTGTAAGGCAGCAACTCTACTGCCGCACCACCGTGCCGTACACAACTATGATGTGCTGTCTGTACGGAGTTCGTTCGTCCGCCCCGTGTCCGTGTGGGGTTCCTCCTGGAGCTCTTGTTCCCACCCACCCTCCAAAGATGTACAGGTTTTGTTGGTTAATTGGCTTTGGTAAAAATTGTAAATTGTCCCTAGTATGTAGGATAGTGTTAATGTACATGGTGGTCGCTGGTTGGCACGGACACGGGAGGGGTGGGGGAAGGACCCGTTTCCGCGTTGTATCTCTGAAGTAAGTCGATGGCAAAGTCTACTTCGGGGGCATGTGGTGCACTGTCAAAGGCAGTGAGTGAAAGGGACATCATTTAGCAGCCGCTGACTCATCACTGACCCATTTCCCTTGATACGGACCAGCCTGAAGCCTTCTGGAGGAGGCGACACCAGGCAAGCAAGTTTTCTACTCCTTCTGCGGGCTGTGTTTGCCGCTGAGAATATTCAAAGGAAGCCAGGCACAGTAATTACATTTCCAACGCAGTAATGCCCGAACACCTAGCTGAACTGTGCAACTATATTAAAGAGCTGACAAATTCTACTCACTGTTCAGGGTTGCCTGAAGTCACAGGCAATGTCACCCATTCACAGATGAAAGTGTCTTTAATAAGAAGGCCGCTGGTTTAAACAGCACACATTATATCTGCATACTACTTTACAGCCTTTAGTTTAGTTTATTGTCTCGTGTACAGGGGTACAGTGAAAAGCTTTCAAGTGCTAACAAGTCAGCAGAAAGACCATATATGATGACAATCAGGCCATCCACAGTGTGCAAATACAGTAGAAAGGGCATCACGTGCAAGATGAAGTCCAGTAAAGTCAGATTAAAGATAGTCCAAGGGTCTCCTAAGAAGTAGATGGTAGCTCAGACTGCTCTCTAGTTGGTGATGGGATGGTTCAGTTGCCTGATAACAGCTGGAAAGAAACTGTCCCTGAATCTGGAGCCATGCATCTTCACACTTCTGTACCTCTTGCCTGATTGGAGAGGGGAGAAGAGGGAGTGATGGGGTGCTCCTTGATTATGCTCGTGGCCTTGCCGAGGCAGCGTTCAGCATTTCTAGTTTGTAATAATCAAATATAAACATTTTGCTGTTGAAAAGATCTATAGTTGACTTTACAGTGTGGAAGCAGGCCCACTAGAACGTGCACCTCTATGTGGCATCTCTAAACTAAACTAGCGTGAGCGGGTGTTGACAAAAAGCTGGAGAAACTCAGCGGGTGAGGCAGCATCTATGGAGCGAAGGAAATAGGTGATGTTTCGGGTCGAGACCCTTCTTCAGGTTTGATCGCTGGTAGGCATGGACTCGGTGGGCCGAAGGGCTGGTTTCCCTGTGGCATCTATAAATTAGACTAGTGTGAACGGGTGATTGGTCAGCGTGAAGATCATAGGTCACAGGGGCATAAGTAGGAATTTCAGCCCATTGAGTCTACTCCACCACTCAATAGAAAATAGGTGCAGGAGTAGGCCATTTGGCCCTTCGAGCCTGCACCGCCATTCAATATGATCATGGCTGATCATCCAACTCAGTATCCCGTACCTGCCTTCTCTCCATACCTTCTAATCCCCTTAGCCACAAGGGTCACATCTAACTCCCTCTTAAATATATCCAATGAACTGGCCTCAACTACCCTCTGTGGCAGAGAGTTCCAGAGACCCACCACTCTCTGTGTGAAAAAATTCCTTCTCATCTCGGTCCTAAAGGATTTCCCCCTTATCCTTAAGCTGTGACCCCTTGTCCTGGACCTCCCCAACATCGGGAACAATCTTCCTGCTCATCCAACTCAGTATCCTGTACCTGCCTTCTCTCCACACCCCCTGATTCCTTTAGCCATAATGGGCCACATCCAACTCCCTCTTAAATATAGCCAAAGAACTGGCCTCAACTACCTTCTGTGGCAGAGAATTCCACAGATTCACCACTCTCTGTGTGAAAAATGTTTTTCTCATCTTGGTCCAAAAAGACTTCCCCCTTATCCTTAAACTGTGACCCCTTGGTCTGGACTTCCCCAACATCGGGAACAATCTTCCTGCATCTAGCCTGTCCAACCCCTTAAGAATTTTGTAAGTTTCTATAAGATCCCCCCCCCCAAATCTTCCAAATTCTAGCGAGTACAAGCCAAGTCTATCCAGTCTTTCTTCATATGAAAGTCCTGCCATCCCCAGAATCAGTCTGGTGAACCTTCTCTGTACTCCCTCTGTGGCAAGAATGTATTTCCTCAGATTAGGAGACCAAAACTGTACGCAATACTCCAGGTGTGGCGTATACATCACCAAGACTCTGTGAAACTGCAGTAGAACCTCCCTGCTCCTATACTCAAACCCTTTTGCATATTCCCCCAATCATGGCTGATCTATCTTTCCCTCTCAATCATATTCTCCTGCCTTCTCCCCATAACTCCTGGCACTTGGACTAGAATCTGTCAATCTCCACCTTAAAAATGCTCAATGGTGGGCGGGATGATGCGTTTCCATATTGTATCTCTACACAGTGGCGCAGAGGTAGAGTTGCAGCGTTAAAGTGCCAGAGACCGGGGTTCGGTCTTGACTATGGGTGCTGGCTGTAAGGAGTTTGCACGTTCTCCCCGTGACCAGAGTGGATTTTCCCCAGGTGCCCCAGATTCCCCCAACACTCCAGAGACATACAGGTTTGTAGGTTAATTGGTAAGTGTGAATTGCCTCTAATGTGTGCAGGATAATGTTAGCATGCGGGGGGGGGGGCCTGTTTACATGTTGTATCTCTAAACGAACACTAAACCTCCACTAATCTATATCTAACGGCCGGATGGTGTAGCTGAGAAGGAGACTGCATTCTGTGTGTGGGCTTATTTCCCGTTCGGCTGCCAACTGCCCCCAATTTTCTCATCAATTTTCCCAGCCACCACTTTTTATCAGTTTTGGCTTTTGCGAATCATTTGTGCAAGTATTTAAGGGGGGGGAAGGTTCTAATTAGGAGAGGAAGTGGGAGTCGCTTCCAGTAGCTGTGTATGAAACGAAGGAGATATCTTGGCAAAGTGGACTGTACAAATCTCTTGCAGCTGCTACCAGTTATAGGGCCTCTAGTTGAACATCAGTGCTAATCAGAGGTCTACTGTGATAGTAAAATGCCAAGGATCAGGGCACTGGAGACGACAAATGAGCATCGAGTCTGTCGGAGTGAGTGGAGTTGACTTGGGCAAGTACGTGGGAGAGGAGATGAATTTCGAAGCTTGCACGGATCTTGACGGGAGGTTGCCATTTGGCCCATCTGCTCCATGTAAGCTCCTGGCTGAACAAATCCACCGGTCCCTTTTAAACTTTAGAGATTCAGCATGGAAACAGGCTCTTTGGTTCACTGGGTCTGCGCCGGCCAGTAATCATCACGTACACTAGCACTATCCTGCACACTAGGGACAATATACAATTTTACAGAAGCCAATTAACCTACAAACCCGCAGCGCTAAAGACCCGGGTTCGATCCTGACTACGAGTGCTGTCTTTGTGGAGTTTGCACATTCTCCCTGCAACTATGTGGGTTTCCTCCAGGTGCTTTGGTTTCCTTTCCATCCCAATGACATGCAGGGTCGTAGGTAATTGGTTTCTGTAAATTGTCCCTAGTATGTAGGATAGTGCTAGGGTATGGGTGATCCTTGGTCAGCATGGACTCGGTGGGCCGAAGGGCCCGTCTCCATGCTGTTTCTCTAAACTAAACAGGTCTATGAATTACAAGGCAGAAGGAACTGCAGATACTGGTTTTCAAAAAAAGAACATCAAGTGCTGGAGTAACTCAGTGGGTCAGGCAGCATCTCTGGGGAAACATGGACAGGTGACATTTTGGGCCAGGTCGGAATTCTGATTGGATATGCAGGAAGGAACTGCAGATGCGGGTTTACACCGAAGATAGACACAAAATGGTGGAAGGAATGGGTGACTTTGACATTGAAGCATCTAGATCCAAAACTATTCCTTCTCTCCATAGATGCTACCTGACCTGCTGAGTCACTCCAGCATTTTGTGTCCATCTTCTCTGAAGTATTTGTGTAGGAAGGAACTGCAGATGCTGGTTTGAACCGAAGATAGACACAAAAAGCTGGAATAACTCAGCAGGTCCGGCAGCATCTCTGGAGAGAAGAAATGGGTGACGCTTCGGGTGGAGGCCCTTCTTCAGGTCTCGACCCAACACATCACCCATTCCTTCTCTCCAGAGATGATGCCTGTCCCGCTGAGTCACTCCAGCCTTTTGTGTCCATCTTCTCTGAAGTGCTAGTTGGTTGACTTAAATCACGTGCCATTATTCAGCCTAGTTGGTGGCTGCAATCAATTGGAAGATTTTCCGCCAATCGAGGTAGAACGGCAGGTCGACCAAGTGCCTGAGCCAACCAAAGTATAAATGGAATGTGCCGCTTTGTAACTGCAACAAAGAACGCGGGGGTTATCCATACATCAGCCCCGCAAAGCCAGGAGTGGAAGCCAGCATAGCAGTGATCATTGCTCCCCTTGTCACTAGGTTTCCACTGTAAGAATGTGCAAGCAGACCCCACTAACAAAGGCAGCAACCCTTCCCTTCTCAGCCAGATTTGCCAGGGAACACCAGCCACTGTGTAAAACCATTATTACACAGTGGCTGCACAATGAGCCAGGCACCATGTTATAGGAAAAATGTTGTCAAGCTGCAATGGATGTTGCCAGGACTCGAGGGCCCGAGGTTGAGCAGGCTCGGACTCTAATCCATAGAGCGCAGAAGGATGGGGGATGATCCTAGAGGGGCACAAAATCATGGGAGGAATAGATCGAGCAGAGACACAGTGTGTCATTTTTAGATACATTTAAAAAAAAAGAATCTGGATAGTCAATGCACGTGCAAACTGGAGAAACGACATGTAATATTATAGATGATGGGCACAAAGTGTTGCAGTAACTGAGCAGGTCAAGTAGCACCCCTGGAGACCATGGATAGGTGACGTTTCGGGTTGGGACCCTGCAGACCTGTCCCATAATGTCACCTATCCATTTTCTCGAGAGGTGCTGTCTGACTTGCGGAGTTACTAAACCATTACATGTCTATTTAGTGTTTAGTTTTAGAGATGCAGGGTGGAAACAGGCCCTTCGGCCCACCGAGTGCATGCCGACCAGCGATCACCCCGTACACTGACACTATCCTGCACACTAGAGACAATTTACAGAAGCCAATTAACCTACAAACCTGCGTGTCTTCGGAGTGTTGGAGGAAGCCAGAGCACCCGGAGAAAACCCACGCAGTCACGGGGAGAACGTGCAAACTGCTGTACAGACAGCACCTGAAGTCAGGATAGAACCCGTGTCTCTGGCGCTATAAGGCAGCGACACGACCACTGCACCACTGTGCCGTTACTTGATACGTCTTAGCCCCAATGTATATTATCCATCACTTACTACATAGAGTCTTGGACTGGTTTCTTTTTTACTTTAATAACCCAATAACCTGCTTTTATGATGTTGATGCAGGGGGAAATATTGGCCAGGACCACTTGGAGAACTCTGCTTCTCCTCAGAATAGTGCCCAATACCTTTTGTAGTCTCACTTGGAAATAAATAATCTTCTCTAAACTACACCCGTCTTTAAATTTTATAGATACAGCGCAGAAACAGACCATTTGGCCCACCGATCCTGTGCCGACCAGCAATCACCCCGTACACTAGTTCTACCCTACCCACTAGGGACAATTTATAATTTTACCGTAACCAATTAAGTACAAATTCGTACGTCTTTAGAGTGTGGGCGGAAACCGGTGTTTGTACCTTCTCCTGATGACTGCGTGGGTTTCCTCGCACACTCCAAAGACGCGCAGGTTTGTAGGTTAATTGGTCCTCTGTAAATTGCCCCATAGTGTGTAGGGAGTGGATGAGAAAGTGGGATAGCATAGAACTAGCGTGAATGGGTGATCAATGGTCGGCGTGGACTCGGTGGGCCGAAGGGCCCATTCCACGTTGTATCGCTAAACTAAAACGGAAGCCTCCAGTATATCAGCCACAATGAGTGTTGAACAGAGTTCATGTTCATAAGTTCTAGGAGCAGAATTAGGCCATTCGGCCCATCAAGTCTGCTCTGTCATTAAAACGTGGTTGACCTACCTCTCCCTCCCAACCCCTTTCTCCTGCCTTCTCCTCACAACCCGACACCCTTATGAATCACAAATCTATTCATCTCAACCGTAAAAATATCTATTGAGGACCTCCACAGCCATCTATGGCAATGAATTCCACAGATGCATCGCGCTCTGACTAAAGAAATTCCTCCTCGTCTCCTTTCTAAAGATACGCCCTTTTATTGTGAGGCTATGGCCTCTGGTCCTAGACACTCCTACTCGTGGAAACATCCTCTCCACATCCACTCTGTCCAGGCCTTTTAGCAGTGGGTAAGTTTCAATGAGGTCCCATCCCTCATCCTTGTAAACTCCAGCGAGTTACAGGCCCAAGGCCCAAATGTTCATGATATGTTAACCCAATCATCCCTGGGATCATTCTCATAAACCTCCTCTGGGCCCTCTCCAGTGTCAGCACAAATCTCCACAGACCCAAAACTGCTCACAATTCGTTGTTGGTGGTACGCGTTTGGATTTGAGGAGATCCTTGCATAGCAATCTTGTGTACACAGCTGTAAACACACTTCACAACATGTTGGTTTAGCAGAGCAAACTGTGCTTAAATCTACTGCAGAGTGAAGAGGAATGTCACAATGCCTCAGCAACTGCGCTCCAAGCCACATCTTCTTCCACTGTGGTCAATGAGGAGCGATTGGTCTTGTACACGTTTCCCCACTTTTAGTTTAGTTTAGAGATACAGCGCAGAAACAGGCCCTTCGGCCCACCGAGTCTGTGCCGACCAGCAATCTCCGCACATTTACACTATCCTACACACCCTAGGGACAATTTACCGTTATGACAAAGCCAATTAAACTACAAACGTGCATGACTTTGGAGCGTAGGAGGAAACTGGAGTACCCGGAGAAAACACACACACAGGGCATGGGGAGCACCAGAGGAAACCTATGGGGTCACAAGGAGAACGTGCAAACTTCACACAGACAGCCCCCAAGATAGCTACTGACTCACAGCTCCAGAGACCCGGGTTCGATCCTGTCTGCGTGGAACGGGCCTGTTTTCATGCTGTATCTTATAATCAATGATCTGATCGTCGTAAGTCGTAGGAGCAAATGCAGGCCATTCACCCAACAAGTCTACTCCGCCATTCGATCATGGCTGACCTAGATTTCCCCCTCAACCCCGTTCTCCGGCCTTCTCGCTGTAATTCCTGACAGCCTTACTGATCAAGAATCTAATCTGAAGAAGAGTTTCGGCCCGAAACGTTGCCCATCTCCTTCGCTCCATAGATGCTGCTGCACCTGCTGAGTTTCTCCAGCATTTTGTGTGCCCTCAAATTTCCAGCATCTGCAGTTCCTTCTTTAAAACAAGAGTCTAAGTGTGTAACTGATCTAATTGGTTCTGGCCTTTTCTCATCTCCAGTTTTCCGTCCCTGTCCCCCCCCCCCCCCCCCACCCCACTCACAAATCATTGCCTCAAAAAGGGGTCTCGAACAGAAACGTCACCTATTTCTTTTTCTCCAGAGATGCTGCCTGACCTGCTGTGTGACTCCAGCACTTTCTTCATGTGTAAACTAGCATCTGCAGTTCCATCCCAGTTCCATTCCTTCATGTGTCTATCTTCATGTGTAAACTAGCATCTGCAGTTCCATCCTACAGATCAAAATGGCGCCAAAACCTAGTGGCTTGCTTGTGGTCTCAGAGCTGTTTCTACACACTTTGTACTAATCGGGAATTGTGCTTAGGTATGGCGACACTTGTTTGCAAACTGAATACTTGTATACACTGAACTGCATGCAAAAAAAAAAGATGTCACTGTGTGCCTGTACGTATGATAATAATTGACCATTGACCATTGGAATGGGCTTTGGAACTATGAATCTCTCTCGAGGCTGGCAGCTTAATTCTAGGCTGTTGTTTGAGATATGCCAATTAATACATCGGTGTCCGGTTGCTAAGCTACAGACTCCGCCCCGCTCTAATGCTTCCAGTGTCAGCGTGGTTTAAGATTACAACTAATTAAGCGCAAATGAATAAAACAGTCCAAGACCTGCCCTTTTTCTTTTGGAAAAAAAGCACGGCAGGGAATGCAAGCTGGGCTCTCTCAATAACCGGGCGATCTCGAGGGGCTGTGCAAGGGACAAACACAATGCTGTATTCAGTCCCCATTCCCTCCGCTCTCAAAGGGAGGGGGTGTTGAGGGGCCGAGTCAGAGGTTATGCACATTGTGCAAATCCTTCAGTGCTATCCACAAAGGGCCACGGCAGTGGGAGATCCTGCTGGGTTTTAGCATCACAACGGCCTATTCATACCAGGGTTGGCAAATCTTCCTCTCTCCCCCTCACCCCCCTCCTCCCTGCCATCCCCGCGCGCACTTTAAGCAAGGGCATCGTCTGACAACTCTGTCACCCCCCCCCCCCCCCCCCACCTGCGTCTCTCACCTATCCGATTTCCCCCACAACCTAGGCATTCTTTGGAGATTGGATTCCACTTCAGTGGCCAGCTGGAGATGAAAGGGAGGGATGGAGCGAGAGAAAGAGGGGGGAGGGAGAGGAACAGAGCTGATAAACGCATCTGTGCGAGATAAAAGGTTGTGTGAAGGCCGACATGCCCATGGGAACAGCAGTCGATGTGCAGACCGAGAACTGACAACACAAATCGAGTTAGAGTTTAGAGTGGATGTTTCCACCAGTGGGAGAGTTTAGGACCAGAGGAAATATCCTCAGAATAAAAGGATGCACCTTTAGAAAGGAGATGAGGAAGAATTTCTTCAGTCAGAGGGTGGTGAATCTGTGGAATTCATTGCCACAGACGGCTGGGCTGTGGTGGCCAAGTCATTGGGTATTTTTTTTAAGGCGGAGATTGACAAATTCTTGACGTACGGATGTCAGGGGTTTATGGGGAGAAGGCAAGAGGATGGGGTTGAGAGGGAAAGATCGATCAGCCATGATTGAATAGCAGAGTGGACTTGATGGACCAAATGGCAATGCTGCTCCACCAACGTATTAACCTAAAGTCACGTGTACCGAGCTACAGTGAATAGCATTTGTTGCGAGCTGACCAATAAGCTGAAATTGAATCTAAAATTACTCAGATCACAAATAATTCCACACGGCCATGAGGCCAGATAATATTGGTCATATCCTCCTTTGCTCTCTCATTGGACTTGAGTTGTAATGCAGAAACAGGCCCTTCGGCCCACTGATTCTGTGCCGATCACCGATCCCCATACACTAACACCATCCTACAGACACTAGGGACAATCTAAAATTTTATCAAGCTAATTAGCCTACAGACCTGCACGTCTTTGGAGTGTGGGAGGAAACCGGAATACCTGGAGAAAACCCACGTGGTGAACTCGCAAACTCCGCACCTGTTTTATCCGGGTGCTCCAATGTTCTAGAAACGGGCAGGTTTGGCCCTAGTGTGTAGGACGGTGTTAGTGTGCGGGAATCGCTGGACAGCGCGGACTGGGTGGGCCGCAGCGCCTGCTTCCACGCTGTACCTAAACGGAGGTGACTGGGAGGAGTTGCCGTTTCTAAAGCTGTGATTTGTTTCAGCAATGGCCATTAAATTAACCATAGTTCTGTAGATGTATTCTCCTTATACCAACCAATGAGGTGTTGATGTAGGCGGAATAATATTTCTAGCACCAGGCTAGACATCAACAGGTCAGTAGGCAGCTGTTTCCCCTCTCCCAGGGCCTTAGTGCAACTGGAGTTTCCACGCTCACTTTAGTTCCACATCCCTGAAGTTTTCAACCCAATAGTAAGTTAGCAGGTGATGTTATCTACAGACCTGAAATATTTTAGTTTTAGAGATATAGCATGGACGAAGGCCCTTCTGCCACCTAGTCCCCGCCAACCATGGATAAGACATGTTTAGAGGGATATGGACCAAATGCAGGCAGACGGGACTAGTGCAGATGGGACATGTTGGTGGATGTGGGCAAGTTGACCAAATGGCTTGTTTCCACACTGTAAGACTCTGTGACTAGGTGACCATTACACCAGTTCTATGTTATCCCGCTTTCTCATCCACTCTTTACACCCGAGTGAGATGCATTTAGTTAAAGGTTAGAAATAAAGCGCAGAAACAGGCATTCTGGCCCACCGAGTCCATGCCAACCAGCGATCCCCACACACTAGGGTCAATTTACAATTATACCAAGCCAATTAACCTACAAACTTGTACGGGAGGTTTACTCCCGCACTACCTTTGGAGTGTGGGCGTAAACCGGAGTTCCCGGAGAAAACGCACACAGGTCACGGGGAGAACGTACAAACGCCGTACAGAGAGCTCCCGTAGTCAGGATCAAACCCGTGCCTCTACCGATGCACCACTGTGTCCATGTGGGATTCTCCGGAATGCAACCGGAGAACTTCAAGCCCCCGCCTCACCCCTATCTTATTACCAGTCTGAGCTTCACCATGCAAAATCAATCTGCCTCGGCTCCCAAAGAGAGACGGCTCCCATTTGATCTGTAAAGAATTATGACACTAGCATGTTTCCACCTAAAAGAAAACATGTGGGATTTACAACTCGCCCACATGAAAGAATCTCAACAACAAGCAGAACCAAATGTCTATCTTTCTCCTCCTACCTGGCTTTCATAGAGTCACACAGTGTGGAAACAAACAGTCCCTTCGGCCTAACTTGCCCCCATCGGCCAACATGTCCCATCTACACTAGTCCCACCTGCCCGCATTTGTACCATATCCCTCTAAACCTATCTATATACCCGTCTAATTATTTCTTAAACGTTGCTCAACTATCGCCTCCGGCAGCACGTTCCACACACACACACACCCACACTCTGTGCGTCAACCCAATCTATTCCTCTCATGTTTTTATACACCTTGATACACACCTATATAAGATCTATAATAATCTATGATTCTCTGGAATAAGTTAAATTCCTAACATAGGAGCAGAATTAGGTCATTCAGTCCATTGTAAACTCTGCCATTCAATCATGACTGATCTATCTTTCCCTCTCAACTCATTCTCGGGCCTTCTCCCCATAACCCTGACATCTGCACTAATCAAGAATGGGTCAATATCCAATGATTTGGCCTCCACAGCCATCTGTGGCAATGAATTCCACAGATTCACCACCTATCGACTAATGAAATTCCTCCTCATCTCCATTCTAAAAGGTACGGTAAAGGAATCAAAGGTTTCCAATGCTCATAACAAACTAAAGTACCCCACACTTAGATGGGGAGGGGTTGCAGAGTCAAGGTGGTGTTTGTCTCACCACATTCCCACATCCAGAACAACATCTGATGATCACCCTGTTCACCGCTTCCATCCGACACACCAGGGACAATTTACAGAACCCACTTAACCTACAAACCTGCACGTCTTTGGAATGTGGGAGGAAACGGGAGCACCCGGAGGAAACCCACCCAGGTCACAGGGAGAGCGCACAAACTCCACACAGGCAGCACCTGTAGTCAGGATGGAACCCGGGTCTCTGGCGCTGTGTGGCAGCAACTCTACTGCTGCACCATGTGCCTTCCTCCCCCCCAGAGGAACATGCTCTATATCCAGTTTATAAATTGATTACCCATCTGAACGCTTCCAATTAAGTCTAGCCCGCAGACAATCATAGCAGACTGGACTTCCTGCCGTGGAGATACATCCAGGCTTATCGTAGTTTGCTGAGTCGGCTGGTCGTCAAATCCGGGGGTGGGAAGAAACGTACAAGAACAGCTTTTATCAACTTCAGATACAGTTGCATCAATCTGGCTTTTGTGTTGGCACACACAAGGGTGGCATTAAAGAGCCTATTATGCAGGTGCATGGATATGCAGGGAATGGGGGGATATGGATCATGTGCAGACAGAGGAGACTAGTTTAACCAGGCATCGTGTTCGGTACAACATTGTGGGCCGAAGGGCCTGTTCCCGTGCTGTACTGCTCTAGGATAGACGCAAGGTGCTGGAGTACCTCAGTGGGACAGGCAGCATCTCTGGAGAAAAATGGCGGGCGAGTCTAGGACCAGAGCACACAGCCCCAGAATAAAAGGACGCAGTTTTAGAAGAGGAGGAATTTCTTTTGTTTGAAGGCAGTGAATCTGTGGAATTTGTTGCCACAGAGGCCAAGACATTGGGTATTTTTAAGGTGGAGATTGACATATTCCCGATTAGTTCTCTCCTAGAATTTATGAACTTGATTAGCACGGGTGTCAGGGGTTATGGGGAGAAGGCAAGGAAATGAAAGTGGGAAAGATAGATTGGCCATGATTGAATGGTGGAGTACGTAGACTCAATGGGCCGAATGGCCTAATTCTGCTCCTATGACGTGCAGTTCCTAACATCTACAATGGGCCTCCAGGATAGACACAGATGTGAATGCTAACACACACTCAGTCCGGGAAGGACGAGTCCCCTGCAGCACAATCAAAGAAAATTGATGCCATTTACTGCGCAAGAGGATGATCTCAATAGTTTATCCACAAAACATCTGATAGCATTAAAGTAAGGGCACCTCCCACATGCAACTCATTACGATGAACAATACCAGTCTGAATGCAAAACAGATTTATGCCACAACAAAAGCATGTACACTCATCCATACCTGATGGGCAGGAACACACACACACACAATGGAATGTCCAGAATTGAAAAGATATTAAAACCATTCCGTTTTCAAGATGTTAGGTGGCCCCATTGTTTAGTTTTAGATTGAGTGTAAGAAGAAACTGCAGATGCTGGGTTACACAAAAGATACACACAAAAATGTTGGAGCAACTCAGCGGGTCAGGCAGTATCTATGACCAGGAGACTGCCCCCAGTGTGTAGGATAACGCTAGTGTATGGGGGTGATCTATGGTTGGCGCGGAAACTATGTGGCCGAAGGGCCTGTTTCCATGCTGTATCTCTAAACTAAACTCTGGTCATATGTGAATGAGTAAATGGGAGCAGTTAGAAAACAAGAGTTTTAAAAAAAGCATACAGAATGTAGGAGCTGTGAAATGCAGAAGAAAACATGAATGTCGGCTCAGCCCAGGCACTGAACGTTTGTGGTTAACATTATTCCCCTTTTGCATTAGATGTTATTTCCTTCATCCTGTATCTGAACACTGGGGACGGCTTGGTTGTGTAGTCACTTTAATGACTGGATAGCACTCAACCATAAAGCTTTTCGTCTAAACCTTGGTCCACGTGACAATAAATAAAACTAAACTATCCCTACTCTTGTAGAACAAAGAGCATTCCATGCTGAAAGTAGAAACAAGGAACTCAGATGCTGGTTCACCAAAGGCAGACAAAATGCAACTCAGTAGGTCAGGCAGCATCTCTGGAGAGAAGGAATGGGTGATGTTTCGGGTCGAGAGCCTACTTCAGGCTGATGGACAGAAGAAGGGCCTCGACCCAAAACGTTACCCATTCCTTCTTTCCAGAGATGCTGCCTGTCCCACTGAGTTACCCTCTAATCCATGTAGCATTCTCGTTAATGTCTCGTTAGCTCTCTTTGCACTGTCTTTTTCTCTCTTTCCCCTTTTGGTCACCCTCGCTGCCGAGCCGCCCATTCGCTCCGAGAGGGGAGAACCAGGGCCTCGGTTTAACACCTCCGAATGGCTTGGTTTTGGGCAAAGATCCTATAGGATCTTTGGTTTTGGGCTGGCACAGCACATCCAAGAGACAAACCACATCCATCAACACCACAGCACTTCACACTTCTCTGGACAAAAGGGTAGGTGTAACGGAAGCAATCAGGATATGTGAGAGGAGGTCGGAATGACAGCAAGGTTTCCTGAAGCCATTAACACCAGGCAGCCAGGGAGGGATTATTACTTCCTGCAGGCAGTAAGTGACCATATCAAAACTCATTCACTTTCCCTAAACATTTACACAGCAGACCTGAGAGCCGGCTCAAACGCCTGGCCCCAGTGTGGATTGAGGGCAAAGCTTCACTGACCATCTTACACTGAGAACCCGCACACACAGACCTGCTGCCTAGATGCCCTGCACACAAGGGAAGGGATATCATCCCAGGAGGTCACATGAATGGCAAGGGTCCCAGGTACAATGATACATCTGTGAACACTACCAAATACAACACGGATTAATGTAGGTACAGCCACTGAGAATGTCAGAAACAATTTTGCAGTTTTTGGTGTCTGTGTGTCTAGTAATGATTTCTAAAGTCATTAACCTGGAGTGACAGAGTGTGACAGAGAACAAGCTAGGAGAAAAGGGAAGAGAAAGGAGGAAAAGAGAGCAAGAGACAAGAGAATAAAAAGAGGAGAGGGGGAGAAAAGGGGGAAGGAGGGTGAGAAAAAGAGCAAGGGGAAAGAGAGGAAAAGACAATGTAAAGAGAGCAAACGAGACATGCAGAAAATGGAGGTGTGTGAGATATGTGGAACACTGGCCCCATTGCATGGCCATGGGATCAGTGGTGTTAACAGCAGCATCCTGGTTATTCTGATCCCACCTAACCCACTGTCTTCTCCAGACACAAGTGTGGACCACCCTGCCATGCTGCCTCCGAGCTCACGTGTGTGTCTGGCACTAAAATCCCACGGCACAGACGAGCCCAGCCGTCTGGCCGCTGGCCTGCGATTGCTGCGAGTGGACAACCGCGAGCGATGCCAGGGGAGACAGCCAGCAACGGGCTGGTCAACGCTTGCCGACGGCTAGTCCCGGTGGCCAAGGTGGCAGCACAGTCAAGTGCAGACACAGGGCCCGAAGCAGATCACACAGGAGCGGTCCCGCCGACCAGAGCCCCCGTTAACACCTCCCCACTTCTCTCCCCCCCCCCCCCCCCCCAACATCACTCCTATGCCACCATCCCAGACCAATGTTCCTTCAGCCAGCAAAGGCGGATACTTCCAAGAAACCTTCACGCCCCTAATCATTGTATAGCCATTATACTTAAGTTAGAACAGCAGCCGACTGACTCTGCGACGGCCTACATGGAACAGGCTTTTCGGCCCACAGTGTTCGTGCTGAACATGAGGCCAAATTAAACATCCCCTCTGCGTGCATGTGATCCATTCCCTGCATATCCCAAATGCAGGGAATGGATCACATGCACGCCGATCTCAAAGCCTCTTGAACACCACTGTCGTATCTGCCTCCACCACCACTGTGCCTCTTCAATGTTGGGCTGTATTTAACCTGCACCAAGCCCTGGGCAAGTTGTTAGCACCTAGGCTTGCAAGACTCTCTGGTTAATCAATACCAAGATTTAAAAGTCAGTGAGAGGTGAGCCGCGACAACAGGAACAAAGGCGAACATGAGATCAGTCTCCAGTTATTCATGGTTGAACAAAAATCCTTTACCCATGACTGGCTCTGATTACACACCCATCCCACCTTGCAAATAATATTTATTCACCACCGATTAAAATCAGCCCTGAAAATTGTATCTGAAACAAACAGAAAACGTATATACAGGGAGACTAGTTAATAAGTGACGGGAAGGTTTTCAACAGCAGTACCAGCTGTCGGCGGGAGAGATATAGTTAAGCAAACAGGGTACTAGCAGAGCAGAACCAGTCCCGAGAGACCACTCGCATACAGCTGTCCCCCACTGACTGATGATTCAGGCTTCTACAACAGTGGGCCGAGAGTCTAACACCTAGAACATTTCCGCAGCTCGGTTACCGCACGTGGCCTTCAACAAAGCAATCGTTTCTCAATTTGGTTTGTTTTTTTATAGATTGCTTTATTGTCGTCACCTGTACAGAGGTACAGCAAATATATGTTTTGTTGAGTGCTCTCCAGTCAACGAAAAGTTAATCCACGCTGGAGAAACTCAGCGGGTGCAGCAGCATCTATGGAGCGAAGGAAATAGGCAACGTTTCGGGCCAAAACCCTTCCTCAGCGTGAAGAAGGGTTTCAGCCCGAAACGTTGCCTATTTCCTTCGCTCCATAGATGCTGCTGCATCCGCCGAGTTTCTCCAGCATTTTTGTCTACCTTCGATTTTCCAACATCTGCAGTTCTTTCTTAAACAAAAAGTAAATCCAGTCAGCATGAAGAAGGGCCTTGACCCAAAAATTCACCCTTTCATTCTTCTCCAGAGGCGCTGCCTGACCCGCTGAGTTCCTCCAGCATTTTGTCTTTCTTCAGTAAAAAGACTGTACACGATTACAAAAATGTGGAGAAGGGAACTGCAGATGCTGGTTTATACCAAAGATGGACACATAGATGGGCGACGTTTCAGGTCAGGTTTAGAGATACAGCACAGAAACAGGGCCTTGGGCCCACGCCGACCATCGATCACCCACCCGTTCACACTAGTTCTATGTTATCCCACTTTCTCATCCACTCCCTACACACTAGGGGAAATTTACAGAGGGCCAATTAACCTGCAATCTTTGGGATATGGGAGGAAACCGGAGTCACGGGGAGAAAGTACAAACCGCGCACACAGACAGCACCCGAGGTCAGGATCGAACCTGGGTCTCTGGCGCTGTGAGGCAGCGGCTCTAACTGCTGCACCACTGTGCCTTTAAAGGTAGATATCCTCTCAGGATGGGTGTCAGTAAATCAAGGGCTGGGGTGTTGGGTCTGCACATCAATCCTGTTTTCATGGCCCCTGTTACTAATGCCAATGTGACGTGCATATTTTAATCTAAGCTCATATCTCTAGTTGCCAGGCTCATAAACCACTGTGCCACCACATAATGAAATACAAATTGGCACATTAAACAACTCTACATGTATGCAGTGCTTTTAATGCATTAAAATGCCCCCAAGGTGACTTGCAAGATGCATAATCGAACCACAAAGCAGAGCGGAAGTTGTCTAGATAGCTGATTATCTGCCGACTCAGCGACAGGATTTAATTGGGGTTTTAAACAAAGGAAAGCCATGCTTCCTTTAGAGATACAGCGTGGAAAGGCCCACCAAGTCCACACCGACCAGCGATCACCCAGACACTGGTTCTATCCTGCACACTAGGGACAATTAACCTACAAAGCTGTACGGCTTTGGAGTGTGAGAGGAACCTGGAGCACCCGGAGAAAATGCATGCAGTCACTGGAAGAACGTGCAAACACCACATGGACAGTGCCCGAGTTGGGGATCAACCCCAGGTCACTGATACTGTGAGGTAGGAGCTCTACCAGCTGCGTCCTGTGCCGCCTCAATAATCCAAAAACAAGTGCAGCTCTTGTGTCCTTTTGTTTTTTTAACCGGCATCGACAGTTCTTTCCTTCTGTGCACTCTTCACAGCTTCCACCCAACACAACGTGAAAGGCACAAAGCTAGTGTCTGAAGAAGTGTCCCGACCCGAAATGTCACCTGTCCATGTTCACCAAAGATGCTGCCTGACCTGCTGAGCTGTTCCAGCACTTGGTGGGTGGATCTGTCAGTGCCTATCCAGAAGATGTGCGTTTGTGGACACAGAGGTCGGGGAGACTGGAGCACAGACAGGCCTCAGCGTGTGTCTGTGCATGGTCAGGGCTTGGAACAGCAGACACACCATATGGCGATAAATTACCCGGCAGATTTTACTGCCAGCGGGGAAACTGACCCATTAGATTTGTACACGGCCAAGCTTACACCCGATGTACTGCTTGGAAACCAGTTATTCAGCCCCTCTGCTCTCTGCTGACACATCTTGCTCCATCTCGCTTTACAGATACAGCAGGGAAACAGGCCCTTCAGCCCACGCCAACCAGCGACCACCCCATATACTAGCACTATCCTATACACTAGGGGCAATTTACAATTTACATAAGCCGAGTAGCCTACAAACCTGTACGTCTTTGGGACATTGGGGGGGGGGGGGGGGCGGGGGTTGGGGGGAGAGAAACCGGAGCACCTGGAGGAATGAGTTTCGATCTCCCCGTGACCGCGTGGGTTTTCACTGGGTGCTCCCACACTCCAAAGACGTACAGGTTTGTAGATAAATCGGCTTTGGTAAAAATGGTAAATTGTCCCTGATGTACAGGATAGTGTTAGTGAGTGGGGTGATCGCTGGTCAACGCAGACTCGATGGGCCGAAGGGTCTGTTTCCACACTGTACCTCTAAATTAAACTAAACTAATGTGCAGGAAGGAACTGCAGATGCTGGTTTACACCGAAGATAGGCAAAATGCTGGAGTAACTAGGGGGACAGGCAGCATCTGTGGAGAAAAGGGAAAGGGTGATGTTTCAGGTCGAGACCCTTCTTCAGACTAAACCATTGGCGAGTACTAACAGGGCCTCGTGAGTAAGAAGCAGAGGGTTTATCTCCGTGCGAAAGGTTTGTAATCTTTGCCTTGGTATTCGAGAGACGGCTGCTTGCTTGCTCTTTTGGGGCTGGTGCGTGGAATTTTACAAGAGGCTGATAGCGGGTACTTTACAAAGCTCGGAAATATGCGAGGCATTTTTATTTCTGCTCCACAACCTGCTCTCTGTGTCAGAGAGCAGCCGATTGAAATAAAGCAGTGGGGTGCTTAGCATTCCGTTCCTCGAGTGGGTGTGATGTGACATTGTTATCCCAGTGTGATTAGCAAGGCTGTGCAAACACACTCAATGCCTGGCTCAATGTTGTTTGTCCAAACCCCTCAGCTTGCACAAACTAACCGGCGGCGTCATGGACAGATAGGGCGGCCAAGAGTGCTCTCGGTACATTGGCCTTCATCAGTCAGGGTACTGAGTGTGGAAACAAAGAGCTGCCAGATAGCATGTAGAAACAAAGAACTGTAGATACTGGCTTATACCAAAGAGGGACACAAATTGCTGGAGTAACTCAGGGGGTCATGCAGCATCTCCGGAGAAAAAGGACGAGGGCCGTTTCGGATTGGGACCCTTCTTCGGACCCAAAGGTCAATAGGTTTGCAGGACTGAAGAAGGGTCCCAACCCGAAACGTCACCCACCCATTTTATCCCGCTGAATTACTCCAGCAATTTGAGTCTATCTAAAGAACTTCAGATGCTGGTTAATACACAAAATGACAGTGTGAGTAACTCAGTAGATATAGGAGGGGTGACGTTTCAGACAGAGTCTGAGGAAGGGTGCCAAATTGAATGTCATAGGAGCAGAATTAGACCATGCCGACCCATGGAGTGGACTCCCCCATTAAATCATGGCCGATCCCTACCCCCTTCAACCCCTCCCCGACATCTTTACAAATAAAAAAACTATCCATCAACCAATCCGCTTTAAAAAAAAATACCCAACGACGGCCTCCACAGCCATTTGTGGCAATGAATTCCACAGATTCACCACCGTCTGGCTAAAGAAACTCCTCCTCATTTCCGTTCTAAAGGTATGTCCTTTTATTCTGAGGCTACGGCCTCTGGTCCTAGACTCTCCCACAAGTCGAAACATCCTCTCCACATTCACTCCATCCAGGTCTTTCACTATTCGGTAAGTTTCAATGAGGTCCCCCCCCCGCATCCTTCTAAACTCCAGTGAGTACAGGCCCATTATATGCTACCCCACCCATGCCTGGGATAATTCCTGTACACCACCTCTGGACCCTACAGTAAAACAGAAAGCACAGCAAGTCAAGGGCACTGCACTTCCAGAAATCTCCAGAGGAAAACAGCCGTGGAACTTCATTCCGGTTCAAAACCTTGACACACCTGACCCCAAGCACCAACCCGCTTTAATGCACAAGAACACAGCATAGGCAAGTGATGTTAGCTCAGACGCTGGAAATGTCAGAAAGACATTTATTGATTGCAACCCATTTACCTCTCTTAAATTCCCCGCACAGCATTCTCTGGTGAATACTGTTCTATCCCTAGAAGATAAATACAAAATGCAGGAGTAACTCAGTGGGTCAAGCAGCATCTCTGGAGATAAAAGGATGGGTGACGATTCGGGTCAGGAACAGTCTTCAGACAATGTACCCCACCAATGCGCTATGCCTTTGCTTTCTGAGGGGATGGCTCATGTTATGTCAATAACAACAAGGTCTACCTCACGACAGACAAGGTGGACTTCAGGCAAGAATCCACTGAAGGGCAGAACGGTGGGGGCAGTGGTAGAGTTGCTGCCCTACAGCGCCAGAGACCCAGGATTGATCCGGACTATGCATGCTGTCTGTACAGAGTTTGTACTTACTCCCTGTGACCGCGTGGGTTTCCCCCGGGTGCTCCGGTCACCACCCACACTCCAAAGACGTGCGGGTTTCTAGCTTAATTGGCCCACTGTAAATTGCCCCTAGAGTGTAGAGAGTGGACCAGAAAGTGGGATAACGTAGAACTAGCATGAACGGGTGATCGATGGTCAGACTCAACTCGGTGGACCTGTCTCCATGTTGTATCTCTAAAGCATAAAGTTACTCAGCATCTCTGGAGAACATGGATAGGTGATGTTTTTGGTCAGGACCCTTCTTCACACTGATTTTGGGGGGGGGGGGGGGGGGGTAGGGCCAAGTCATTAGGTATTTTTAAAGCGGAGATTGACAGATTCAAAGGTGTCAAGGGTTACGGGGAAAAAGGCAGGAGACTGGGGTTGAGGGGAATGATAGATCAACCATGATTGAATGGCGGAGTAGTTACGATGGGCTGAACGACCTAATTCTGGTCCCATGAGATGAACAAGATGGGAGATGAGCGTGTGGAGGGGGGAGAAAGGAGCAGAGTGACTGGAAATGCGTGCACACCAAGGCATCAGATGGGACATGGGAAAGAGAGGGGGTATTTAATAATATCATTAATAATGTCATTTTGTCCAATTCACATCTTGCTGGTCAGGTATTGAAAGATTACTTAAATTCCCCCATTCCTGACAATCTTTGGAAAGATGTGTCGAAATATTATTATAATATGAATAATATTTAATAATATAACTAACAAAGAGCAGCATAGTGTCGCAGAGGTAGAGTTGCTACCTCTCAGCGCCAGAGACCTGGTTACAATCCTGACAACAGGTGCAGTCTGTACAGAACTTGTACCTTCCCCCTGTTTGTGTTTTTTTTCGGTATCTCCGGTTTCCTCCCACACTCCAAACGTACAGGCTTGCAGGTCAATTGGTTTTGGTAATAATTAAAATTGACCCTAGTGCGTAGGATGGTGCTAATGTACCGGGGGGGGGCATCTTTGGTCAGCGCAGACACGGTGGGCCGAAGGGCCTGTTTCCATGCTTTATCTCCAAACTGAACTAAATATAACACGGCCCATATTTTGAAGCATCGTTCCAAAGATTGGCAGGGATGGAAGAATTCCAGTGACCTTTCAATACCTGACCAGCAAAGACGTCAACTGGACAAATTATCAACATGGTGACCTACTTCCAACATTGCTGTAAGTAAGTACACGGAAATGTGCAAGGAGCTGCCTTGCAGGAATGTTAACCGAATACATCTAACACCTCAGGGAAAAAACAGTCCTTTAAAAAGGCTTTTAGCCAAGTGCAGAAACCATTATCGCAACAGGGGCATGTGTCCAGCCTACACTCAACACGTTCCATTGTTCAGCTCACGGCAGACATATAGGGGCACGCATAGGGGCACATAGGCACAGAACACACAGGCAGACAGGGGAACTAGGGTCCTGCTGGCATTGGCACACATACACTGGCCGGGCACATGAGCACGTGAAGACAGGGGTGTAGGTACACAGAGTGATGGGCACATGGCACAGGGGGGGTACACAGACAAGAGGGAAGGCGGAAAAACAGGGGCAGACATACGGGCACCCGAACACACATGCACATGAGAATGGGGAGAGGTACACTACACACAGGGGTACACAACACATGAGCTCAGGAGAGCACACATAGAAAAACAAGCGGGGCAGACACACACACACACGCGCGCGCGCGTTTGGGTACACAACAAACACGGGCACAGAGAATAACTGGCACACACGCGCACACTGGCACACAGGTGGGGGACACATGCACACAACACACAGGGAATCTCAGTACCCAGCCATTGTGCTTCACAAAGTGTGGCAGGGCCGACAAGCTTCAGGTTAGCATCCTGTCAGCGTGGAGCACTCTTGCTTTCCACATCCAACAATACAACCTTCCCTGCGATCCCTGCACGCCATGAGAGAAGCTGCGAGGAGGCGCAGAGGGCTTACAAAAGCATCACAGCGGTATGAATCTTGATTTCTCTAACTTCAAGTAACCCTTGTATCTCCCCTCTCTCTGTCCCCCCCCCCCACCCTAGTCATTGTTCTAGTTTCACTGAAGATGGACAGCAAATGCTGTCATCGTGAGTGCCACCTCTCCTTGATCTTCATTGCTGGCTTTGATTTGTCCTTTTGCATACATTTGAGTCCGTTGTTCTTTGCACAGTTTCATATCTCTAGTTTCCCTCTCCCCTGACTCTCAAGTCTGAAGAAGGGTCTCGACCCGAAACATCCCCTAGTCCTTGTTCTATGGAGTTGGTGACTGAGCCGCAGAGGTGCTCCAGCTTTTTGTGTCTATCTTCAGCACAAACATCACCTACTCCACCCTTCTGCCAAGCACCTAGTGTCTGTGGTGGAAATTTTCAGTTAATCAGCCTGCTGCGAGTCAAGGACAGAGAGACGCCATTGGAAATACTCCGGTTACCCTGTCCAATCCGGAGAGGAGCAGGACGTGACGTGTTGCCAGGTAGTGCTTTGCACCTCAACAGCAACAAAGCCAGGGATTTATATTTGTCTCACACCTTTTAACCTACTTTCCTGCACCCAACCACACCTAGACGCAGCTGCACTCTGCTGTTTCGTTCTGCACTCCACCTGTCATCTTCATTACATTTTACTGATGCCTCCGTGTCACCTTCCCTTCATCTCAGGCGGCACGGTGGCGCAGCGGTAGAGTGCTTGCAGCGCCGGAGTCCTGGGTTCAATCCTGACTACGGGTGTTGTCTGCACGGAGTTTGTATGTTCTCCCCACGACCTGCGCGGGTTTTCTCCGAGATCTTCGGGTTCCTCCCACACTCAAGACTTGTAGGTATGTAGGTAAATCGGTTTGGTAAAAATTGTCTCTAGTGTGTGTAGGACAGTGTTAATATGCGGGGTTCGCTCGTCGGCGCGGACCCGGTGGCCGGTTTCCGCGCTGTATCTCTAAACTAAACTAACCGCCTTTTTCTTGATTGTCTGCTTTGATCTGTCATTTTCACACCTTACCCGTTCATATCTCTCGTCTCCCTCTCTCCCGATTCTCAGTCTGAAGAAAGGTCTCGACCTTAAACATCACCCATTCTCTCTCTCCAAAGATGCTGCCTGTCCCGCTGAGTTAGTCCAGCATTTTGTGTCTGTCTTCAGTGTAAACCAGCATCTGCAGTTCCTTCCCACACCTTTTCTATTCTGGGTTGGCTTGATAAATTTAATTTAGGTCCTTCGGCCCACCAAGTCTGTGCCGACCAGCGATCACCCCCACACGCCAGAGAAATTTCACAAGAGCCAATTAACCCACAAACCCGCATGTGGGATGTGGGAGAAAACAAGAGCAGCTGGAGGGAACCAGGGAGTTACAAGGAGAACGTACAAACTCCAGACAGACAGGATCAATCCCGGGCCTCTGGCACTGCGAGGCAGCAACTCTACTGCTGCGCCACCGTGTCAGTACTCAACTGTAGTATTATCAGATTAAATTGGATAGCACGCAATCAAAAGCTTTTCTCTGTAGCTCGGTACATGCGACAATAATAAACATCGACCATGGAATAAAGGAAACATGGCAGCCATAAACATTAGGCGCCAGAAAAAGGAACCAGATATTGAGTCTGAGAACGTAAAAGCCCTGTCCCACGGTACGAGTTCATTCCAAGAGCTCTCCAGAGTTTGCCCTGATTCGAACTCGGAGATTTACGGTAATGGCCACTTGTCGGTACTTGGGGCTCTCGTGGACATAATTCAACATTTGAAAAATCTTCACGAGTCTTCCCGTGCTTACCTGCCGTTAGCGAGTCTTCCCGAGTACCTGCCGTTCGTGTTACGAGCCGCTAAGAGACGTCCCCGAGCTCCGACGTACCCGCTACGTTAATTCTCCGTGCTTATCACGAGTTTGATTTTTTTTAAACTCGGGAGAGCTCTTGGAATGAACTCGCACCGTGGGACAGGGCTATAAATAATTCTCACTTGCTGCAGCTTTAAAGCCACCTTAATGCAGGTAGATATAATCAACAATAATACTAGGTAACCATAGTAATGCAAAACCAAAGTTCGTAGTGCCAAAAAACAAAGTCTGCAGAAGATCATAGTTGCTGAGGTCGGGTCCACCAAGGCCTACTGAATTAGTTGCCAACCATTAAATCCCAGCTGCCAACCATTTCAACTTCTCCATCCCATTCCCACACTGAGCTTTCTGTCCGGGGCCTCCTTCCCCCCCCCCCCCCCCCCCCAAACTCTTACTTTCAGTCTGAAGTAAGGTCCTGATCTGAAACGTCGCCTACCCCTTTTCTCCAGGATGCTGCCTGACCCTCTGAGTTACTCCAGCACTTTGTGTCTACCTTTGGTGTAAGCCTACAAATGTAACCGGCGGTCAAAACGGTCTCGACTGTACACCTGTAGTCAAATAGAGTATCCACCCACACAGGTGGCACTACAGTAGAGTTGCCAGGGACCCGGGTTCAACCCTGACTACGGGTGCTGTCTGTATGGAGTTTATACATTCTCCCATTGACCAGCCTGGGGTTTCTCAGGGATCTCCGGTTTCCACCCACACTCCAAAGACGTACAGATTTGTAGGTTAATTGGCTTGGTGCAATTGTAGTGTCCCTGGTGTGTGCCGGATAGTGTTAGTGTTGAGAGCAAGGTGGTAAAGATACACAGCGGGTAGAACTGCTGCCTCACAGCGCCAGAGACCTTGGAAGCCACCAGTGTGTAGGGAGGGGGTGCTAATGTGTGATAACATTGAACCAGTGTGAACGGGTTATCAATGGTCTACATGCACTCTGTGGGCCAAAGGGCCTGTTTCTATGTTGAGTCTCTAGATCCGACTAGCATTGAGACACAAGCAACTGCAAATGCCTGAATCTCAAGCAAAAGTGCTGGAGGAACTCAGCGGGTCAGGCAGCATCTGTGGAGGGAATGGACGGACAACGGTTTGGGACAGGAACCGTCTACAAACCAGATTGTTCTTGTGCCACCATTGAGTATTTCATTGTTCTATCTGGGACATATGACAACACTCTAGACTCTTACATTCTACTCTGCCATTCAATCATGGCTAATCTATCCTTCCCTCTCAACCCCACTCTCCTGCCTTCTCCCCATAACCCCTGACACCCATACTAATCAAGAATCTGTCAATCTCCACCATAAAAATACCCAATGACGGCCTCCACCACCATCTGTGGCAATGAATTCCAGATTCACCACCCACCGACTAAAGAAATCCCTCATCTCCTTTCTAAAGGTACATCCTTTTATTCTGAGGCTGTGCCCTCTGGACTCGTGGAAACATCCTCTCCACATCCACTCTATCCAGGCCTTTCACCATTCAGTAAGTATCGATCTTCCTCCTCTACTCCGACTCATCATTACCCACTATTTCGTCCAAGAATGTACAGTCTGTGATAAGATTTACTGCAGAAGATCTTCCTCTAAAACCTCCTGCTTGCTGCAATCATTAGGTTTGAGTGGAGCAGTGACTTCATTACATTGCATTGATCAGCCCTCAGACAAAGACCCTGGAAATATTGATCACTGAAGAACATACATGAATTTGTTATTTAAAAAAAGGAATGCTGGACGATTTTCCAATGCCAGAACCACATCTTGCTCAATCACTTGCAGCCACCACTGATCAAATATATCTCTCTTTTCCTCTACAAACACAGCGCATCTTTAGGCAGAAAAGATCAGACACTGAATCGATTCAGTTTCTGGCCAGCACATCAGCAGCCCACGCTAGGAGAATCAATATCCTCCATTTCACCACTGCCTACACATGCACAAGAACACACAGACAGACGCTGGTGTGAAGGCAGTAGCAGTGAGGATCACGGCGTCACTGTGCTGCGAGATCAGAGCCGGAGCCAAAACGGCTCAAGGCTACAGCAAGGATGAAGTAGTCACACATAGACTGGGTAGACATGGCGTAGAGTAGACACGACGGACTGCGGGGGGAGGGGGGCACAGCGACAGACCTGCTTTCTTACAGAACCACAGACCCAGCGGGTCGGGCAGTATCCGTGGAGCGGATGGGCAACTGAAGAAGAGCCCCAACCCGAAGCGTCACATGTCCATCCATTCCCTTCATGGGTGCTGCCTGACATTGTGGCACAGAGGTAGAGCTACTGCCTTACAGTACCAGAGAGCCAGATTCAATCCTAACTACGGGTGCTGTCTGTATGGAGTTTGTACGATCTCCCCGTGACCGCGTGGGTTTCCTCCGTGTGTTCCAGTTTCCTCCATGTTCCAAAGCGATGCAGGTTTGTTGGTTAATTGGCTTTGATAAAACTGTAAATTGCCCCCTAGAGTGTAGGATACTGCTAGTGTATGGGTGACCGATGGCTGGGGCGGACTCGGTGGGTCAGTTTCCGCGCTGTATCTCTGAACTACACTGAAGCTGGAATCTCAAGCAAAACACACTAAGTTCAGTTTAGTTTACAGACAAAACGTGGAAAGAGGCCCCTTTGGCCCACCGAGTCCACGCTGACCAGCGATCACCCGTTCACACTAGTTCTATGTTATCTCACTTTCTCATCCACTCCCTACAGTACACACTAGGGACAATCTACAGAGGACAACTGAATCTACAAACCTGCATGTCTTTGGAGTGTAGGGGGGAAACTGGAGCACCTGACGGAAACCAACACCTTCACGGGGAGAACGTACAAAACAAAATCCTTAAATTGGGCACATTGGGCTGAATGGCCTGTTTCAATGCTATACGAGTCAATGACTGGACTTCATCATATACAAAAAGCACAGGAGGAAGAACAAAACAAGCAGCTAAAATTAGCACCCAAAACACATCACGATGCATTACTGTCAAAACACGTGGAAAATTAATTAAAATCACAACTCATTAAAACACGGCAAGCAATTTGGCCCCGATGTTCGTGTGATAGTCAGCTCAATTCTTTCCCCAAAGATGACCCGAAACCCACCCATTCCTTTTCTCCAGAGATGCTGCCTGCCCATTGAGTTACTCCAGCTTTTTGTGTCTATCTTTCCCCATTGCCCTTTGTGTTTCTAATATTATTTAATTTAGTTTTACTTTAGAGATACAATGTGGAAATAGACCCATCAGCCCGGGGGGGGGGGGGGGGGGGGGGGAGAGTACATGCAAACTCCACACAGACAGCATCTGAGGTCAGGATCGAACCCGGGTTTCTGGTGCTGTGAGGCAGCAGCTCTATCAGCAGTGCCACTCATTACCTCTCCAGTTTATTTTTTAAATCAAGGATGATCTGCTTCCAATGAGCAACAATTAGAGCAGTCCTGAGCCACTATCTACCTCATTGGAGACTCTCGGACTATCCTTGACCGGACTTTATCTTGCACTAAATATAATTCACATTATTCCCTTCATCGTGTATCCGTACACTGTGGATGGCTCGATTGTAAGCATGTAGTCTTTCCACAGGCTGGTTAGCACAACAAGATTTTCGCTGTTCCTCAGTACACGTGGCAATAAACTAAACGCAAGCGTTATCCCTAGGTGTAACACTGTTGGTATAGTTATTATAAACAATAGTTAGAGTTAACTGTGTGGGCAAGTTGGGCCGAAGGGCCTGTTTCCACACTGCATCACTCTATAACTGGTTATTATTAGTAAAAGCACAATGACCCGAGCTAAAGGTTGGGCAGGATAAACTTGATTCCTTGCATGACGGGAGGATGAAGGGCGAGCTGCCTCAAATCATGAAGGGAATAGACACTGTCTTTTACCCAGGGTAGGAGATTCAAGAACCAGAGGACATGGGTTTAAGGAGATAGGGAAAGGATTTTAGGAACCCAAGAGGCAACTTTTTCCATTGAGGGCGGTGGGTATATGTAACGAGCTGCCAGAGAAGGTAGTTGAGGCAGGTACCAGAACAAAATTTAAAACACATTTGGATAGTACATGGGTACCAATGGTACTTGAATTGCATTAAAAGATATTTGGTTAGGGAAGGTTTAAGCGATATGGACCAAATGTAAACAACCCTCACAGCAACTAGAGGGGTCCTGAGCTACTATCTATCTCATTGGAGACCCTCAAACTATCTTTAATCAGTTGACCTTTGACCTTTATCTTGCACAGAATGTTATTCCCTATATCCTGTATCTCTACACTGTGGACAGCTTGATTGTAAAATCATTGTCTTTCCGCTGACTGGTTAGCACGCCACAAATGAGATTTTCACTGTACCTCGGTACACATGACAATAAACAAAACCAAACAAAACAAAACGCAGACAAATGGCACTAGCCTAGTTACTTGATTAGAATGGGAGAGTTGGGCCGAAGGGCCTGTTTCCGTGCTGTATGACTCTGTGCCTACGTTCAACTTGGTGGACTCATTAAGATTCCCTTGGGCCTTGGGCACAAGGCTTCCCACGCCTGTCCAACAGCGGGTGAAGCAACGTCACTGCGGAGTCAGAGATCACCACGAGACGCATCGAAGCCTTTGATGATCGGGCATCTGTGGGCAAGCGAGAGATCTCCCCTATGTGGCTTTGACACACACAAGCGGAATGGAGATCAAAGAACACTGACAGTTTATTAACAAAACTGAACATTTAGCATGTTACTCTGACAAGCTCCCATGCACAGGCAATGCCATCGGAATGACAACGAGCAGCAAACAACTCCCAGTCTATTCTTCCAAAAGGGGAATTGGCCTCGCTTCCCAGTTTAACCTCGCGTATCACTACAGCCTTGCTAATATTTCCCTGCCTCTTGCTGCTCCAAATTAAGCTAGCTCAGTCTAGTGGCCACAGTGCAAGCAATTGAATATCAAACCTCTGCAGACAATATCCTCAAGAGGCAAGATGGTTTAATGCGAGTGCCCCTAGCTTCACCTTGAACTTGGAGGAAGTGGGAGGAGTCAAAGGAGAAGTTGTTGAGAGTGATGACCAGCTCCACTTGGCAGTCGAGGAAGAAATATATATGATACTGGTTCACCGCCCATTTTCTGACAACTGATGATAGAAACATAGAAATTAGGTGCAGGAGTAGGCCATTCGGCCCTTCGAGCCTGCACCGCCATTCAATATGATCATGGCTGATCATCCAACTCAGTATCCTGTACTTGCCTTCTCTCCATACCCCCTGATCCCTTTAGCCACAAAGGCTAAATGATCTGGCATCTCCTTTAATCCAGACAAAACTACGAGAGCGCACATGAAATCTCGACCCCCCCCCCCCCAGACGTCCGCCCCAGGCACGTGCCGTGAGTAATTACTCTGGGTAGGCACTCAGTCCGCTTTTAAAAAAAATGTAAACCGCGCATGCGCAGATTGTTCTCCCCGTTAAATAAATAAATAAATAAAAAAACAGTGACTTATCACAAAGTGCTGGAATCTTCACTCCCTCACCGCTGCCGCAGCTCTCCGGGTGCGAAGCCACGCACTGTAGCTGGGGATAGAAGCAGCTCGGGGAGCGGCCACCGGACCCGAGAGCTGAACTGGCCGCCGCTTCAGCGCCTTCTGCCGGCCCGCTCACCTTTGGCAGTGCTCTCCGTCGGAACACCTGTAACTTGCCGTTCGCCGACTTCACTCATGTCAGCGACTTCCTGCAAATCCTTAAATTCCCACAGCCGAGTAACCTCAATCGCGCTGTCGGAATTTAAGGACATGAGTGAGGCCAGCGAGCGGCAGGAGAGAGGTTTTTAGATGGAGAGCTGCCAGAGGTGGGCGGGTGGTTCTGGAGCTAAGGTGGCGGCTGGTTCTGGTGTCCGGCCCGGCGGCCGCTCGAGCTACTTCTCTCTCCCTCTCTCTCTCCCCCCCCCCCCCCGGCCTCAGAGCAGTGTCATTTCATGCCCCCTTGCAAGGAGCGTCGCAAGTGAATGCCCCCGGCCCCTCATTCATAACATTTGTGCCCTCCCCGCAACGTTACCCCGGGCCAGACTCCCCAAACGCTATGAAAGGAGCTCTCTCCCCACTCCGACTCCCACACCCCCCCCACACCCCGGCAAATACGGTATTTAAAAAAAAAACCCACAAAATGTACTTACCATATCATTGGGACATGACAAACCATGGTTGAAAACCCCGCCAATAAACTTGCGCTGCGCATGCGCGGTAGACTGATGCGCATGCGCAGTGCTACAAAGGCAGGATTTCTGCTGCCTTCAGCCCCGATTAAAATTGACGGCTTCAGGCAGCGCTGACGGCACGGGGGCTGCACAGAGCTTCCCGTGTCACAAGCGCTGCGAGTGAAAGGCACGGGGAATTATGCCTACCTAAGAGATCAGTCTCTTACATAGGCATAATTCTCTCATGCCTTTATTATTTATATTTAATAATTCCCATTTCATAATTTTAGTCAGGGTAGGCAGTGCCTACCTTGCCTACCCTGACGGCACGTGCCTGGTCCGCCCCTACCTGAACATATGGAACCTAGGCCGGGTGAGGCGGCTAATCGACTTAATCGGCACTTCCACGGCCAATTGACGGGTCGGATTTGCCCCCTGCAGCCGGGACTCTGGAACTCGGCCCCACATTATCGGAGGGGGTCTTCCGGGCTGGATTTCAAGCCCGTTCTCGTAACTTTGTCCCGTTTAAAGGAGGTGCCGGACTACCAGTTGCCGGAAAAAGTGGTGGTGGACCTGTACTTGGTTTTGAGGGCTACAGAAGAGACTTGCCATTACTTGCAAATCAAAGCGAAATAGTTTTTTCGCCCAAGATAAATTCCTGGGACTCATTCTACCAATTGTATAAGACACCTTATCTGCAGTGATTAAAACTCACGGCCCCAACCAGTCGACTTGTGTTTAAACACACAGATACGGTTAATGAATGAGTAATCTAGAACACACAAACTTTGGAAACAGTACTTGGGCAACAGATATCTCACATCAGGTATGTGCTAACTGTTACGTGCACGAAAGATTATTTATATTAGACCGTAAACATTTGTATTCAATTCATATTTAAAGTAAAGGTGACATACCACGAAGCATACAGCACGGACACAGGCCATTCAGCCCAATTTGTTCATGCAAACCAATATGACCATCTAAGCAAAAATGCAGAAATAAAGAACAGCAGATGCTGGTTGACACCAAAGATAGACGCAAAGTGCTGGAGTAACTCAGAGGGTCAGGCAGCATCTCTGGAGAAAAATGTTTTGGGTCAGGACCCTTCAGTCTTTTTATTATCTCCAGAGATGGTGCTGTGTGCCAAGTTACGCCAGCACTTTGTATTTATCTTTGCCCATCTGAGCAAGTTCCATTTGCCTGTATTTGACCTCTCTCCTTTCAAACTTTTAATCATGCATTTGTCTACATATTTCTTAAACATGGCGATAGTACCAGCCTCAACTAGCTCCTCTGGCAGCTTGATCCATACACCCACACCCTTTGTGTGAAAAAGTTACCCCTCAGGTTCCTAATAAATCTTTCCACCCTCACCTTAAACCTATGTCATCTGATTTGCGATTCCCCAACGCTGCGTAAATGACTGTGCATTCAATCTGTCTATTCCTCTCTTGGTCTTATACAACTCAATAAATACACCCCTCAACCCCAGGGCAAAAAACTGCGCATTTATCCGACCTATTCCTGTCATGATCTTGAACACCTCTGTAAGAATCACCCCTCATCCTCCAGCGCTCCAAGGAATAAAGTCCTCGCCTGCTCAGCCTCTCCCTGTTGTTAAATTCTTCACTGGACATCACACGGAACACCAAAAAATATCAGAGTGACGCAGGCTTCACATACTGGAGCTACTTCCCATCCAGTGTCCTTTCTGAGTCATCTCCCAAGCCCCTGCTTGTACAACAGAGCACCACAAGGGCACAGAAAGAGGCGTCAGCACATTGGACCAACATCACCTATCTACAGGAGCGAGGGGAGCATCGAAGAGCAAGCAGGGACATCGGGCCAAGTGGCCTCTCGTGAACTGCCTACGTGAGGTCTGCTGAATGATTTTACCGGGTTGTGTGAAAAAACAAAGCACATCACCATACCTAGGTGACAATAAAGAATCATTGAATCGTCCAGAGATGCTGTCTGACCTGCTGAGTTACTCCAGCATTGTGTGTCCATCGCCAGCTTCTTTCATTCACTCCCACTGCCAGTCTTTCTCCAGAGCCTCACAAATTACCAGGAATGAACCCTACCAAAAATCTTCGCCAAACCACAGCAGTCAGCAAACATTTGGAAGACCATCTAAAACAGTTTGAATTCACATCAGGGTCCAGTATAGAGGATGCAGAACGGTACAGAACAGGAACAGACCCACCAGCCCACAGCATCTGTGCCAAACATGATGGCAAGATAACCTAACCTCATCTACCAGTCCAAAGACCCAACGCGAAACATCGCCTAGCCATGCTCTCCAGAGATGCTGCATGACCCACTGAATTACTCCAGCACATTGTGTCTTGTGTTGTATACCAGCATCTTCAGTTCCTTGTCTCTCTAATCCCATCCTCGGACTTTACATTAGGCTTGAGAAATACAGCGTGGAAACATGCCCCTCGGCCCATTGAGTCTGCGTCGACCAGTGATCACCCCGTACACTAGCACTATCCCACAGAATAGGGACAATTAACTGTTTTACCGAAGCTAATTAACCCCCAAACATGTACGTCTTGGGATTGTGGGAGGAAACCCACATGGCCATGGGGAGAATGTACAAACACTGTACAGACAGTACCCACAGTCTCTATCAATGCACCCGTGACACATGATATATATCCCTCCATTCCCAGCACATCCATGTCTTGGGACTCTTGACTCTTGTCTATTTAAAAGCCTCCCAAGCACTACTATGGGACCTGCCTTCGTCACCCCTGGCACCACATTCCTGGCAAATAGAGACATAGAAAATAGGTGCAGGAGGAGGCCATTTGGCTCCTCGAGCCAGCTACTGTCCCACCACTGTCCTGTGCTTCGCCTTCAAACTTTGCCCCTCTGACCTTAAAGCTAAGCATTCTGGCCTTTGAGTCTGAAGAAGGGTCTCGACCCGTAAAATCACCATTCCTTTTCTCCGGAGATGCTGCCTGACCCGCTGAATTGCTGCAGCACGTTGCATCTATCTTTGACATTTCCACCCTTGGAAAAAGAATCTGACTGCCGACCTTTTCTATGCTCTCATGGTTATAGGTTGAGCACAGGTAGATAGCGTGGTCAACAAGGCTTTCAGCACATTGGCCTTTAGAAGTCAGAGCATTTAGTATAGAATTTGGGAGGTCTTGTTGCAGTTGTATTGGTGAGGCCACAGTTAGACTATTGTGTTCAGTTTTGGGCACCTTGTTACAGGAAAGATGATGTCAAGCTGGAAAGGGTACAGAGAAGATTTACAAGGATGTTGCCCGGACTCGAGGGCCTGAGCTAGAGGGAGAGGTTGGGCAGACTAGGACTCTATTCCTTGGAGCACAGGAAGATAAAGAGTGATCTTATAGAGGTGTACAATATCATGAGAGGAACAGATCGGGTAAATGCGTGGTCTCCTGCCCAGAGTAGTGGAATCGAGAACCAGAGGACTTGCATTTGTGGTGAGGAGGGAAAGATTTAATAGGAAGCCGAAGGATGTGGTGGGTGCATGGAACAAGCTGGCTGGAGGAGATTGTTGAGGCAGGTGCTATCGCAACAATTAAGAAACATTTAGACAGGTACAAAACTAAAGGGATATGGGCCAAACATAGACAGGTGGGACTAGTGTAGATGGGCCACGTTTGTCGGTGTGGGCAAGTTGGGCCAAAGGTCCCATTTCCACGTTGTGTTCTATGACTAGTTTTATATACTTCAATCAAGTCTCTCTTCAACTTACGTTTGAGAAAGGAATCTAGGTTTACCTAACCTCCCCCTGTAGCTGGTGCCCTCGAATCCAAGCATTGTGGCAGCCGCAGCTACTGTGCTACTAGCTTTCATTTTGAGAGGGCTACAATACAAAAACAAGGATGTGATGCTGAGACTTTATATGGCATCGCTAATACAGCATTTGGAGTATTGTGAGCAGTTTTGGGCGCCATATCCGAGGACAGGTGTGCTGGCATTGGAGAGGCTCCAGAAAAGGCTTACGGGAATGATCCCAGGAATGAGTATGTTAACATAAAAAGCTGGAGTAACTCAGCGGGACAGGCAGCATCTCTGGCGAGAAGGAATGGGTGACGTTTCGGGTCGAGACCTTTCTTCACTCCAGAGATGCTGCCAGTCCTGATGAGTTACTCCAGCTTTTTGTGTCTATCTTCGGTTTAAACCAGCATTTGCAGTTCCTTCTCGCACACGGGTATGTTAACCTATGATGTGTGTTTGACGGCACTGGGCCTGTACTCACTAGCGCTTGGAAGGATGATGGGTGAACCTCATTGAAACATACAGAATAACAAACAGGCTGGATAGAGGGAATATTTCCACCTGAGGGAGAGTCTAGGACCAGAGGGCACAGCCTCAGAATAAAAGGGCGTACCTTTAGAAAGGAGACGAGGAGGAATTTCTTTAGTCAGAGGGTGGTGAATCTGTGGAATTCATTGCCACAGACAGCTGTGGGGGCTGTCAACGGAGATTTTTATGTTAGAGATGACAGATTCTTGATTGGTATGGATGTCAGGGATTATGGGGAGAAGGCAGGAGGATGGGGCCGAGAGGGAAAGATAGGTCAGCCATGATTGTATGGTGGAGTAGACTTGATGATCCGAAGGGCTCATTCTGCTGCTAGAACGTAGGAAACCTCTATGGCACGCTGTGTGATTTGGAATCTTGCCTGGACTGCCCATTAGTTAATCATGGACCGGCCCTCGGTCAACATTCAGTCACTACACGGTGAGGAATTTCTCCACTCCCCTTGCAGGCGGAGAGTGAGAGTTGTGTGTGAATAGACCTTCGGTGTGCTACTGACGTTATGTACCACAATAGCATACTCAGCACAGATAGAGCTTGCTCATTGCATCCCACCTGCATGGGCTCTTCGGATGAGAGCCAATTAGGGCGTCACAGTGGCACAGCTGCTGCCTCACAGCACCAGAGACCTAGGATTGATCCAGAACTCGAGCGTTTTAAAACATTGTTTTAGACATACAGCATGGAAACAGGCCCTTCGGCCCGCCGAGTCCAGGATGACCACCGATCACCCGCACACTAGTTCTATCCTGCACACTGGGGATTATTTACGGAGGCCAATTAACTACAAACCTGGAGTGTGGGAGGAAACCGGAGCACCCGGAGAAAACCCACTAGGTCACAGAGAGAACGTACAAACTCTATACAGACAGCACCCAAGGTCAGGATCGAACCCATGACCCTGGCGCTGTAAGGCAGCAACTCTACTGCAGCGCCACCATGCTCGTCATCAAGGCACTGAAAGACTGAACATGTCAGCTAATTTCATTATTTCATTAATATTGAATTATTTTTGAGTGACAACAGGAGTCTCACCAATTCAACTCTCTCCGAAATAATCCGAAGACCCAAATCATAATCTCAGGTGACCAACAAGGTGAAGAAGGAATTAAACGCAGCTGCAATGTACAAACCACCAGCAGTGTGGACCCTTCTGGTGAGAAGTCAAGTGCTTCAGTTGCTTAAAATAACATCAATTACAAAAAGATAAACAGCCTTGCAAAATGTGCTTCCTCACATTTAACTGTTCGGGGGAAGAAAGAAGGTGGACATTTCAACAGGAACACTTGCTCGTGCACTCGCTCACTTGATGCTCAATGCCACAGTGCTTCAGACCCAGTCCCCACTCAGACAACATCCAAACCAGGCTTCCCCAAAAGAGTAGATACTACAAAGCTGGATTACCATTTAGGAGAGGTTGTCCTTCGTAAATGTCCCTCGACACCACCGCATAGTACGTATCTTCTGTAAATCCAGCCACGCATAGTGAGATTCCATTTGCTTCCACTGTTGCCTTGGGAGGGAAATAAAAGATTGATTAATTGATTGGAAGATACAGCATGGATACAGGCCCTTTGGCCCACTGACTCTATGCCGACCTGTTCACACTAGTTCTGTTATCCCCATTTACCATAATCCCTCTCATCCCACTGTACGTTGCTCTCGTCAACTCCCTCGTACCCCTACACATTAGGGACCACTTTCAGAGGGCCAATTAACCCAACTGATTAAATGATTGAACAGGCCCTTTGGCCCACCCGAGTTTAGTTTAGACAGGCAGCGTGGAAACAGACCCTTCGGCCCACCGAGTCCACACCAACCAGCGATCCCCGCACGTTAACACTATCCTAGACACCCTAGGGACAATTTACACATACACCAAGCTGATTAACCTACATACCTGTATGGTTTTTAGAGTGGGGGAGGAAACGGAACATCTCGGAGAAATCCCACGCGGTCACGGGGAGAACGAACAAACAGCACCAATGGTCGGGATCGAACCCGGGTCTCAGGTGCTGCAAGCGCTGTAAGGCAACAACTCTGCCGCTGCGGTGCCGTGAACGTCCAAAAACACCACCTATTCCTTTTCTACGGAGATGCTGTCTGACCAGGTGAGTTACTCCAGCTTTTTGTGTCAATCTTCGAGTTAAACCAGCATCTGCAGTCCCTTCCTGCCCACCTTTGGCCCTCACCGACCAGCAATCACCCGTTCACACTAGTTCTATGTTATCCCACTTTCTCATCCACTCCCTACACATTAGGGAGAATTTACAGGGACATCGTGGCCTGAATGAACTGTTCCTGTGCTTTACTATTCTTTATAAGTAGAAAAGGAACTGCAGATGCTGGTTCACAAAAAAAAAGACAAATTGCTGGAGTAACCCAGCAGGTCAGGCAGCATCACTGGAGAACATGGATAGGTGACGTTTTGGATCTGAAGAAGGGTCCCAACCCAAAACGTCACCTATCCATGTTCTCCAGAGATGTTGCCTGACCCGCTGAGTTACTCCAGCATTTTGAGTCTGTACTAGTCGTTGTTCCATTAAAGGGATGAGCACATTGTTACATTGCAAGTGCACCTCCCCAACACTCTAGGCAGCTTAGGAGGTCAAGAACGAACTGAATCTAGGCCAGTAAACTTCAACCAAATAACTCACAGTCTTAATATTTATACAAATACCATCTTCATCAATGGAGACTCCTCAGACCATCTTTGATCAGACTTTATCCTTTTGCATACCTTTCATTAATTTGTTCTTTGTACCTTTTCATATCTCTCGGTTCCCTCTCCCCTGATTCTCAGTCTGAAGAAGGGTCTAGACCCAAAACCAAATCTATTCCTTTTCTCCTGAGATTCTGCCTGACTCTTTGAGTTCCCCCAGCATTTCTTGCCTGTCTTAGGTGTAACCCAGCATCGCAGTTCCCTCCTACACATTTGATCAGACTTTATCTTACACTGAAAGTTCATTCACATTATTTGCTTTATCCTGTATCTGTGCACTGTGGCCGGCTCGACTGTAATCATGTACAGTCCTTCCGTTGACTGGTTAGCACGCAACAAATGCTTTTCATTGTACCTCGGTGCACATAACAAAAACCTAACCACCCCCCCCCCCCCCATTTACTATTGCAATTGTTCCCCTCTCAACATAATACACATGAAAATATAGACTACAGAATCTCCTTGACCAAGAGTTTTATACACAAATGCATAAACACACATACGTTTACAAACACGCATTCATATACATAAAAGCAAATAATAATCGTGCAAAAAGACTGGGGGGAATAATCAAGTGCAAAACATTCTGGGGGTAAAATCAAATTGAAGAAGGCAGTAGTAAACAGCGATTTAAATTTGCTTTCAAAATAGGTTTGTGGAGGTCAATTGTAGAGTGAATGATACGCATTAATGAGCAAAGTTCGCCTCCCAATTCCTCCCTCTGTTGTTGTTTTTTTTTAATTTTGTTGCATTTTAAACTAGTTTCCATTGTGTTCGTTCTAATCCAAACCCAAATGAAAATAAAGGGCCATTGTGATTCAAATCGACCTAAATGTGCAGCTAACGGGAAAGGCATTTCCAAATGCACGCATTCCTAACCCCCCTCCTCCTCCTCCTCCCCAACCTTCTCGTTGCATTGTTTCCCAATGTTAAAACTGCCCCTTTCCAAACAAAACGGTGCTGCAATTCTCCCCCCCCCCCCCCATATAAAAACACTGTGCACAAACAGCCTAAAATATATCTCGCACCAGCCAGCCTTAAGGGTCACCTGCTGGAAAAACGGGGACTTTTTTTTACTGCATTGTAAGGTTTAACGCGGCGAAAGCCCCATTGCTGGGGTTTAATAACGAGCAAGGTGCAGGCAACGGGGACAATGCAGAGCAGTAAATCCCTTCACACCACGCCGATTCTCCAAGCAATTACATCCACGCATGCAAACTGCTTGCAAAAAATCACAAGTCGAAGTCTTTTTGCAAATCAGCCCTCCCCATCCACAGAACACTGAGCATGTTTGCAAACTTTAATTTAGTGCGTTTTTTACCGTCAAATAAAGAGATACAAGATATCGATTTGCAACAGAAGGGAGGGAAGTGGGAGATGTATCCTTTTTAGTATTCTCCCTAGAAACAAAACGTGGCTCTGATCTCAATGTACCCGGGATTTCTCTCTCTCTCAGTGCTCCAAGTCCCTGTCTTTTACCACCCCCACTCCCGATGCTGTACCTTCTACCCTCTGTGTGTGTGTGTGTGTGCATGGCCCCCGCCTCTCACCAACTTGTCTCTCACCACCCCCGAGCGGTTCCCACCTCACTTTGTCTCTCTCCCTCATCCACCGCCTCCCCCCCCCCTCTACACGCACCCTGCTAACCTCGCCCCCGTCCCTTCTCTCCCCATCCATCCTCCCTCCCTCCCTCCCCCTCACTACATGTACCCTTCTCACCTCCAACCCGTCCTTCTCTCCCCTTACGCTCCTTCCACAGCCACCCGACCCCCCTCTCTCCCTCCTCCCTATTCCCCGGCTTCTGCTGCTCCGCTCCGAAGCACCTGCGCTGCGCTGCGCGGCGCGGCCCGGGGATGGAGGGAGGAGAGAGAGAGGGAAGGAGGATAGGAGGATGCAGGGCGGGGAGGAATGGAGGGAAGGGATGGAGGGAAGGGAGGGAATTGAGGGAGAGATGGAGGGAGCCACTCACCCGCAGTAACGCCGCCAGCAGCAGCACCACCACCGTCGCCGCCGCCTCCGAGCGAACCATGGCCGCGGGACGGCTCCGGCCTCTCCCGGCCTCCAAACCCCCAACCCCCGGGCTCCGGGTCCCCTCCGCCGCTGCCCGGCTCCGGCTCCGGGTGGAGAGAGAGAGAGGGAGAGAGGGAGAGAGGGAATGAGAGAGGGAGCGGTGCGGGAGATGGAGCCGGCGATGGATACAAAGTGTCCCTCAGCGGATACAAAGTAGCGGCTCCGCTGCCGCTGTAGTCAGTCAGTCAGTCAGTCAGCGCAATCCCAGCTCAGCTCAGCTCCGCTCCGACCCGCACAGCACCGGCTGCAGCGCAGGAGGCGTCTCCCCGCCCAGGCACCTCCCTCCCTCCCTCCCTCCCTCTCCATCCCTGCCCCTCCCTCCCTCTCCATCCCTGCCCCTCCCTCATTCTCCCTCTCCTCCTCCTCTCCCTCTCTCCCCAGTCTCTCCCTCCTCCCTCCTCCCTCCTCCCTCTATCCTCCTCTCCCTCTCTCCCCTCCCTCTCTCTCCCCCCTCTCTCCCCCCTCTCTCCCCCCTCTCTCCCCTCCCTCTCCCCTCCCTCTCCCCTCCCTCTCCCCTCCCTCTCTCCCCTCCCTCTCTCCCCTCCCTCTCTCCCCTCCCTCTCTCCCCTCCCTCTCTCCCCTCCCTCTCTCCCCTCCCTCTCTCCCCTCCCCTCTCTCCCCTCCCCTCTCCATCCCTGCCCCTTTCTCCTTTCCCTCTCCTCCTCTCTCGCACTCTCCTCCACTCCCTATCCCCTCCCCTCTCCATCCTTGTCCTGACCATTCCCAGCGCCACTCGACTCTTCCTCCATCCTCCCTCTCTCTCCATCCTCCCCTCTCTCTCCATCCTCCCCTCTCTCTCCATCCCATGCCTGACCATTCCCTGCCTCCATCCCTGCCTCTCCCATCTCCATCCCTGTTCCTCCCTTTCCATCCTCCTCTCCCACCCTCTCTCTTTATACCTCCCTCTCCCGCCCTTCCCTCCCTCCGTTCCCCTCCCTCTCCTCCACTCTCTATCCCTGCCCTTTCTTTCCTCCCTCTGCCGACCACTCCCCTCTTGCCCTCCTGTCCCCTCCTTTCCCACTCCCCCGATCCACCCTCCCTCTTGATCCGTACCTCCCTCTTCCTCCCCCTGTCCTGACCATGCCACCCACCTCTCCATCCCTGCCCCTCCCTCTTACCATTCCTCCTACCCCTCCTCTCTCCATCATTCTCTCCCTTTACCCACATCTCTCCCACTCCCCAGTCCCTCACTTCATCCCTCTCCCCCGCCTCTCCCTATCCACCTCCCCTGTCTCCATCCCCCTCTGCATCCTGTGCCTCTCCCCCTCCATCTCCACTCTCCTGTCCCGACCACTACAACTGCCTCTCCCTCTCCTCATCCGTCCCGACGCCTCCATCAGTGTCCCTCCCTCGCCCTATAACCATATAACAATTACAGCACAGAAACAGGCCTTCTCGGCCCTTCCAGTCCGTGCCGAACATTTATTTCCCCCGGGTCCCATCTACCTGCACTCAGACCATACCCCTCCATTCCCTTCCCGTCCATATACCTATCCACTTTACTTTTAAATGTTAAAATCGATCCTGCCTCCACCACTTCTGCTGGAAGCTCATTCCACACAGCCACCACTCTCTGAGTAAAGAAGTTCCCCCTCATGTTACCCCTAAACATCTGGCCCTCCCCACCCCTGCCCCCTCATTCTTTCCCTATCGATCCCCTTCCTCCCCATCCTTGTCCCACCCTCCATTCCTCAATAACCCCCCTCTTCTTCATCATCCATGTTCTTCCCTTGTCAACCCTAGCCCTACTTCCTCATCCCCACCCTAACTCTTCATTCAAACTCCACCCTCATTCACACCCTTTCCTCACCATCCCCATACCTTTCCTTCTTCCCCATCCCTCCCCTCCTCATCCTCCCCTCACTCCTCATTCATGACCTTTGTTCCTCATTCCCATCCCTTCCTCTTCACCCCGCTCCTTCTCATCCCCCTTCCTGCTATTCATGCCATTCCAAGCCCCAACCTCTCTCCAATTCCCTCCCCTCTCTGCCACATCCCAACCCTCCCTCCTCAACTACAATCTCCCTTCCCCTCTCTCCTCACCGGCTCTTCACCCCTCCACCTACTGCATGCTTTCTCCCTCTGCTGTCCTCACGTCCACCTCCTCTCTATTTCTCCCCTCACCTCTCCCTCACCATCCATCACCATCCCTACATTCATTCCTTGCATCCTCTTCACTCCCCCATCCATACTACAGGACCTCTTCCCCCCACTTCCTCCCTTTCCTCCTCCCTTCCCCTCCCCTCCTTCTTTCTCCATCCCACTTTCCTTCTCCCTCTCCCCATTCTTCACACAACCTGCATTATCCTTCCCCTTCCCCCACTCCCTCCATCCCCCACCCCTACCCCCTCCCTCCTACCCCACCCTCATCTCACTCGACCTGTCCCCGCTGATTGAAAAAAGCTGCCCCTCAGGCTCCTGTTAAAGCTTTCCCTCCTTGCTGTGGGCAAAATACACTGTGTGCTTGCCGTATCTAATCCCCTCAGGAGCTTATACATCTCATCCTCCTGCACTCCAAGTAATAAAGTCCTAGCCTGCTCAACCTCTCCAGATAGCTCAGGCCCTCGAGTCCTGGCAACATCCTCATTAATCTTCTCTGCACCCTTTCCAGCTTAACAACATCTTTCCAATAACCAATTGGGTGACCAAACTGAATACAGTAGCCAAAATGTGGCCTCACCAATGTCGTGTACAACCGTAACATACAGTAGCCTCCCAACGTCTATACCCAATACTCTGACTGATGCAGACCAATGTGCGGAAAGCTTTCTTGACCACCGTATATACCTGTGACCACTTTCAAGGAACTAAGTACTTGCACTCCAAGATCCCTCTGCTGTGCAACACTCCCCATTCACTTGGAAGGTCCTGCCTGGTTCGACTTACCAAAATGCAACACCTTGCATTTTTCTGTGTTAAATTCCATTAACCGTTCCTCAGCCCACCTGATTGACCCCTCTGCAATTTTTCACAACCTTCTTCAGAACAACAACACCATGTCATAGAAACATAGAAACATAGGAAATAGGTGCAGGAGTAGGCCATTCGGCCCTTCGAGTCTGCACCGCCATTCAATATGATCATGGCTGATTATCCAACTCAGTATCCTGTACCTGCCGTCTCTCCATACCCCCTGATCCCTTTAGCTACAAGGGCCACATCTAACTTACATCTCTAGGTGCTAGGCGCTAGATGTCATCTCTGGGTGCCCACTCTACCACCCACCAAATGGAGCTCAGGGCCTGGCAGACATTGACGCAGAGCCAACAACCTGGAGCAGAAATATGGACCAAGTGCAGGCATGTGGGACTAGTGTAGATGGGACATATTGGTTGGTGTGGGGCAAATTGGGCCGAAGGGCTTTGACTCTATGAATTTGATAATGTCCCAGTGAATATTAAATTTGACACAGTAAACCATTGTTTTTTTCCTCAGGTCTAGACAGGTATTTAGTTTAGTGTAGTTTAGAGAAGCAGTGCGGAAACAGACCTTTCTGCCCACCGAGTCCAAGCCGACCAGCAATCCCTGTTCACTAGCATTATCCTCAAGGCTTCAAGTGAGTTTATTGTCATGTGTCCCTGATAGGACAATGAAATTCTTGCTTTGCTTCAGCACAACAGAACATAATAGGCATGAATACAGAACAGATCAGTGTGTCCAAATACCTTTATATAAATATATACACACATGAATAAATAAACTGATAAAGTGCAAATAAACAGATTATGGGCTATTAATGTTCATAGTTTTTTCGAAGCCGAGTTTAATAGCCTGATGGCTATGGGGAAGCAGCTATTCCTGAACCTGGTTGTTGCAGTCTTCAGGCTCCTGTACCTTCTACCTGAAGGTAGTGGGGAGATGATTGTATGGCCTGGTGATGTGGGTCCTTGATGATGCTGCCAGCCTTTTTGAGACAGTGACTGTGGTAGATCCCCTCGATGGACGGGAGGTCAGAGCCGATGATGGACTGGGCAGTGTTTACTACTTTTTGTAGTCTTTTCCGCTCCAGGGTGCTCAGGTTTCCGAGCCAAGCCACGATGCAACCAGTCAGCATGCTCTCCGCTGTGCACCTGTAGAAGTTAGAGAGAGTCCTCCTTGACAGACCAACTCTCCGTAATCTTCTCAGGAAGTAGAGGCGCTGATGTGCTTTCTTTATAATTGCATCAGTGTTCTCGGACCAGGAAAGATCTTCAGAGATGTGCACGCCCAGGAATTTGAAGCTCTTGACCCTTTCCACCATTGACCCGTTGATATAAACAGGACTGTGGGTCCCCATCCTACCCCTTCCAAAGTCCACAATCAGTTTCTTGGTTTTGCTGGTGTTGAGGGACATGTTATTGTGCTGGTACCATTTGGTCAGTCGGTCGATTTCACTTCTGTACTCTGACTCATCCCCATCAGTGATACGTCCCACAACAGTGGTGTCGTCAGCGAACTAGATGATGGAGTTTGTACTATGACCGGCTACGCAGTCATGAGTATAGAGTGAGTACAGCAGGGGGCTAAGCACGCAGCCTTGAGGTGTTCCCGTGCTGATTGTTATTGAGGCTGACACATTTCCACCAATACATACTGACTGGTTTGTGAATGAGGAAGTCGTGGATCCAATTGCAGAACAGATCCTACACACTAGGGACAATTTACAGAAGCCAACTAACCTACAAACCTGCACATCTTTAGAATATGGGAGGAAACTGGAGAAAACCCACGCGGTCACAGGGAGAATGTACAAATTCCATTCGGACAGCACCCATAGTCAGGATCAAAATAGGGTCCTTGGCTCTGTAAGGCAGCAACTCTACCGCTGCGCCACTCACTATGTGTTATAGAAATGTATCTGAAGAAGGGTTCAAGCTGGAAAGGGTACAGAGAAGATTTACGAAGATGTTGCCAGGACTAAAGGGCCTCGAGCTGGGGGAGAAGTTGAGCAGGCTGGGACTTTATTCATTGGAATGCAGGAGGATGAGGTGATCTTATGGATGTGTATAAAATCATGAGAGGAATAGATCGGGTAAATGCACACAGTCTCCAGCCCAGATTAGGGGAATCAAGAACCCATTCAATCTTCCCTCATTCACAAACATCTGGTTCCAGATTCCCCTACTCTGGGTACTCCTACCTATTCCCCTCATAATCTTACATATGATTTTATTTTGGTGTTGTAATTTCTAAGTCTAGACTGGTATGGTACTGAATTGTCAATGTTGGTGTTTCTATGTCTAGACTGATGTTCTATAGAAATATAAGTTGTTGTTAATTCCAAGTCTCGAAAGGTGTGTTATGGTAATAATGTAAATTATTTCCAAGTCAGAAAGAGTGTTCTATAGAAATAGCGCATTATTTTCAAGGCTAGACAGCAAATAAATTAATGTTGATATTTCTGTCTAGACTGGTGTGTTATAGAAATGTAATTTGTTTTTATTTCTAAGTCTAGACGGGCGTTCCATAGAAATATAAGTTGTTATTTTCAAAGTCTAGACAGCAATGTAAATTGACGCTGTTAATTTCAAAGTCTAGACTGGTGTGTTACAGAAAGTAAGTTGTTGTTGTCTCAGGCTCAAGTGTGTTATAGAATGCGGGGTGGGGGGGGGGGGAGAGGAGATAGAGAGGGGGACAGAGAGGATAGAGAGAGCGGATGGAGTGGCAGGGAGTGTGAGGAAGGGTAAAGTAGAGCCATGGAGAGAGGGGGAGAGAGGGAGAGAGTCAGAAGAAGAGAGAAAGAAGGCGAAGGGGGAAGTGATGGAGACATAGAGGGAGTGAGAGGGAAAAAAAGAGAGACTGGAGAGAGAGAGGGAGATAGAGAAATAAAACTAAAACACACAAAAACAAGAACAGGGCACAGTGGCGTAGCAGTAGAGTTGCTGCCTTCCAGCACCAGCGACCCAGGTTTGATCCTGACTACGGGTGCTGCCTGTGTGGAGTTTGCACGTTCTCCCTGACTGTATCTGTTTTCTCCAGGTGCTCCTGGTTTCCTCCCTCATTCCAAAAACGTGCAGGTTTGTAGGTTAATTGGCTTATGTAAATTGCCCCTACTGTGTAGGATAGACAATAGACAATAGACAATAGGTGCAGGAGGAGGCCATTCAGCCCTTCGAGCCAGCACCGCCATTCAATGTGATCATGGCTGATCATCCCCGATCAGTACCCCGTTCCTGCCTTCTCCCCATATCCCCTGAGTCCGCTATTTTGTAGAGTGTTAAGATTTAAGATTTTTAAGATGATAGAACTAGTGTACGGGTGATCAATGGTCACTGTTGTCCCAGTGGGCCGAAGAGCCAGTTTATACACTGTATCTCTAAACTAAACTTAGTCTGCTTACTCTCAGGCTAAGCATGTTTTAGTTGAGTTTAATTTGGAGATACAGCATGGAAACAGGCTCTTCGGCCTACCGAGCCTGCGCTGACCAGCAATCCCTGTACTATCCTACACACTATTATACCAAGCCAATTGACCTACAAACCTGTACGTCTTTGGAATGTGGGAGGAAACCAAAGCACCTGGAGAAAACCCATGCAGGGAGAATGTACTAACTCCGTACAGGCAGCATCTGTAGTCAGGATAGACACAAAAAGCTGGAGTAACTCAGCGGGACAGGCAGCATCTCTGGAGAGAAGGAATGGGTGACGTGTCGGGGTCGAGACCCTTCTCCAGGATGTCTGGCGCTGTAAGGCAGCAACTTTACTGCTGCGCCACTGTGCCACACCTAGTTGTTATCTCTCAGTTGTCGTTGTTATTTCTTAGATTAAACATGTGCGCTATGGAAAAGGCAAGTTGTTGTTATCACTGAGTCTAGACAGAAGTGTAGAAGAGCAGTTTGGGAGCAATGTTGTCATTGCAAACTAGGGAACAATGTGCTGGTAGGTTTAGGACGGTAAGCCCATGGTAGGTGAATATTGGCCAAAAGTCCAATTGTCTATGATATCCAAAGCCAAACACTGTCAGGTCAAAGCCAATGGAAAAGACCCACAAGGTGCGGTCTGTCCCTTTATATCTCCTCTCTGCCTGTGATTCACTGGTTAGATTGTAACATGGTGTACGCAGGGAGTATTACAAGGAAACTGAGTGGGCTGACCAAATTACTCACCATGAACATATTCATCATGGATGAGAGACACAAATGCTGGAGTAACTCAGCGGGACAGGCAGCATCTCCGGAGAGAAGGAATGGGTGGCGTTTCGGGTCGAGACCCTTCTTCAAACCTCTTGACCCGAAACGTCACCCATCCCTTCTCTCCAGAGAAGCTGCCTCCCGCTGAGTTACTCCAGCATTTTGTGTGTATCTTTGACTTAAACCAGCTTCTGCAGACCTTTCCTACTCATCGTGGATGAGTGTGGGCATAAGAGTCTCTCCATGATCTGATTAGTTCACTCAGACGTTTTCCACCGGTCCTCATTATATCTCCAATGAATTGATTGACCCTGCTCCCACCTTGCTTCCTGTGAGGACTCTATCCCCTACTCCCAATTCCTCCGTCTACGCAGCATTTGCACCCAGGATGAGGTGTTCCACACCAGGGCATCGGAGAGGTCCTCATTCTTCGGGAAATGTGGGTTCCCCTCTTCTATTATAGATGAGACCCTCACCAAGATCTCCTCAATATCCCACAGCTCCGCTCTTACTCCCCATCCCCCTACTCGTAACAAGGACAGTTGGACTTTTGTCATCACCTTTCACCCCATCAGCTGACACATACAACATATAATCCTCCAACATTTTCGCCACCTCCAGCGAGATCCCACCACTGGCCACATCTTCCCGTCTCCTCCCCTTTCTGCTTTCCGCAGAGACCGTTCCCTCCATAACTCCCTGGTCAATTCGCCCCTTCCCACCCAGACTACCCCCTCTCCTGGCAGTTTCCCTTGTAACCGCAGGAAATGCTACACTTGTCGCTTTACCTCCACCCTCGACTCCATCCAAGGACCCAAGCAGTCTTTCCAGGTGAGACCAGCACCTCCTCCAACCTCCTCTACCGCATCCGCTGTCGTAGGTGTCACCTTCTCTACATCGGTGAGACCAAGCGTAGGCTTGGCGATCGCTTCGCCCAACACCTCCGCTCAGTTCGCAATAACCAACCTGATCACCAGGTTGCCCAGCACTTCGACTCCCCCTCCCATTCCCAATCTGACCTTTCTATCCTGGGCCTCCTCCATTGCCAGAGTGAGGCCCAGCGTAAATTGGAGGAGCAGCACCTCATATTTTTCGCTTGGGCAGTTTACAACTCAGCGGTATGAACATTTCTCTAATTTCAGGCAGTCCTTGCTTCCTCCCTCCTTCCCCTCCCCCCTTCGCAACTCTCCCTACATAGTTTCTTGCTTTCTTTTTCCCCACCCTCCCCCACCCCCGACATCAGTCTGAAGAAGGGTCTCGACCCGAAACATCGCCTACTCCTTTTCTCCATAGATGCTGCCTCACCCGCTGAGTTTCTCCAGCAACTTTTGTTGTACTTTCGATCTTTCCAGCATCTGCAGCTCCTTCTCAAACATGAATTGATTGATTGATACTTCATTATCACATGTGACATCGCACCTAAATTCTTGTTCTGCAAACCGTTTACAAGGTATGCAAAGTGTCGGCATGTGTAGAGTGCCGACAGAGCATTCATTATGTGTGGGGAGGAATTGCAGATGCTGGTTTACACCGAAGATAGACACAAAATGCTGGAGTAACTCAGCGGGACAGGCAGCATCTCTGGATAGAAGGAATGGGTGATATTCTGGGTTGAGACTCTTCTTCAGACTGAAAGTCAGGGGGGAGGGAGAGGAGACTGAAGATATGGATGTGAAAACAACAGATCAATCAGACAATGAAAAGGAAATATAGAATGGCTCATTATATGGGAAGGTGTCAACGAGGCACATAAACAGAGAGAATAACCTGCTCCTCAACACCTCAAAGACAAAGGAGCTCATAATAGACTACAGGAAGAAGAAAACGGACATTACACCACTAATCATCAGAGGGGACTGTATGGAGAGGGTGGCGGATTTCCGCTTCCTGGTAATCCACATTGAGGAGGACCTGACGTGGAGCGTGAACACCTCTGCGCTGCTGAAAAATGTCCAGCAGAGACTGCACTTCCTGAGGGTACTCAGGAAGAACAACATCACCAAGAGACTCCTGCTGTCCTTTTATCGGTGCTCCATTGAGAGCATTGTAACATGCTGTGTATGTGTGTGGTACACCAACTGCACATCGGCCCAGAGGAAAGCGCTCCAGAGGACTATTGACAACGCCCAGAAGATTGTCGGCTGCCCTCTCCTCACTTTGGAGGACCTACACAGTGCCCACTGTCTCAAGAAATCCCAGAACATTATAAAGGACATTTCCCACCCCGGCCACTACCTGTTTGAACTGTTGCCGTCAGGCAGACGGTACAGATCAATGAGGACAAGGACAAAGACTAAAAAACAGTTTTTATCCCACAGCAATAACTACACAATGTAGCCACCAAATGAGCGCAGGTGAGCTACATACCAAATGGATTGTGAAATCGACAGAAGAATGTATGGTTGTGTGTTTATGCTTATTTTATGGCGGTGTGTGTATGCTTACGTATCGTTAGCTTTTAGAAATGGGTGAATGGTGCACTGACTGGTTGCCATTTTAATTTAGTTGTACATGTTCACATGTTATAATGACAATGAAGATTATCTATCTATCTATCTAAACAGTAAAATTAATCGTGAGGTCTGAAACTAGTCAGAGAACTAGGGTGAGGGAGGGACAGAGAGTGAGGGAAAGCAGGGGTTGCTTGAAGTTAGAGATATCAATATTCATACCGCTGGGCTATAGTTCCCAAAGGTCCCTCTTCGTTCTCAGTGGCCCCCACACACCGGCTCATAGAAACATTGAAAATAGGTGCAGGAGTTGGCCATTCGGCCCTTCGAGCCAGCACCACCATTCAATATGATCATGGCTGATCATCCAAAATTGGTACCCCGTTCCGGCTTTTTCCTCATATCCCTTGATTCCCTTAGCCGTAAGAGCTAAGCCGTAAGAACTCCCTCTTGAAAACATCCAGTGAATTGGCCTCCACTGCATTATGTGGCAGAGAATTCCACAAATTCACGACTCTCTGAATGAGAAGGTTTTTCCTCATCTCAGTTCTAAATGGCCTGCCCCTTATTCTTAAACTGTGACCCCTGGTTCTGGACTCCCCCAAAATCGGCAACATTTTTCCTGCATATACCCTGTCTAATCCTCTAAGAATTTTATATGTTTCCATAAGATTGCCTCTCATCCTTCTAAATTCCAGCGAATACAAGCCCAGTCGACCCTTTCTTTCATTGTTGTTCTCAGCGGCCCTCCCATGCTGGGTCCCTCATTGTTCTCGGGAACGTCATCCGACCTCTGGCACCTACTCCGGGCCCGTCCGAACTCCATGTTGGAACGTTGGAACCAAGGTTTGATCATTTTATCCTTTCCCATTCCAGTTCAGAGATTCAAATTGGATCCCTCTCCATCATAATCTACCAGCTTTCTCTCTTATGTCCCATATCCTCCGTCTCTCTCCTCCCTCTCCTCCCTCCCTCCGTCCTCTCTCCTCCCCTTTTCTCTCTCTCTCTCTCCTTTCCCCCTCTCCCTGCTCACTCTGTTTCTCTCTCTCTATTCCTTTTTCTCTCTCTCCCTTCTCCATTGCTCCCCTTTCTCCTCCCTCCCTCCTTTCCTCCTTTGCCTCCTGTTCCCCTCCTTTCCTCACTCTCTTCCCTTTCTCTCACCCCCCCCCCATCCCCCATTTCTCCTCTCACCATTTCTCCCTCTCTCTCCTCATGGAAACGGGGCCTCCAGTCCAATTTGTCCATGACCGATAAAGTTACCTATTGAGTCCCGCCTGCCCGCGTTTGATCCCATATCCCACCAAACTTTTCCCATCCATCTCCCTGTCCAACTGCCTTTTAATTATTGTTATATAGTACCTGCCCCAACTACTTCCTCCGGTAGCTCGTTTCATATTCCTTTAAAGTTGCCCCTCAGGACCAATTTAAATCTTTTTCCTCTCACCTGAAATATATACGGTCTAGTTTTCGATTCCTCTGTCAAGGAGCTTATTGGTGACTTCAGGAAGAGAGAGACAAGGATTCACAAACGTGCCTTCATTGACAGGATGGTGCTGGCTAGAGTCACCAACTTCAAGTTCCTGGGTGTGCACATCACAGAAGATCTGTCCCTGGCCCAACACATTTATTCAATCATGAAGAAAACCGAAACAACACTTCCACTTTGTTGGAAGATTAAGGATATTCAGTATGTGTAGGAAGGCACTGCAGTCTGCAGATGCTGGTTTAAACCGAAGATAGACATGAAAAGCTGGAGTAACTCAGCGGGCCAGACAGCATCTCTGGAAAGAAGGAATGGGTTTGATATCTGTCTTATAAATACCCATTGACTTGGCCTCCACCGCCGTCTGTGGCAATGAATTCCACAGATTCACCACCTTCTGACTAAAGAAATTCCTCCACATCTCCTTTCTAACCGTACATCCTTTTATTTTGAGGCTGTGCCCTCTGGTCCTAGACTCTCCCACTAGTGATTGTAATCATGCATAGGCTTTTCGCTGACTGGATAGCATGCAGCAAAAAAAGCTTTTCACTATCTCGAAACACATGACAATAATAATAAACTAATAAACTAATAAGCAACTGTGGACCCAGCACCAACCGCTGGGGCACTCCACTCATCTCCAGCCAATCAGAAGTACAACCCTCCACAACCGTGGCGCAGCGGTAGAGTTGCTGCCTTACAGCGCCAGAGATACGGGTTTGATCCTGACTACGGGTGCTGTTTGTCCGGAGTTTGCACGTTCTCCCCGTGACCGCATGGGTTTTCTCCGAGGTCCTTGGTTTTCTTCCACACTCCAAAGACGTACAGGTTTGTAGGTTAATTGGCTTGGTATAAATGTAAAATTGTCCCTCGTGTGTGTGGGATACTGGTAATGTGTGGGGATTGCTGGTCGGTGCGGACTCGGTGGGCCGAAGGGCCTGTTTCCGTGCTGTATCTCTAAACTAAACTAACTACCCTTTTTCTGCAAATTCTAGGAGCAAGGATCAGGGTTCTAGAGTAATGGTCCAGAGACATTAGTGCCTACACAGTTGAGGGTGATTATAGTAAGTGAAGTCATTAAATTAATCTAGAATTAAAAAAAAATCTCATTAAAGTCCAGGAATAGGAACTATATAACATTGGAAAAAAACGGACACAGAAGTGTTGGAGTAACTCAGCGGGTTCAGCATCTCTGGAGAATGTGAACTCGACTAAGTTAGTAAGACATGACCTGCCGTGTACAAAGCCGTGTTGCCTATGTTAGCGTATTTTCTTCGAAATGGGAGTAAATCCTATTCCGGAGAATTCTCTCCAATAGCTTCCTTACCACTAATGTTGCCTGACCTATAATTTCTTGGATTCTCTCTACTTCCCTTCTTGAACAAAGGAATTACAATTGTCTATTCTCCAGTCCCCCGGGACCTTGCGTGTGACTAGAGAAGATGCAAAGATATTTATCATGGCTCCCGCAATCTTCTCTCTTGCCTCTCTCAATAACCTGGGATGGATTCCATCGGCTCCTGGGATTTATTCACTTTAAGGCTCTTGAAGAGCATTAAGGTGGAAAATTCCCAGGGGCGGCACAGTGGCGCAGCGGTAGAGTTGCTGCCTTGCTGCCTAGAGACCCATGTTCGATCCTAACCAAGGGTTCTGTCTGTACGGTGTTTGTACATTCTCCCTGTGAACGCATGGGTTTTCTCCGGATGCTCTGGATTCCTTCCACAATTCAAAGATGTACAAAGTGTTAAAGAAGGAACTGCAGATGCTGGAGAATCGAGGGTTACACAAAAAGCTGGAGAAACTCAGCGGGTGCAGCAGCATCTAAGGAGTGAAGGAGATAGGCGACGTTTCGGGTCGAGACCCTTCTTCAGACCGAAACGTCGCCTATCTCCTTCACTCCTTAGATGCTGCTGCACCCGCTGAGTTTCTCCAGCTTTTTGTGTAACCCTCAAAGATGTACAAGTTTGTAGGTTAATTGACTTTGGTAATTGTAAAATTGTCCCTAGTATATAGGATAGTGCTGGTGTACAGGGTGATCGCTGGTCGGTCCAAGGGCCTGTTTCCACGCTGTATCTCTAAACTGAACTAAACTAAACTACCGCCAATACCTCCTTCCTAATCTCAAACTGCCTTTCCATGTTGATATATCCCACATTGATCCCACTGTCCTCCACCCTTTTCCCTGGTGAATACTAAAGTATTTGTTTATTACCTGGCCCACCTCCACACAAACTCTCCCCTACCCTCTCCCTAATTACCCTTTTGTTTTAGATGTACGTATAAAAAGCAGTGTCATTCTCTTTAATCCAACTTGCCAATGCCATTTCGTGGCCCTTTCTGGCCATGCTTCATTCCTGTTTCCTTTATATTTCTCAAAATCTATCTGTGTTTCCATCAAATCTTCTCACAAACTTTGTTGCTCCTTGGAGAACCGCCCCAATTTCTTCATTCTGACATTGGAGCTAAAAGCCCATGTCCCTGGCATGGTTTAGTTTAGTTGAGTTTAGTAAGGAACAGCAGATGCTGGTTTAAACTGAAGATAGATACAAAAAGCTGCAGTAACTCAGGCAGCATCTCTGGAGAAAAGGAATAGTTGACATTTTGGGTCAAGACACTTCTTCAAATGTCTCAACCAAAGCGCCACCTTTTCCTTTTCTCCTGAGATGCTGTCTGACCTGCTGAGTTACTGCTGCTTTTTGTGTCTATCGTTAATTTAGTTTCGTTTAGATCAGTTTAGTTTAGTTTAGAGATAAAGCGTGGAAACAGGACCTTCGGCCCACCGGGTCCATGCTGACCAGAGATCACCCCGCACACTAGCACTATCTGGCACACACTAGGGACAATTTACAATTTTACAGAAGCCAATTAACCTACAAACCTGTACGTCTTTGGAGTGTGGGAGGAAACTGGAGCACCCAGAGAAAACCCACGCGGTCACAGGGAGAACGTACAAACTCCGTACAGACAGCACCTTTAAGGGTCTGTCCCACTTTCACAACCTAATTCACGACCTCTGCTGAGTTTGCCCTTGACTCATACTCGCAGCATGGTCGCCACGAGGTCGTAGGATGTTGTAGGTAGGTCGTAGCAGGCCGTGATGCTAGTCATAGGTACTCGTGGCATCAAGTAGGTCGCGGCATTTTTTCTAGCCTGATAAAAAATGCCCACGAGTAAAAAAGGTTGTGAATTAGGTTGTGAAGGTGGCACAGGCCCTTTAGTCAGGATCGATCCCGGGTCTCTGGCGCTGTAAGGAAGCAACTGCACCACTGTGCTGCTGTGCCGTCCTGGCAAAACTCCCCTTCACCCTCTCTGGAAATTTCACATCTTTGCCAAAGTGTGATGCCAGATCTGGACCTAAAGGTGTTATTAGACATTCACTGATGGCCCATCGAAGGGATTTACAGGAAGGGCTACTTCTGATGAAAGCCCCTCTTTCGGACACGAGTTCTCATGAACTCATGATGGGTGACAAGAGAACAAGAGATGTCGAGTACTTTGGGTATCGTATTCAAAGTGAATGACTGGTGTTGTTAGCGAGGGTAACGTTATTTGGGAAAATGGGTGTGAGGGGAGCAAATGGACGACAAATGCAATAGAGCATCTGCTTTAGAGGATATGGTTAGTCATTAAAATTATAATAAAATGATTAACAGTAAATTCAATGCTTAGGCTCACAGCTGTTCTTGTGGTTGTGTGCCTAATGATTGTGATTTCTCTTTTACAGAATTTCCTACTGTACCGGCGGCACGGTGGCGCAGCGGTAAATTTGCTGCATTAAACTGCCACAGACCCGGGTTTAATCTTGACTTCGGTGCTGTCTGTGCGGAGTTTGTACGTTCTCTCTGTGACCCCTTGGGTTTTCTCCGGGTACTACGGTTTCCTCCCACGGGTATGTAGGATGTGAAAGTGGGATAACGCGGAACTAGCGCACGGGCGATCGATGGTCGACATGGGCTCAGTGGCCGAAGGACATGTTTCCACGCTGTACGTCTAAACTAAACTAAAGAAAGAATGAAAAACACAGAGTGCTGGAGGAACTCAGTAGGTCAGGCAGCATCTGTGGAGGGAAATGAACAGATGACAGTCTTTTTAATCTCGCTTTAAGGCCCGGTGTTCTGGCGGCATTGGATGTATGAAGTGGGGGTCGGCCTGTGGGACCCAGCGTGATGCCGTTGCTCCTTCTGCTCGCTCGCATGGCTGCTATAGGGCCTCTCGCGGCCGTCTCCACCATCACCACTACACGTGGCCACCGTGAACTGGGATTAGACTGTCGTGAGACAGGTTAGTTTTACTCTACTGATGATTGCAATAGTAATCCTGCTCAGTACGAGAGGAACCGCAGGTTCGGACATTTTGTGTATGTGCTTGGCTGAGGAGCCAATGGTGCGAAGCTACCATCCGCGGAATTATGACTGAACGCCTCTGTCAGAATCCCGCCTAAACGTAACGATACCCTAGCTCCGCGGCTCGCTGGTTGGCCTAGGATAACCGGCCACCGTCCACGCAGCGGCGGTCGGTGTGAAGTGCTGATTGCTACTGGCCTGGAGTGTGGACAGATGGGCACCGCCTCTCACCCGTTTAGCACACCGTATGTTCGTGGGGAACCTGGTGCTAAAATATTCATAGACGACCTGATTTTGTAGACGTCCATTGCCTCCAGTAGCCGCCCCTCTGCCTGCCTGCACCAAGATCACTGTGTCTGGCCACGCCGACCATCCGTGAGTCACAGCGCCAGGTGGAAGAGGGCACTGGCTAAGCCGGCTGCCTGGCCCTCTACCGGGGTTACGACCGTGCACGGGTGGTGCTAGAGAGGGACTGCGCGCTGTTCACAGGCACCCTGAGGGATTTCTGGGACCTCTGGGCACTGCGGGGGATGGAATGCATCCTTAATAAGGATGGTGATATTGTTGTATACGGTCGCCTGGGCGAGGGTGTCTGATGTTGTGAGATCACTGAGGATGTGTCCCAGCGCATCTAGAAGATGTATCTTTCACACATTGGGTATTGAAGAATATTTGTTTGACTTGTATTATGGTGGTGGGTTTTGTTTTGAATTATTTTGTACTGTACATATTATTTGTAAATAATTGAATAAATTATTTTTGGAAGGAAGGGAAAATAAATAAATACGTTGATTAATAAAAAGAATGTAACACACCGTGTCCCGCTTCCCGAAGCCACCGTGGAAATTTAGAGCACTTTCCCAGGGCACAGGAGGTGAAATGGCAGACATGAGTCTTCTGAAGCTCCTTCCTATGTTAAAGCTGTAACAGATCTTTGGAAAATACTTCATTGGCTTTGTGATTATTGGGGCATCTTTAGTTCATGAATGAAGCTATACAAAATGAAAGCCCCTTTTTAAATTACACTTAAATAAAGCTGGTGATTTCAGGTCAATTATCCCACAAGGGATGGTATAATTTTCCTAATGGTAGGTTTTGTGTTCTATTACCTCAAATTAGAGTAATCTATCTGATGCAGAATTGGATAGATAATTTGTATGATTACAGGGTCATATAGCACAGAAACAGGTTCTTTGGTCCATTTAATCTGCACCGACCTTCAAGCACCAATTGACACAGTGTTGTAGGAACTCAGTGGGTCCATTTTAGTTTAGTTTAGTTTAGAGGTACTACACTGAAACAGGTCCTATGGTCCACCAAGTCACCCAGTGATCACCCCGTACACTAGCACTAACCCACACACTAGGAACAATTTACAATCTTTACTGAAGCCTATTTAACCTACAAACCTGTAAAGGGCCTGTCCCACTGTACGAGGTAATTCAAGAGTTCTCCCGAGTTTTCCCCTGATTCGAACTCGGAGAATGTCCGTAGCGGGTCCGTAGGAGTTCGTGGATGTTTCGTAGCGGCTCGTACGAGTAACGGTAGGTACTCGGGAAATCCGGTAAACTCGTGATGTTTTTTCAACACTGTGAAAAATGTCCACGAGTAAAAAAAACTCATTATGAATTTTATATTTTTAATTTTTAGTTTTAAATAGCTGGACCCCAGCTATTTACAATATATATTAATGATCTGGATGAGGGAATTGAATGCAACATCTCCAAGTTTGCGGATGACACGAAGCTGGGGGGCAGTGTTAGCTGTGAGGAGGATGCTAGGAGACTGCAAGGTGACTTGGATAGGTTGGGTGAATGGGCAAATGCATGGCAGATGCAGTATAATGTGAATAAATGTGAGGTTATCCACTTTGGTGGCAAAAACAGGAAAGTAGACTATTATCTGAATGATGGCCGATTAGGAAAAGGGGAGATGCAACGAGACCTGGGTGTCATGGTACACCAGTCATTGAAAGAGGGCATGCAGGTGCAGCCGGCAGTGAAGAAAGCGAATGGTATGTTAGCATTCATAGCAAAAGGATTTATGTATAAGAGCAGGGAGGTTCTACTGCAGTTGTATAGGGTCTTGGTGAGGCCACACCTGGAGTATTGTGTACAGTTTTGGTCTCCTAATCTGAGGAAAGACATTCTTGCCATAGAGGGAGTACAGAGAAGGTTCACCGGACTGATTCCTGGGATGGCAGGATTTTCATATGAAGAAAGGCTGGATAGACTCGGCTTGTACTTGCTAGACTTTAGAAGATTGAGGGGGATCTTATAGAAACTGACAAACTTCTTATGAGGTTGGACAGGCTAGATGCAGAAAGATTGTTCCTGATATTGGGGAAGTCCTGAACAAGGGGTCACATTTTAAGGATAAGGAGGAAGTCTTTTAGGACCGACATGAGAAAATCATTTTTCACACAGAGAGTGGTGAATCTGTGGTATTCTCTGCCACAGAAGGTAGTTGAGGCCAGTTCATTGGCTATATTTAAGAGGGAGTTAGATGTGGCCCTTGTGGCTAAAGGGATCAGGAGGTATGGAGAGAAGGCAGGTACAGGATACTGAGTTGGATGATCAGCCATGATCATATTGAATGTTGGTGCAGGCTCGAAGGGCCGAATGGCCTACTCCTGCACCTATTTTCTATGTTTTTATGTCTATGTTTCTATGTTTCTCTCCAGAGATGCTGCGTGTCCTGATGAGCACCCATGGTCAGGATTGAACCTGGGTCTCTTGCTCTGCAAGACAGCAAATATCTAGCTGCGCCACTGTGCCGCCCAAGGCTACTCGGATGCTTGTTACCAGGTCTCATAGTAGAGTCTGAAGAAGGGTCCCAAACCGAAACATCACCTGTGCATTCCCTCCCCAGATGCTGCCTGAGCCGTTGAGTTCCTCCAGCACTTTGTATTTTGCTCAAGATTCCAGCATTTGCAATTCTTTGTGTCTACACGAATCCTACACTGATCCGATACTGTTTAGTTTAGTTTAGTTTAGCGATACAGCGTGGAAACAGGCCCTTTGGCCCAACCACTCCATGCTGCCCATCGATCACCTGTTCACATTCGTTCTACGTTATACCACTGTCCTCATCCACTCTCTACACCCTGAGGATAATTTACAGACGGCCAATTAGCGAACAAACTCACTTGTCTTTGGGTTGTGGGAGCAAACCGGAGCACCTGAAGAAAACCAACGTGGTCACAGGGATAACGTGCAAACTCCACACACAGACAGAACCCGAGATCAGGGTCGAACCCGGGCCTCTGGCACCGTGAGGCAGCATCTCTACCCACTGTGTCACTGTATGCATAGTAAAATAATTTGTAGTGATTGACTTCCAATGTATAACCACAGACCGCAGAAAGAGGCGTCATTCATAATGCAATATTTTGCAGTTAAAAATGTAGACTTTAAAGATACAATGTGGAAACAGGCCCTTTGGAACTAGCACTATCCTACACACTAGGCACAATTTACATTTTTTTCCGAAGTCAATTAACCTACAAACCTGCACATCTTTGGAGTGTGTGAAGAAAGACCTGTTTCCATGCTGGACCTCTCAAGTTTCAGGGCAGTGTGGCGTAGATGCAGAGCTGCTGCTTCACAACATCAGAGACCCGGGTTCAATCCTGACTACGGGTGCTATCTGTACCGAGATTGTACGTTCTCCCTGTGACCCATGGGTTTTCTTGTGTGCTCCAGCTTTCTCTCACACTCCAAAGAGGTGCAGGTTCGTAGGTCAATTGGCCAATGAAAACAAATTGTATATTGTCCCTAGAATGCAGAAAGTTGTGACCACTGCCCAGTCCATCATCGGCTCTGACCTCCCCACCATCGAGGGGATCTATCGCATTCGCTGCTTCAAAAAGGCTGCCAGCATCATCAAGGACCCACACCATCCTGGCCACTTACTCATCTCTCCCCTGCAATCAGGTAGAAGGTACAGGAGCCTGAAATCTGGTACATCCAGGTTCAGGAACAGCTTCTTTCCCACAGCCATCGGGCTATTAAACACAACTTCAAACAAACTTTGAACTGTAACAGCCTATTGCACTTTATCTGTTTATTTATGTGTATATGAGTGGTCAGGTACATGAGTGGTCACATATATGCTATATAGACACACTGAACTGTTCTGTATGTATGCTTACAATATTCTGTTGTGCTGCAGCAAGCAAGAATGTCATTGTGCTATCTGGGACACATGGCAATAAACTCTATTGACGTGACTTGACTTGACTTGACTTGACTAGTGTGTGTAGGAGAGTGCTAGTGTATGCATGGATCTGGTGGGCCGAAGGGCCTGCTTCCACGTTGTACCTCTAAAGACTGAAGCTGCCTTTCAGAGTAAGCTGGAGAGAACAAAGGAGACAGAGGAGATGGAGATGGAGAGGAGTTTGATTGAGATTAGTGGGAAGGAAGGATTCCGACAGAGCAGAGAGAACATAACCTGTTTTGTTGTTGAACGCAGCAGATAATTATCAGGTCATGCTTTGTGCTTTGCAATATTTATCTTCATCTGAGGTAATTTTAACATGATAAATGACAAGAAGTAATGAAGTAATTTTCTCTACAAAATAATTTTCCATTTTACAAAAGCTTAGCAAGCCCAGGATTTAATTATAATTAGGATCTGATGTCACAGACAGGCATATAAATGTTACAGTACGACTTCTTTCCTCAAATTATTTCATTAGCAACCAAACCAGCCGAACACTCCAACTGTAACTTTACAATTGTTGTTTTTGATTACAGGAGGACTCGATTAACAGTGAATGTGAGCTCGAGGGTATTGGATTGAAGGAGGTTTGAGGAAGCTTAGGTGTACGGGCAGAATGAGTTTAGTTTGGTTTACTGTCACGTGTACCGAGGTACAGTGAAAAGCTTTTGTTGCGTGCTATTCAGTTAGTGGAAAGACAAGGCATGATTACAGTCAAGCCGTCTGCAGATAAATTCTAAAGGACATATGGTAAATAACGTTTAGTGCACAATAAAGCCCAGTAAAGTCCAATTATAGATAGTCCAAGGGTCTCCAATGAGGTAGATAGTAGTTCAGGACCACTCTCTGGTTGGTGAGAGGGTGGTTCAGTTGCCTGATTACAACCGGGAAGAAACTGTTCCTGAATCTGGAGTTGTGTGTTTTCATACTTCTATACATCTTGCCTGAAGGTAGTGGCCAGAGTGTGACTGGTCCTTGATTATGCTGGTGGGTTTGCCGAGGCTGTATGGAGTGTAGATGGAGTCAATGGAAGGGAGGTTGGTTTGTGTGATGGTCTGGGCTTGTCCAGATCTCTGCAATTTCTTGTGGTGGAGCTTCCCAAAGCATGCCATGAATGTAGCAACAAAGATGTTGGTTTACAAAATAAAAGCCATCGTGGAGATGGTTAGTTGTTTGATTAGCAAGAGGATCAAAGATTACAATGAGTAGGCAGGAGAATGGATTGAGATGGAAACAAAATCAGCCATGATTGTATAGCGGAGCCAATGCATTGATGGGCCGAATGGCCTAATTCTGCTCCAATGTCTTATGATCTTATGAATGCTAGAAAGGTCATTGAATTAAAACCTATTCTCTTCACAACTTTTTCACAAATGTTGGCTGATCTCCTGACTATTTAGAGTCTTGGAGTACCTAGTCATACAGCATGGAAATAGGCCCTTCGGCCCAACCTGCTCACACCAACCAACATGTCCCTTCTACACTAGTCCCACCCGCCTGCGTTTGGCCCCTATCCCTCTTTACACAGAGAGTGGTGAGTCTCTGGAATTCTCTGCCACAGAAGGTAGTTGAGGCCAGTTCATTGGCTATATTTAAGAGGGCGTTAGATGTGGCACTTGTGGCTAAAGGGATCAGGGGGTATGGAGAGAAGGCAGGTACGGGATACTGAGTTGGATGATCAGCCATGATCACATTGAATGGCGGTGCAGGCTCGAAGGGCCGAATGGCCTACTCCTGCACCTATTTTCTATGTTCTATGTTTCTAAACCTGTTCTGTCCATGCACCTACAGGTATCTATTTGTTTATTAAATGTTGTGATAGTCCCTGCCTCAACTACCTCCTCAGGCACCTTGTCCGTACACCCACCATATATATCTCCATAAGATCACCGCTCATCCTACTGCGCTCCAAGGAATAGAACCCAGCCTGCTCAACCTCGCCCGATAGCTCAGATCCACGAGTCCTGGCAACATCCTCGTAAATCTTCTCTGTACCCTTTCCAGCTTGACAACATCTTTCCTCGAAGGTAAGGCAGAGGTTCACCTGCACCTCCTCCAACCTTATCTATTGCATCCACAGGTGTGAACTGCTCTACATCGGTGAGACCAAGCGCAGGCTTGGCGATCGCTTCGCCCAACACCTCCGCTCAGTTCGCATTTTTTTTTTCCCCTTTCCGCTCAGTTCGCATTAACCAACCTGATCTCCCGGTGGCTCAGCGCTTCAGTTCCCCCTCCCATTCCGAATCCGACCTTTCAGTCCTGGGGGTCTTCCATGGACAGAGTGAGCCCCACCGCAAATTGGAAGAGCAGCACCACATATTTCGCTTGGGTAGTTTACACCCCAGCGGTATGAACATTGACCTCCAATTTCAGGTAGTCCTTGCTTCCTCCCTCCTTCCCCTCCCCTTCCCAGCTCTCCCACTACCCACAGTCTCCGCCTCTTCCTTTCTTCTTCCCGCACCCCCCCCCCCCCCCACCTCCACATCAGTCTGAAGAAGGGTCTCGACCCGAAACGTCACCTATTCCTTCGCTCCATAGACGCTGCCTCACCCGCTGAGTTTCTCCAGCATTTTTGTCTACCTTGGAGCACAGAACTGAACGCAGTACTCTGAATGTGGCCTCACGTTTATATCTTGTATAACTGCAACATGACCTCCCAACTTCTATACTCAGTACTCTGACTGATGAAGGCCCATGTGTCAAAAGCCTTTTTGACTACTCCATCCACCTGTGATGCCATCTTCAGTATCTTTACGATTTGTACAATTTTTAGTATATTCTTATTCATTGCCATTTGTATGGGTCAGTGTGGAGGCACAAAGCTGGGTGCTAGTTGGTGCCTCACAGCTCCTGGGACCTTGCTTTGACCTTACCCTTGGGTGCTATGTCTGTCAAGAATCTGTCAATCTCCGCCTTAAAAGTATTTATTCACTTGGCCTCCACAGCTGTCTGTGGCAATGAATCCCGCAGATTCACCGCCCTCTGACTAATGAAATTCCTCTGCGTCTCCATTCTAAGATCTTTTTAATCCGAGGCTGTGCCCTCTGATCCTAGACTCTCCCACTGGTGGAAACATCCTTGCCGCATTCACTATCCAGGCCCTTCTCCATTCAGTAAGTGTCAATGAGGTCCCAAATGCAAGTATTTTTAAACAAATACGGATGAAAACAAAATAAACGATAGACACAAAGAGCTGGAGTAACTCAGCGGGACAGGCAGCATCTCTGGAGAGAAGGAATGGATGACATTTCGGGTCGAGACCCTTCCTCAGAATAAATTAAAAAATATACATATTCATTTTCTGCATTAATTGATATCCTAATTAGCAAAAGTAACTGACAAACACATTTTAGTTGGAGATCCCTTTTAGAAATCATTAAGTGAGTGCAAACAGTCAATCTGGTGTGTAATATCAATGAACAGAACCCAACCAGACTAAAGCAAAGCTACTTAATATTTTAATTTAATAACACTGGTTAATTATGGAGTTTTATCCTTTTTCATAACGACATTTAATTTGGACACATGACAGTAAATCTTGTACGGAATATTAAATATATCCGGAACTTAATTTTCATTTATTTGGAATAAATGAATGGTGGGAAGAACAGAATTGCAGTGGCTTAGGTTTGTGTGGTGTTCAAGAGGTTCCACGCCTGCTCAACCTCTCCCTGCAGCTCAGGCCCTCGAGTCCTGGCAACATCTCAAGTGTTTTCAAAGTTGGAATTGTATCTGCTTCTATAGCTTCCTCCGGAAGCTCATTCCAGACATTTAGTTTAGTGTATTTTAGTTTGGAGATGCAGCTCGGAAACAGATCCTTTGGCCAAATGAGTCCGCGCCGACCAGCGATCACCCCGTACACAAGTTCTATCCTACACACTAAGTACAATTTGCCAAAGCTAATTAACTTACAAACCTGTATGTCTTTGGATTGTGGGAGGAAACTTGAGCACCTGGAGGAAACCAATATGATTGCAGGAAGAACGTACAAACTCCATACAGAAAGCACCCGTAGTCAGGAACGAACCCGGGTCGCTGGCACTGTGAGGCAGCAACTCTACCGCTGCGCCACTGATAGCTTGCACTACCTTCTGATTGAAAAGTTCCTCTTAAATCTCACCTCTCACCTGAAGCCTGTGCCCTCTAGTTTTAGAATCCTCTACCCTGGGAAAAAGACAGTGAGCGTTCACTTTATCCATGCCCCTCATGATCTTGTACCCCTCAATAAGGTCACCCCTCAGCCTCCTACACTCCAAAGAAAAAAATTCCAGCCCATTCAACGTCTCCCTTTAACTCAAGCCCACAAGCCCAGGTAACATCCATCCTGGTGAATTTCTTCTGCACCATTTCCAACTCCTGTAGCTGGGCGACCAGAACTGCACACAATACTCCAAGTGTGGTCTCACCGACGACTTGTACAGCTAAATTATGATGTCCCAAGTTTATACTCAATTAAGTTATGTAAACCTCCAATTCTGTCTGAAGAAGGGTCCTGACCTGAAATGTCGCCTGTCCATGTCCGCTGGAAATGCTGCCTGATCTGCTGAATTACTCCAGTACATTGTGTCTATTTTTAGAATTATTTCCAGTTAGTTTATTCTCTGATCCTAATCTGAGCTATGGGTAAATGTAAAGCAAAAAGTCCTGAAAATGAGTGACGCAGTTTGATAAACTTCCATGGAACACATTTAATCCCTATGTTTGTTTCTGGCTGAGCAGACAACAGATGAGCATCTATTTATTTTGGCAAATATGTGGATTAGCTGTATTTCCATTTCCAATGTTGTATGTATTTATAAAGAGATTCTACAGAATTTGGGTCTTGTTTATGTGTTAGTTATCACGTGATGATCTGTATGTGTGTGTGTTGATGTATGTTTGAAATTATGCATGTGTGTGTTGTGTGCATTTGTGTATGTGCGTGCATGTGGATGCATGTATGAGCATACATATGGGCGGCACAGTGGCGCAGCAGTAGAGTTGTTACCTTACAGCGCCAGAGATGCGAGATTCATCCTGACTACGGGGTGCTGTCTGTACGGAGTGTGTACATTCTCCCCTGACCGTGTGGGTTTCCTCCAGAAACCCTGGGTACCTCGCACACTCCAAAGACGTACAAGTTTGCACGTTAATCGGCTTTGGTAAAAATAGTAAATTGTCCCTAGTGTGTAGGATAGTGCTAGTGTGCGGGGATCACTAGTCAGTGTCAACTCGGTGGGCCGAAGGGCTTGTTTCTGTGCTGTATCTCTAAAGTAAGCTAAACTAAAACATGTTTGTGCACGTCTGTGTGTGTATGAGGTGTATGCATGAGTGTGTGTGCGTGCGTGCGCGTTCATATGTGTGTGTTTGTAAGTGTGCTCGCTGTACATCTATTTGTGTGTTTATAGGAGTGTGCATTCATAGGTGTGTGTGATGCGTGCATGTGCAGGTGTGTTTGCGTGTGTACATGTGTGCATGTGCGTGTGATAATGCTTCTTCCAAACAGCTCCAGTGAAGCTGTTCCCATTAGCCTACCCAAGGACCTACCCGGATTTAAACATCTGGGCCAACAAAACCAGAGGTGTGGGAGGAAAACATTGCTATTCCAGGTTCAATCCCAGCCTCCGATGCTGTCTGAGTGGAGTTTGCACGTTCTCCCTGGGACTGCGTGGGTTTCCTCCCGGGGTGCTCCGGATTCCTCCCACATCCCAGAGAGGTGTGGGTTTGTAGGGTAATTGGCCCGCTGTAAATTGCCCCCTGTGTGTGGGGAGTGGATGAGTAAGTGGGCTAACATAGAACTAGTGAACTAGTATGATCGATGGCTGACGTGGACTTGGTGGGCCGAATGGCTTGTTTCCATGCCAATGGATCAGTCAGGTGAGTTAATTGGCCCCTTTGTAAGATGCCCCTAGTGTGTTAGGTATCTGGGGGGGAGTTAATGAGAGGAATGTACAGTGGGATGAGTGTGGGATTGTGGTAACTGGGGTTGATGGTCGGCAGGAAAGATGAGTGAAGAGCCTGTCTTGGTGACTGATGGATAATTACGACTGGATTGATCGGTTTTGAGGAGTGTATAGGCTGGACTATACAGCAGCTTTCCTGTCCTCCTCAGTGAACCAGATGGGCTTTTATGACAACCCAGCCTTGCTGTGAATGCGACCAGACTTATTAAAATTTTCACGTTTATTTAACTACTTGAATTTTAATTCACCAGCTGCCGCGCTGGGATTCGAACCGAGTCCAGAATTCTGGCTGCCTGACCAGCAACATTAACCACTGCATGACAATAGACAATAGGTGCAGGAGTAGGCCATTCGGCCCTTCGAGCCAGCACCGCCATTCAATGTGATCATGGCCGATCATCCACAATCAGTACCCTGTTCCTGCCTTCTCCCCATATCCTCTGACTCCGCTATCTTTAAGAGCCCTATCTAACTCTTTCTTGAAAGCATCCAGAGAATTGGCCTCCACTGCTTTCTGAGGCAGAGAAATCCAGACTCACAACCCTCTGTGTGAAAAGGGTTTTCCTCATCTCCGTTCCAAATGGCTTACCCCTTATTCTTAAGCTGTGGCCCCTGGTTCTTGACTCCCCCAACATCTGGAAAATGTTTCCTGCCTCTAATGTGTCTAAACCCTTAATAATCTTAATTATTAAGGGTATTCATACCCTTAATAAGGGTATCAAGGGTACCTTGAAATATGTTGCAATAAGGTCCATCTCATCCTTCTAAATTCCAGAATATACAAGCCCAGTCGCTCCATTCTCTCAGCATATGACAGTCCCGCCATCCCGGGAATTAACCTCGTGAACATACGCTGCACTCCCTCAATAGCAAGAATGTCCTTCCTCAAATTTGGAGACCAAAACTGCACACAATACTCCAGGTGTGGTCTTACAAGTACAAGCCCTGTACAACTACAGAAGGACTCTTTGCTCCTATACTCAACCCAGCGTGTTATGAAGGCCAAATTGCCTTTGCTTTCTTCACTGCCTGCTGTACCTGCCTGCTTACTTTCAATGACTGATGAACAAAGACCCCCCAGATCCCATTGTACTTCCCCTTTTCCCAACTTGACACCATGCAGATAATAATCTGCCTTCCTATTTTTGCCACCAAAGTGGATAACCTCACATTTATCCACATTAAACTGCATTTGCCATGCATCTGCCCACTCACCAAACCTGTCCAAGTCACCCTGCATTCTCAAAGCATCCTCCTCACAGTTCACACTGCCACCCAGCTTTGTGTCATCTGCAAATTTTCTAATGTTACTTGTAATCCCTTCATCTAAATCATTAATGTATATTGCAAATAGCTGTGGTCCCAGCACCGAGCCTTACGGCACCCCACTAGTCACCGCCTACCATTCTGAAAGGGACCTGTTAATCCCTACTCTTTGTTTCCTGTCTGTCAACCAATTTTCTATCCATGTCAGTACCCTACCCCCAGTACCATGTGCTCTAATTTTGTCCACTAATCTCCTATGTGGGACCTTATCAAAGGCTTTCTGAAAGTCCAGGTACACTACATCCACTGGCTCTCCCTTGTCCATTTTCCTAGTTACAGCCTCAAAAAAATTCCAGATTAGTCAAGCATGAGTTTCCCTTCGTATATCCATGCTGACTCGGACTGACCCTGTTACTGCTATCCAAATGTGCTGCTATTTCATTTTTTATAATTGACTCCAGCATCTTCCCCATCACCGATGTCAGCCTAAATGGTCTATAATTTCGTGTTTTCTCTCTCCCACCTTTCTTAGAAGTGGGATAGCATTAGCTACCCTCCAATCCACAGGAACTGATCCTGAATCTATAGAACATTGGAAAATGATTACCAATGTGTCCACGATTTCTAGAGCCACTTCCTTAAGTACCCTGGGATGCAGACCATCAGGCCCTGGGGATTTATCAGCCTTCAGTCCCATCAGTCTACCCAACACCATTTCCTGCCTAATGTGGATTTCTTTCAGTTCCTCCATCACTCCAGATCCTCTGCCCACATCAGGGAGATTGTTTGTGTCTTCCTCAGTGAAGATGGATCCAAGGTACCTGTTCAACTCGTCTGCCATTTCCTTGTTCTCCATAATAAATTCATCTTTTTCAGTCTTCAATGTTCTAACTTTGGTCTTAACTATTTTTTTCCTCTTCACATACCTAAAGAAACTTTTAATATCTTCCTTTATACTCTTAGCTAGCTTACCTTCGTACCTCATTATTTTCTCTCCGTATTGCCTTTTTAGTTATCTTCTGTTGTTCTTTAAAAGTTTCCCAATCCTCTGGCTTCCCGCTCATCTTTACTATGTCATACTTCTTCTCTTTGATTTTTATACTGTCCCTGATGTCCCTTGTCAGCCACGGTCGCCCCTTACTCCCCTTGGAATCTTTCTTCCTCTTTGGAATGAACTGATCCTGCACCTTCTGTATTATTCCCAGAAATACCTGCCATTGTTGTTCCACTATCATCCCTGCTATGGTCTCTTTCCAGTCAACTTTCGCCAGCTCCTCGCTCATGGCCCCATAGTCCTCTTTGTTCAACTGTAATACTGACACTTCTGATTTCCCCTGCTCCCTCTCAAATTGTAGATTAAAACTAATCATATTATGGTCACTACATCCTAATGGCTCCTTTACCTCGAGTTCCCTTATCAAATCAGGTACATTATACAACACTAAATCCAGAATTCTCCCTGGTAAGCTCCAGTACAAGCTGCTGTAAGAATCCATCACGGAGGCACTCCACAAACTCCCTTTCTTGGGGTCCAGTACCAACCTGATTCTCCCAGTCTACCAGCATGTTGAAATCTCCCATAACAACCGTAGCATTACCTTTGCAACATGCCAATTTTTTATTAAAAACATTTTTTTTATTAGAAGCAAATGTACAAGAGTAGAACAAACGGCATATAAAATCATATGAAGTTATTGTACAGCTTCAATTTTGACTTTTTAGCTTTGAATTGGAAGAAAAGGAAAGAGAAAGAGCAAGAAATAGAAAAAGAGAGATGTTGAAAGATTGGACCACTAGACTACCAAAGTAGTGTAGCCAAAGAGTGGGTAAAAGAAAGAAAGAAGAGAGGAATACAAACAAAAGAACAAAAAGAAAAAGAGAGAGAAAAGCGGTGAAATACCTGCCTCTCTTCCCTCCCCACCCACCTCACCCAACCCATAGTTAGATTTAAATCCAAAGTTGTGTTGCGCGTACTATCCTTGTAAGAAATCGGTGAAGGGTGTCCATGTCTTGATCTGGTTTTTCTGCCAAGACTAGTCTAATATTTTCAAGATGTAGTGTCTCGGACATGTTTGTAATCCACATCTTAAGAGCAGGGACTGATGTATGTTTCCAAAATGTAAGTATTCGTTTTTCGCCGTTATCAGGCCATACTTAAGGAAATAGTGATAGCTCAGAACAGGCTTCAGAAGTACCTAGAGTGATCAGTTCCGTGTCGGGATCCAATTTTATTTTTAGTGTTTTAGAAATGATTTCAAAAATTCATCTCCAGAAAGTATGTAACTTTATACAAGAGGCAAAGGAATGTGTTATAGTTGCTTCCTGACGGAGACATTTATCACAAACAGGAGAAACTTTTGAAAAGATCTTATTCAGTTTAGACTTTGAATAATAGAGTCTGTACAGTATTTTAAATTGAATTAACGAATGCCTAACGTTAAGAGAACAGTTGTGTATGTATAGAAGGCTTTCCTCCCATTTGTCTTAAAACATTTTTAGGCGAATTCATCTTCCCAAGCTCTTCTAATTACTTCTGACAATGGGGTTTGTATATTTAAAAGGATATTATACAGATATATTAACTTGTTTGAATCCGAGTTTCTATTCATACATTTGTCTAGTGTGTCTGGCAACATATATTGATTGTCTTGGATATATGATTTCAGATAGTCTTGTATTTGAAGGTATCTAAAGTATTGGCTACCTTTCCGATGATATTTCGACTGTAATTCTTGAAATGAGAGAAGAATTCCCATCTCATAAAGATCCCTCAGTTTTTAAATTCCTAGTCTTTCCCAATGTGTGAAAGTTTTGTCTAAAATAGACGGCTTGAACGAAGGGTTATTGGCAATTGGTGAGAGAAGAGATACATTTCTCAGTTTAAGGGTTGACTTCACTTATTTCCAGATTTATAGGGTACTGTGGATAATCGGATTTTTCTCATATAGTGTTTTCTTCAAATTTATTGGAGAGAGAAGAATCGCGCCTATATTCAAAGGCGAACAATCCTCTCTTTCCATTATTAACCATTTTACCTGTTGGCATGAGTTGTCCATCCAATAGATTACGTTTTTAATATTCGTGCAACATGCCAATTTTAACTCTTGATTCAACTTGCACCCTATATCCAGGCTACTGTTAATATTGTCACTGCTAACCCTGTAGATAACTCTCGTTAGGGTCTTTTTACCCTTACAATTCCTCAGTTCTATCCATACTGACTCCACATCTCCTGATTCTATGTCACCCCTCACAAGGGCCTGAATTTCATTCCTCACCAACAGAGCTACCCCAACCCCTCTGCCCACCTGTCTGTCTTTTCAACAGGATGTATATCCTTGAATATTCAGTTCCCAGCCCTGTAAATCCCACAACATCATACTTGCCAATTTCTAACTGAGCCTCAAGCACATCTACTTTATTTCTTATATTTCTTATATTTTGTGCATTCACAACACTTTAACGTCGGTATTCACCTCCCCTCTCACACCGGTCACTATTGGCCCTGACCTTACTCTCTTATCCCTTCTCGAACTTTCCTTCCCATTAATTAGGGAGACTTTTGTAACTTTTCCTGTACTCACTTCCCCTTTAACTCCATCTTTACACTCCCAATTTGTCAATCCCTCCCCCCCACTATTAAGTTTAAACCCACGCATGTAGCACTAGCAAACCTGCCTGCCAGAACGTTGGTCCCCCTCCAGTTAAGGTGTCCCTATATACAGGTCACCTCTACCTCAGAAGAGATCCCAGTGGTCTATAAATCTAAATCCCTGCTCCCTGCACCAGCCCCCCAGCCACACATTCAGATCCCCTATCTCCCTGTTCCTGCCCTCACTAGCACGAGGCACAGGAAGCAATCCAGAGATAACCAGCTTAGAAGTCCTGCTTTTTAGTCTTCTTCCTAACTCTCTAAACTCACATTGCAGAACCTCCTTCCTCTTCTTCCGGCGCCGTTTGTGCCCGCGTGCACAACTACTTCTGGCTGTCATCTTCCCTCTCGAGGATGTTTTGAAGTCGGCTCGTGACATCATGAACCCTAGCACCAGGGAAGCAACAGACAATTCTCGAGTCTCGCCTGCCACCACAGAACCTCCAGTCCACACCTCAGACAATGGAGTCACCCACCATTATGGCTCTGCCCGACGTCGGTCTCGCCAGTCGAGTCTCATCGTTAGGATTGGAGCCATCGACCAGTCCGCCGTTTGCACTGGAAGATAACATAAAATCATGAGTTGCTAAGTTGTAGGAGCACAATTAGGCCATACAGCCCATCAAGTCCACTCTGCCATTCAATCATGGCTGATCTATCTTTCCCTCTCAACCCCATTCCCCTGCCTTCTCCCCATAACCCCTGACACGCTTAATGGAATAGATTGGGTGAATGCAGTCTTTTACTCTTGGTAGCAAATCAAGTACAGGTGGACATAGGCTTGGGCGGCACGGTGGCGCACTGGTAGAGTTGCTGCCTTACAGCGTTGGAGATCCAGTTCTGTCTGTATGGAGTTTATACGTTCTCCCTGTGGCCGTGTGGGTTTTCTCCAGGTTCTCTGGTTTCCTCCCACACTCTAAAGATGTACAGCTTTGTAGGTTCATTGATTTAGATTTTAAAAACCCTGTAAATTGTCTCTTGTGTGCCTCTACGGGATGTTCGCTGGTCGGCATTGACTCGATGGGCCTAAGGGCCTGAAGCATGCAGAACAAAGCTTTTCACTGTACCTCAGTACAGGTGACAATAATAAACTTAAACCTAGACCTAAAGCCATGTACCTATCCAAGTCATAGACTACCTTCGGACAACTCTTGCATGTCAACTGCCATGCCGAACTATATTAATACCTGAAGATAGACACAAAATGCTGGAGTAACTCAGCGGGACAGGCAGCATCTCTAGAGAGAAGGAATGGGTGACGTTTCGGGTCGAGACGCTTCCTCAGGCTGGTTAGGGATAAGGGAAACGAGAGGTATAGACAGTGATGTAGACAGATAAAGAACAATGAATGAAAGATATGCAAAAAAGTATCGATGATACACAAAACTGGCCATTGTTAGCTGTTTGTTGGGTGAAAACGACAAGCTGGTGCAACTTGGGTAGGGGAGGGATAGAGAGGGAATCTGATACTTGCATTAGGCACATTTCTCTACATTTCTTTCATTAGTTTAGTTTATTGTCATGTGCAGCAAGGTACAATGAAAAGCTATTTTGTTGCATGCTATCCAGTCAGCAGAAAGACTATACATGATTACAATCGTGCCGTCCACAGTGTACAGATACAGGGAAAAGGGAATAACGTTTAGTGCAAGATAAACTGATTAAAGATAATCTGAGGGTCTCCAAGAGGTAAATGGGAGGTCAGGACCACTCTCTAGTTGTTGATAGGGTACATAGATATGTAGAAAATAGGTTGAGGTGTAGGCCACTCAGCCCTTCGAGCCAGCACTGCCATTCAATGTGATCATGGCTGATCATGGTTCAATTGTCTGATAACAGCTGGGAAGAAACTGTCCATGAATCCGGTGCTGTGTATTTTCACATTTCTGTACCTCTTGCCTGATGGGAGAGGGGAGTAAAGGGAGTGACCGGGTGAGACAAGGCCTTGATTGTGCCGGTGGCCTTTCCCATTCAAGTACCCATTTAAATGTCTGTTTTAAAGGTCGCAATTTAGATTTAAATGCTGCATACCAGAGAAATTCTTCACCAGAACACTGAGCTAACGCAAAGAGTAACGTCAGCAGTCTAGTCCAGGCTGATTACTGAGAGAGGATTGTGTTCATGAATGAAGGAAGGGTAGGAGACTTCAGTGTGAAAACATTTGTTAGACAAGCTGCTATTGTAGTGATAAAAACTACCCTCAGCATTCCTGGAAACACAAGGAACTGCAGATGCTACAATCCTGAGATCAACCTACCTTTAGAATGATGAGGAGGAATTGTCTTAGCCAGAAGGGTGATGAATCTGTTGATTTCATGTTTATAAGTTGTAGGAGCAGAATTAGGCCATTTGGCCCATCAAGTCTACTCCACCATTCAATCATGGCTGTTCTATCTCTCCCTCCTAACCCTATTCTTGGGGTTGGAGATTGCAACCTTCACGTGGTCCACCCTGTTTCGACGAATGCAATCAACCTGGCGTGCACAATCAAATCAGATCAAATAGAACAAGTTGTCCTGCAACTTTAGGCTGTGCACACCATACGCAAGAAGAAGAAGAACCCTATTCTCCTGCCTTCTCCCCATAACCTCTGACACCTGTACTAATCAAGAATCTGTCAATGTCTGTCTTTAAAATATCAATTGACGACCTCCGCTGCCGTCTGTGGCAATGAATTCCACAGATTCACCACTCTCTGACTAAAGCAATGCCTCTTCATCTCCTGTCCAATAGTACATCTTTTTATTCTGAGGCTGTGCCCTCTGGTCCTAGTCTCTCCTCCCAGTGGAAACATCCTCTCCACATCCACTATATCCAGGCCTTTCACCATTCGGTAAGTTTCAATGAGGGCCCCTTCATCTTTCTAAATTCCAGCGAGTACAGGCCCAGTGCTGTCAAGCGCTCATCACCTGTTAACCCAACCATTCCTGGGAACATTCTCATAAACTCATTGAAACAGACAGCTGTGGATGCCAAGTCAATGGGTATTTTTAAAGTGGAGGTTGCCAGTTTCTTGATTAGTCAGGTTGTCAAAGGTTACAGGGAGAAGGCAGGAGAATGTGGTTGAGAGTGAAAGATACTGTAGATCAGCCACAATGGAATGGCGGATTAGACTTGACGGGCCGGCGTGCCTAATTCTGTTCCTAGAACTTATAACTTTACAAAACCTCTTTGGCAAGCTATGACTTATGAACTTATACAATACAAAGTGCTGGTGCAACTCAATGGGTCAGGCAGCATCTGTGGAGGGAATTGACAGACAACATTTCGGGTTGGAACCTTTCTTCAGACTGATTGGTGTTGGGAGAGAAAGGAAAAGCAGGAAAGCAGAGGTGGGGTTGGGATAAAACCTTGTAAATAATTGGTGGATATAGGTGAGGGAAGGGGGGGGGGATTATTTGGTAGATGGGTGAAGGAAGTGACAAAGGCTGGAGATGAAAATGTGACAGACAGAGGGAGGGATGGAAAGGGTGCAGAGAAGATTTATGAGGATGTTGCCAGGACTCGAGAGCCTGAGCTATAGGGAGGGGTTGAGCAGGCTAGGAATCTAATCATTGGAGTGCAAGAGCATGAGAGGTGATCTTCTTTTATTGTTTTATTTGAGTTTAGTTCATTGTCACGTGCACCGAGATACAGTGAAAAACTTTTGTTGCGTGCTAACCAGTCTGCGGAAGGACAATACGTGATTACAATCGAGCCATTCGCAGTGTACAGAATCATGATAAGGTGAATAATGACAAAATTGTGAGAGGATTAGATCATGTAAACACACAGTCTCTTGCACAGAGTGGGGGAATCAAGAACCAGAGGACACAGGTTTAAGGGAACAATCCGTAGGACACAGGTTTAATAAAAACCTGAGGGGTAACTTTTTTACACAAATGGTGGCGGGTGCATGGAACGAGCTGCTGAAGGAGGTAGTTGAGGCAGGTACGATCGCAATGTTTAAGAAACATTTAGACAGCTACATGGATAGGACAGAGTTAGAGGGATCTGGGCCAAATGCAGGCAGGTAGGAAGAGTGTAGATGAAGCATGTTGGCCAGTGTGCCGCAACCATCTCCTCCGGCAGTTCATTCCATACACCCAAACCCTTTGTGAGAAAAAGATTCCTATTCAATCTTTTTCGCTTCACCTCAAACCTACCGTCTACCTGATCATTCCTCATCCTCCTGCACACCAGGGAACAGGGTCCCAGCCTGCTCAACCTCTCCCTATGGCTCAGGCCCTCGAGTCCTGGCAACATCCTTATAAACCTTCAACCTACGACATATAAACCCAAAGTTGAAGGTTGTCTAGGTCTTCTTGCATTACGCCATGGAGTGCTTCATTTGCTGAACTCAACGAGCTGAGACTATAATCACTGCAGAGCTTTGGAAAGCAAACCTTGACAATTAGGATCTATTACCAGGAATGATATTAGATGATGAGAAATGTTAATGGAGAGGAAGATATTAATAATGTTAAATTAATCATTTGTTTTATGCACGATACTCTTTGAATGCGAAAATGATTGCAGAAAAAGGAGGTAGTTGAGGCAGGGACTATTGCAACATTTATGAAGCAATTAGACAAGAACTGTACATGGATAGAACAGGTTTGGATATGGGCCAAACGCAGGCTGGTAGGACCAGTGTAGATGGGAGATGTTGGTCGGCGTGGGCAAGTTGGTCTGAGGGGCCTGTTTCCACACTGTATGACTCTACGACTCTGTGACCATAACCTCCAAATAGGCTCTGAACTATATAGACGGGGACATTATAGGTTGATGCTAAGAACACGGAATGATTTGCTGTCTTGTACGATGATCCTCACTGATGGAACTGTAATATTCAGAGCTGTTCATGAGGCGAGACTTAGGCTGGGCCTACCTGGTGGGATTCTTGACTGGAAGGGATTACTGAGATACGGTTTATGGGGTCGTGGATGGATAATGAAGAAGGGTGAAGGAATTCTCTCCCTCTGTGCTGTAGCCATTTTATAGGACAAGCATTTTGTCAGTTGCTATTGTTATAAACTGTCACATCCTGGACTCATCATCATGACACAAATCACCTTGAGAAGTGGCCTGACTCAACAGCAGCGGTTGATATCCATGGATTAGTGAAACAAAACAGCTGAGTCAACAGAAACCTCTGGGCACCAACTAGTCATTGTTTGCCCTCTGCATTCATCACGGTGCCTCTTTGTTCAATCACGTTAAACTTTAACTTGCTATGAGTGAAGAAATGGCCATTCTTCCAGTAAGCTTGAGCAATCTCTGACTTGTATTTACCTGCATCTAGAAAAAAAACTCCCACCCTCTGGGCAGGAACCAAGCCTGAATTGTTTGTAAATTGGTTTTGTTAATGAGCTCGGAGATGGGCAGATATAGTTTAGTTTTGTTTGGAGATACAGTGTGGAAACAGGGCCTTGGGCCCAGCGAGTCTGGACTGACCAGCGATCCATGTTCACTAGGTAGTTTAGATGTGTAGGAAGAATCTGCAGATGCTGGTTTACGTCTGAAGAAGGGTCTCGACCCGAAACATCACCTATTCCTTTTATACAGCCGCCTGACCCGCCGAATTACTCCAGCTTTGTGTGTCAATCTTCACTCCTTAGTTTAGTTTTATTTAGCGACACCGTGCGGAAACAGGCCCTTCGTTCCACCGAGCCCGTGCCAACCAGCGATCGCCCCGCACAATAGTTTTATCCTACACACTAGGGACAATTTACGGAAGCCAATTAACCTACGAGCCTGCATGTGTTTGGAGTGTGGGAGGAAACCCGAGCACCCGGAGAAAACCCATGCGGTCACGGGGAGAACGTACAAACTCCGTCCAGTCAGGATCGAACCTAGGATTGAACACTGTAAAGCAACAACTCTACCACTGGGCCACTGTGCCAGCCAATCTTATTAGTCTTGAACGTATAATCTTCTGTCCGAGAGGGACCAACGCTGTAACACGAGGCATGCTCACATCCACAGACTTTTCCCTGCAGAAATCATTGGTGCAGGAGAACAGAGGTAATTCCAAATGAGTTCTCGTTTTATAGATTTTGTCTTCTTTATAATTGTTTACATGGAACACACAATTTACTGCTATTCTCATTTAAACCTAACGTTGTAAACAGCAATCTTCTTTCAGAAACTTTTCAGAGGCCGGTGAGTATTTCGACAGTCTGCTGTGAGATTGCCTGTGGAACCATCTCTCGACTCCAAAAGAGTCAGAGCAAAGTGACTCATTTTCTGTCTATCTTTGGAAAAAAACACTCAGACAGGTACATGGATAGGGCAGGTTTAGAGGGATGTGGGCCAATCGCGGGTGGGTGGGACTAGTGTAGATGGGGCATGTTAGTCGGGGTGGGCCTAAGAACATATTTCCAAACTGTATGACTCTATGACTCTTTGGTTCTCTTGCAGGTGCTTTGATTCTTAATAAAGAACAGAAAATGCTGGAATCACTGTGCAGATCAGGCAGCGTCTGTGGTGAGGGAGGGCCAGCGTCAACATTGCAGGTCAAAGAATATTTGTCAGAACTGGGAGACACAAGAGACAGCAGATGCTGGAATCTTGAGCAAAACAGCATTAAAAAATCTATTTCGCTTAGTTTAGAGATACAGCTTGGAAACAGGCCCTCCGGCGCTGGAGTAACTCAACGGGTCAGGATAGCATCTCCAGAGAACATCAATAGCTGACATTTCCATCCAGACCCTTTTCCAGCATCCCCCTATCCTATAGCCCGCCCCACCCTCCCCCACTTCAATCAGTCTGAAGAAGGATCCTGACCTAAAATGTCCCAAGATGCTGCCTGATCTGTTGAGTTACTTCAGCGCTTTGTGTCTCTTTCAGAACTAGTGTGAACGTGTGATCAATGGACGGCGAGGACTCGGTGGGCCGGAGGGCCTGTTTCCATGCTGTATCTCTAAGCTAAGCCAAATAGATTTTCTAATGCTGTTCTGTCCATAGAGATTATGCTGGCTGTCAAATAAATGTCAAATAAAGTCCTTTTACTTTACAACATGGAAACAGGCCCTTTGGCCCACCGAGTTCATGCCGACCAGCGATCACCCCGTCCACAGACACTATCCTACACACTAGGGAGAATTTACAATTTCACCAAAGTAAATTAACCTGCAAACCTGTACGCCTTTGGGATGTGGGAGGAAACAGGAGCATCTGGAGAAAACTCACGCGGTCATAGGGAGAACATACAAACTCCGTACAGGCAGCTCCTGCAGTCAGGATCAAACCTGAGTCTCTGATTCTGTGAGGCAGCAACTCTACCGCTGCGCCACTGTGTCACCCCAAGCATTCCCATTCTCAAACATTTTATTACAACCCATTCTCTCTCACACCCATCAACTCCACCCATCGCAGATTCTCTTCCCATTCGATAAAGTTCATTATTCATAGTGGGAGATTTTGGCCATTCGGTCCATCAAGTCTACTCCGCCATTCAATCATGGCTGGTCTATCTTTCCCTCCCATTCCCATTCTCCTGCCTTGTCCCCATAACCCCTGACACCCGTACCAATCAAGAGTCTATCAATCTCCACCTTAACAATATATCCATTGCCTTGCCCTCCACAGACGTCTGTGGCAACAAATGCCACAGATTCACCACCCTCTGACTGAAGAAATTACTCCTCATCTCCTTTCTAAAGGTATGTCCTTTTATTCTGAGACGGTGCCCTCTGTCCTTCATTGCAGCTTTCTTTAAAACTATTCCTCCGGCAGTTTGGCGGCATAGTGGTGCAGCGGTAGAGTTGCTGCCTTCCAGCGCTAGAGACCCAGGTTCGATCCCGACCTCAGGTGCTGTTTGTACGGAGTTTGTACATTCTCCCCGTGACCTGTGTGGGTTTTCCCAGGGTGCTACGGTTTCACCCGGGGCCACACTCCAAAGACGTACAGGTTTGTAAGTTAATTGGCCTGGCAAAATTGTAAATTGTCCCTAGTGTGTAGGATAGTGTTAACGTGTGGGTGGATCGCTGGTTGGTGCGGACTCAGTGGGCTGAAGGGCTTGTTTTCACTTTCTGTATATCGAAACTAAACTAAACTAAACTAAACTAAAACTAAACTAAACTAAAACTAGCAGCTAAATGTGTAGGAAGGAACAGCAGATGCAGGTTTAAACCAAAGATAGACACACAATGCTGGAGAAATTCAGAGGGACAGGCAGCATGTCTGGAAGAAGGAATGGGTGCTGTTATGGGTGACGAAACAGAGATAAAATGAAGTCAGAGACTGGTCGGAGAACTGGGAAGGGGGAGGCATGACGAATGAGGGACAGCTAGGATTATTTGAAGTTACAGAAGTCAATGTTTTTTACCGCTGGGGTGTAGGCTGTCCAAGCGAAATATGAGGTCCCTCCAATTTGCACTGGGCCTCACTATGACAATGGAGGAGACCCAGGACAGAAAGGTCAGTGTGGGAATTGGATGGGGAGTTAAAGTGCTGAGCAACTGGGAGTTCAGGTAGATTTAGGTTTATGGTCTCGTCAATATACGAGTCCACACCTGGAACAGCAGATGGAGTAGATGAGGTTGGACGAGGTGCAAGTGAACCTCTGCCGCACCTAAAAAGACTGTTGTGGTCCTTGGGCGGATTCAAGGGGGGAGGTATAGGGACAGGTGTTGCATCTCCTGCGGTTGCAGGGGAAATTACCTGGGGAGGGGAGGGGAGTGGGTGGGCAGGGACGAGTTGACTAGAGATTTGCGGAGGGAATGGTCTCTGTGGAATGCGGAAAGTGGTGGCGATGGGAAGATGTGGCTAGTGGTGGGATTCCATTGGATGAGGCAAAAATGTTGGAGGATTATGTGTTGTATGCGATGGCTGATGGGGTGTAAGGTGGGGACTAGGGGGACTATGTCCTTGTTATGACTAGGGGGTGGAGGGGCAAGAGTAGAACTGCGCAATATCAAGGAGACCCTAGTGAGGGCCTCATCTATGATCGGCGAGGGGAACCCCTGTTCCCTAAAGAATGAGGACATCTTCGATGTCCTGGTATCGAACACCTCATCTTGGGAGCAGAGGCGGCGTAGACTGAGGAATTGGGAGTGGGGGATAGTCTAGATAGCTGTGGGAGCCAGTACTTTTATAATAGAAGTTAGTTGATCGTCTGTCTCCTGTGATGGAGACGGTGAGATCTAGAAAAGGTAGGGAGATGGTCCAAGTGAATCCGAGTGCAGGATGGAGATTGGAAGTAAAGTTAATGAAGCCAGTGAGTTCTGCATGGGTGCAGGCAGCAGCACTGATGCAGTCTAATTTGCTAGTGTCTGGTTCTGCTTCTTGTCTATAAATGTCTATCAAATTGTACCCTTCTCTTCCGTAGACAGTCACTGAGTCAACTTTAAATATATGTTTTTGAGGAAAATATTTCTGTAAGTAACCAGACATTTGCCACTCTGGACTTCAAAAGACCATAAGGCATTGGAGCAGAATTAGGCCATTCGGCCCATCGTGTCTCCTCTGCCATTTGATCATGGCTAAAGGTACAGATAAAGTACTGGAATAACTAGGGGTTGGCATGGTGGTGCAGCGGTAGAGTTGCTGCCTTACAGCGTGGAGGCCCTGTTTCAATCCTGACTAAAGGGGCTGTCTGTACGGATTTTGTATGTTCTCCCTGTGATCATGCGTTTTTTCTCCGGGTGCTCCAGTTTTTTCCCACACTCCAAAGACGTACAAGTTTGTAGGTTAATTGGCTATGGTAAAATTTCAAATTGACCCCTGTGTGTAGGATAGTATTAGTGTGCGGGGCCGCAGGTCGACGCGGATTCGGTGGGCTGAAAGTCCTGTTTTCCCGCTGTATCTCTAAACTATATTAAAACTCAGCAGAGAGAAAAAAAACTCTCTGCAGAGAAAGGATGGGCGATGTCCCGGGGAGGGACCTTTCTTCTGAACAACGGTCCCGTCCCAAAATGTCAACCATTCTTTTTCTCAAGACATATGAGTCACTGACTCATCTTTAAATATATGTTCTTGATGAAAATATTTCAGGGCATAACTAAAAGCTTGACACTCTGGACTCATGCAAACTCCATAAGTTCTATGGTACTTTATTGTCACATGTGCTCAGTGCAAATGCAAAATGAAAATATTTTCTTACGAACAATCCAGTAGAGTATTGCCATGCCCAGGCGCATCCTTGATTAGGAATTGTACAGAAACAGTCCATTGGTCCCAGATACAAGAGGGGTCATGATTTGGTGCAATTTTTAAATTTCATATTCAGAATTAATTGAAAGAGTATTTTTCAAAACCTTAAGACCATAAGACATTGGAGCAGAATTAGGCTATTCGGCTCATCAAGTCAGCTCTGCCATTCGATTAGGCTAAAGATAGACACAAACTGTTGGAGTAATTCAGCCGGTCAGGCAGCATCTCTGGAGAAAAAGGATGGGTGATGTTTCGGGTCGATTTGAAGAATGGTTCCAACCCTGAAATGTCACCCCTTCGTTTTTCTCCAGAGATGCTGCTGACCCGCTGAGTTATTCCAACACTATATGTCTGTCTTTAGTATATACCAGCATCTGCAGCTCCTTGTTTCACCATTCAACTGTGGCTGATTCTTTCTTCCCTCTGAACCCCATTTTCCTGTCTTCTCCCCATAATCTTACACACCCTTACTAATTAAAAATATTGCTTTAAAAATACTAATTGACCTGGCCACTGCTGCCTGTAGCAATGAATTCCACAGATTCACAACCCTTTGGCTAAAATAATTCCTCCTCTTCTCCTTTCTAAAGACACATCCTTTTATTCTGAGGCTACGACCTCTAGTCCTAGATTCTCCCACTAGTGGAAACATCCTCTCCAAATCCACTCTATCCAGGCCTTTCATTACTCCACAAATACTGTCAATTAAAATTTCATCAGTGTGTTAGAGTCCCTCCACAGTCTTTCCCCTTCATAAATGCATAGCAACAGGGTCAACTCCAGCCACAATTGCTGGGTGGGGTTGAAAGGAACTTTAAAACCTCAATCCCAGAGTGTAGATGGTTCAGCAGTGTTGGAGGGGTCAGGGGGAGGAGAGGAGGCTGTCTTCAAAGATGGGAAGGGGAGAGGCATGGCTAAAGATACAGACAGAACGCCACAGGAGATCCGTCGTCCCTGTGGCTATCAAGCTTTTCAACTCCTCCCCCTTCTGTTGTGGGGTAGACTGAGATTGAGCCCCCCCCCCCCCCCCCCCACCCTCCACAATCTTTGCACATCTCCAATCCTTTCCACTCGTCACATTAGTTTCATGTATTTTGTGTTTTTGTGTTTATGACAGATCAATATCCCTCCTGGAATAAATAAAGTTCTATCATATTGTATCGAATCGTATCACAGACTACAGTGCTTCACAGACTACAGCTCGGCCTTAAACACCATTATCCCATCCAAGCTAATCACCAAACTCGTGGGACTTTGTGTCAGCTCTCATCTCTGCAACTGCATCCTCAACTTCCTGACCAACAGACCCCAATCAGTGAAGATAGGGGACAAATCATCCTCTACGATAATCCTCAACACTGGTGCTCCGCAAGGATGCGTTCCCAGCCTCCTCTTTTACTCCTTGTACACCCACGACTGTGTAGTCATGTACCAATCCAATTTAATTTACAAATTCGCAGATGGCACCACCATTGTGGGATGGATATCAAATAATGATGAGACAGAGTACAGGGAGGAGATTGAGAACCTCGTGTCCTGGTGTCGAGCCAACAACCTTTCTCTCAATGTCAGCAAGTCAAAGGAGATAGTGAACGCCTTCAGGAAGGGAAGCGGTACACATGCCCCAGTTTGCATTGACACCGCCGAAGTAGAGATGGTTGAAAACATCCAATTCCTAGGAGTAAATATCACCAGCATCTTGTCCTGGACCACTCATATTGAAGCAATGGTCAAGAAAGCCCACCCATGCCTCGACTTCCATAGAAGGCTTAGGAGATTCAGCATGTCCTCAACAACTCTCACCAACCTCTACAGATGCGTCGTAGAAAGCGTTTTATTTGAGAACAGTTCCATCCAAGACCGCAAGAAATTGCAGAGAATTGTGGACGCAGCCCAGACTATCACGCAAACCAACCTCCCTTCCATTGACACCATCTCAACTTCACACTGCCTCGGCAAGGCCAGCAGCACAATAAAGGACCATTATCATCCAGGTCACTCCCTCTTCTCCTCTCTCCCATCAGGCAAGATGTATAAAAGTGTGAAAATGCATGCCTCCAGATTCAGAGACAGTTTCTTCCCAGCTGTTATCAGGCAACTGAACGATCCTACCAAGACCTAGAGCGTTCGTAAGTTCTAGGAGTAGAATTAGGCCAATCAAGTCTACTCCACCATTCAATCATGGCTGAGCTATCTTTCCCTCTCAACCCCACCGTAATCAGGGACATGTCCCACCATGGCCACTTCCTCTTCTCCCTTCTCCCTAAACTAAACTATCTAAACTGAACGGATCCGGCCCATAACCCGAAATCATCCGGCCCGCAGGCCTTTTTTTTCAATTAGTTTTCGTGACGTGGGAACTGCAGCTAGTCCTGGGGCACGCAGGCGACCTGGGCTCTACAGCCAGACCTGCCCGCTGACCTGGGTGCTGCAGCTAGTCCCGGGGCAGGCGAGCCGACCTGGGTGCTGCAGCGAGTCCTGGGGCAGGCGAGCCGACCTGGGAACTGCAGCGAGTCCCGGGCTGCTAGATTCTAGGAGCTGGCGGCCTCCGACTGGAATCGACCTTGAAGGCTCCAGTCGCAGAGCCTGTGGACTCACCATCACGGAGCTGGCTGACTTCGGAGGCTGTGGTGGCGTTGCGGCTGCGACTCGACTTCGGAGGCTTCAGTTTTGCTGCAATATGTTTCACAAAACATGGGGGGGGGATTGTCCCCCACCTCTCAAAACATGGTGGGGTTAGCCACCCCCCCTTCCAGGATTTCTGTCCAAGCCGGCAGCAGTTCTACCATTGCACCACAGTGCTGCCCTATTATTAATTATTATATATTTATTAGCGTGTGATTTCATTTACGGACCAGTTAGGCTGCTGCAAGTATGAATTTCATTGTTTCATTGCCAGTACATATAACAATTAAACACTCTTGACTCACTCTTGACTAAATTTCCCCCAATGACTTCTTTGGCTCAATGCATGCACAATTGATCAGTGTACAGGCATGCCAGACCATTCAATTACACATTGTGAAAGCTGAGGAGATTAATGTACACTCGCAGATAAGAATGCTGGGATTTATGAAGTCAATGTTGGGAGAGATAAGAAATCCGACCCAAATTAACAAGGCAAGGTATTCAGCGAAGCAGACAATGGAACAACAGTGTGGAAACTTTCAACCACAAAATGACCAGAGAACAAAACAAATAAAACTGAACCGAGAGCGCAGGTTATCGAGAGAGACTACATCCTTCTCTAAACAAACAGAGGTCAGTGCAGGTTTTGCGAGCCGTAAGGTGGATTGATTGGGGTCGACGCAGAGGGAAATCAGAACCATCGACCATAAGTGGAAGACAAATGGGGAGGGAATGGTTCAAATCTATCAGGGGATCTATCTGGTCAGTAAAGTTGTACGTGTGAGATTTGCTCACGCTATGAAGGGTGAAAGTTAACAGCAGAAATGGGATTAAGGGGAAGCTGCATAAATACGCTCCTCAAACTCAGGAAGGGATATTACTCCATGAGAAGTAATAGCGTTTTGTTGTGTTTAATGACAGGTGTGAACACCACTGAGTTTGACACTACTGAATGTATAGACACTGAGGAGAAACTAGAAACGGCAGATGCTGGTTTACACAAAAGTAACTCAACGGGTCAGGTAGTATCTCTGGAGAGCATGGATAGGTGATGGTTTACCAAAGATGTACATAAAAAGCCGGAGTAACTCAACGGATCAGGCAGCATCTCTGGAGAAAAGGAATGCATGGCAATAAGCGTGTGCCTATTACTATCTCTATGTATGTCACCAATGTAATGTTTGTAGATCCCTTCATTACATGTTCTTACCTTCCATAGTCCAGGTAGCTTACCCATGCAGTTTCTGAGGGGTTGGCAATCAGAGGGGAGGCTCAGATCGTTGCTGCCTCACCTCTCATCTCTCCCTGTATTTGCAGTGGAGCTGCGACAACTCTGTGTGTGTGTGTGTGTTTACTATAAAAACTCATTAACACAGATCAGTGGAAAAATCTTTATCATTATTTCATTTTATTCTTATTTTTCTTTACTTTTTTTAACAGTTATTTTCATTGGGAGCATTGCAGGTGAGGCTCTGCCTCCCCTGACCACACGTCCCTGGTATCAATGTTGATCATTGAAGCATTCTGGTAAACAGGTTGATTGGCAGATGAATGGACAAAAAGTGAAGATAAGGAAGTAAGGATAGAAGAGGTGTGAAATGTGAAGCCAGAGGAAGGAATATTGATGGAAGGGGATGGACGTTCCTTGGTTCAACGGTTCAATGGTTCTTTATTATCACATTTACGGAGGTACAGTGAAATTCTTTTTTTGCATACAGTTCAGTAAATTATTACAATACAGACAAATGTCACCCCGGCCACTCCGTCTGCTCCCCTCTCCTATCAGGAAAGAGGTACAGGAGTGTGAAACACAGACCTCCAGATTCAGGGACAGTTTCTTCCCAGCTATTATCAGGCAACTGAACCATCCTATCACTGACTAGGGTCTTGAACTGCTATCTACCTCATTGAAGACCCGCGGGCTATCTTAAATCGGACTTTACTGGACTTCATCTTGCATTAAAAGCTATGCCCTTTATCCTGTATCTGTACACTACGGATGGCTCGGTTGTGTAATGTCTTTCCGCTGACTGGTTAGCACGCAACAAAATAAGCACGCAATTAAGCTTTTCATTGTACCTTAATACACGTGACACTAAACTGAACTAAACTAAACTAAACTAAGCTAAACTAAACTAAACTAAACGGAACTAAATCTTATCAAAGAGCAGAAAAGGTTTGAAGAACTGAACAGTCCTGTTCCTTTCTGTTACTTTCTTAATGACATATTTTCACAATCCGCACGCATGCAGACACACACACACACGCATCCTCCATAAATCTTTGTGAAGAAAAGGGGGATTGATGGGTCCATAAGGAATCACATCTAACCTAATTTAGCTCAGTTAATCTTGGGGATTCATTAAATTGGTGAGCATGATATGAAGCATCAGGTATCTCCCCGATACAAGCAGATAGAATTGTTCAATTATCTTGAGATTCTGTTTCCTTCCCCTGTGATAATTGGATTTTGTTCAGAGATTTAGTAAGCATCAGGTCAAATTCAATAAACTTCTTAAGTGAATGCAGTGTTGCCTTATAGTTTATTTGAAATCTTTGCTCTCCCCTTTATTGTAGTGAAAAGAGACACAACATGCTGGAGTGTTTTTTGTCTTTGTGGTGGCACAGTGGCACAGCCAAGAGTGTGATCTTGACCTCGGACTCATTGGAAACCTTTGAACTATCTCTCACTTTATCTTGCACTGAATGTTATACCCTTTACCCCGTGTAGGAATGAACTGCAGATGCTGGTTTACCAAAGATGTACACAAAAAGCCGGAGTAACTCAACGGATCAGGCAGCATCTCTGGAGAAAAGGAATCAATGACGTTTCAGGCTGGGACCCTTCTTCAGACTGAGAGTCAGGGGAGAGTGAACTGAGAGATTAAAGATGAAAAGATACATAGAATAAATGAATGAGAGATGTGCAAAAAGGCAAATCAAAGCCAGCAGCAATGATCAAGGAAAGGTGGAGCCCACAATGGTCCATTGTCTGTAGGGGAGGTGATGACGAGTAATACAAACAGTGAGTCAGCAGGACGACAGAGAAACTAGTACAAAGACTAGGGTGGGGGAGGGTCGGAGAGAGAGGATCCAAGGGTTATTTGAAGTTAGAGAAATCAATATTTATACCGCTGGGTTGTAAGCTGCTCTTTATCCTGTATCTGTATACTGTGTGCCCATTCCCCATAGCCCTTGACACCCGTACTAATCAAGAACCTGTCAAGCTCTGCTTTAAACATACCAATGTCCTGGCCTTCAGAACCGTCTGTGGCAATGAATTCCACAGATTCCCCGCCCTCTGCCTAAAGAAATTTAGTTCAGAGATACAGCAAGAAGACAGGCCCCTCGGCCCATTGAACCCGACAGCGACCAGCGATCATACCATACACTATCACTATCCAGCCCCGTACGGACTATTTGGAGAAGCCAATTAACCTGCAAACCTGTGGGTGTTTGGAGTATGGGAGGAAACAGGAGAAACCCCACACAGGTCACGGGGAGAATGTACAAACTCCGTACAGACAGCGGCTGTAGTCAGGATTGAACCAGGGTCTCTGGCCATTGCAAGGGAGTATCTCTACCGCTGCGTCACATTACCCCTAAAATTACATTTGCAGAGGCCAATTAATTTACATACCTGTACATCTTTGGGATGTGGGGAGGGCCACCGGAACACTCGGAGAAAACCCACACGGTCACAGGGAGAACGTGCAAACTCCGCACACGGACAGCACCCGTAGTCAGGATTGAACCAAGATCTCTGGTGCTGTGAGGCAGCGGCTCTACCAGCTGCATCGTCGTGCCGCCATTAACATAGAGTAAGCAGCGGCATCATAAAGCTCTCAATAAACATATAGATATCTCCTTCAATACATTTATCACGGTTTATATGATAATTCAGCTCAAAAGGACTCCAAGCGAGCGAGTGCCAATGGGCAGGGCGCATTGATGGCACAATTTAAAGCTCTGCATTCATGAACAGGCTCTTGAAAGATCCAAGCCTGCTAGAGTTTGTACAAAGCTCACATGTCCTATCATGTGAAGTCACTCGAAGCGCTTTGACAAATTTGCTCAGATTTATGACAGAAAATTATGTAAATCATATCCCCAAGAAAAATACCATCTTGCATTTGCATAAAGTTTGCATTTAATTGATAAAACACACACACACACACACACACACACACACACACACACACACACACACACACACACACACACACACACACACACACACACACACACACACACACACAAACACAAACAAACAAAGTGCTGGAGCATCTCGATGGGTCAAACAGCATTTCTGGAGACGATGTGTAGGAAAGAACTGCAGACACTGGTTTACACCCAAGATGGACACCAATTGCTGGAGTTGCACAGTGGGTCAGGCAGCATCTGTGGAGACAAGGAATGGGTGATGTTTCAGGTCAGAACCCGACTGGAAGGGTCTCGGCCCGAAACGTCGCCTATTCCTTTTCTCCAGAGACGCTGCCGGACCCGCTGACCTACTCCAGCATTTTTTGTCTATCTGCAGTATCAGTTTTCAGTTTGGAGATACAGCATGGAAACGGGACCTTCGGCCCACCAGGTCCATGACAAACATCCATCACCCGTTTACAAAAGTTCCATATTATTCCACTTTCTCATCCACACCCTACACATTAGGGGCAGTTTACAGATGCCAATTAACCTATTAACCCACAAGTCTTTGAGAAGTGGGAGGAAACTGGAGCACCCAGAGGAAACCCACGAGGTCACAGGGAGAACATGAAAACTCTGCACAGACAGGACCGAAGGTCAGGATCGAACCGTGGTCTCCGGCGCTGTGAGGCAGCAACTCACAGGAGGCAACGGTTCTCCCTGTTAGTGATTTGATCAGTACATGTGTCAAGTGTTACGGGGAGTGTAAGGCAGGAGAATGGAGTTGAGAGGGAAAGATAGATCAACCATGATTGAGTGGCCCAATTCTGCTCCTACGACCTAATGGTTTATGACTTCATGAATTTTCTCAGGGTGCTCCGGTTTTCTCCCACATCCCAATGGAGGTTAATTAGCCTCTGTAAATTGCCCCTAGTGTGCAGGGAGTTGATGAGACAGTGGGAGAACATAGAACTGGTGTGAAGGGATGATCAAAGGTCGGCTTGGACCCTGGGCCAAAGGGTCAGTTTCCCTGCGGCATCTCTAAACTAAACTAAATATGGAGAGGCAGGAAGTACATTCATTCTGTTTTCATAGCTGACTGCAGATTGTATCACATGATCCTAGCTGATCAAATGTAACACTAGGAGGCTTACTACAACATATTTGTACAGCATTCAGACAAGCTTAGACCGTGACTGTTTTAATGCAAACAACTATGGGCTTTCTGGCAATTCCCCATCTCTGCGTTCTGCATGTTGTTTACAAATCCTCCCCACCATCACGCTGCCTCGGGAAAGCTGCCAACCTTGCATAATCAAGGACCACTCACACCCCGGTCATTCCCTCTTCTCCCCTCTCCCGTCGTGCAGAAGAAACAGAAGCTTGTGAGCACGTACCACCAGACTTCTTCCCTGCTGTTATCAGACTACTGAACGGACCTCTCATAAGCTCATGATGAATTTAGTTTATTTTACTTTAGAGATACAGTGTGGAAACAGGTCCTTCGGCCCACCAGGTCTGCGTCGACCAGTGATCTCCATACACTAGCACTATCCTACACATTAGGGACAATTTACAATCTTTACCGAAGCCAATTAACCTACACACCTGTACGTCTTTGGCTTGTGGGAATAAACGGGAGAACTCGGAGAAAACCCACGTGGTCACAGAGAGAACTGATAAAGTCAGTACAGACAGCACCCATAGTCAGGATCGAACCTGGGTCTCTGGCACTGTAAGGCAGCAAATCGACCACTGTGCCAGCACGCTGCCCAATTTCTGATCTTCCAATCTAGTACATTGTGGCCCGTGCACTTTTTATATCTACACTTTGTAGCTGTAATGCTTTATTCTCTATTCTATTGACGTTCTATTGAGGGTCATCTAGACCCTCGAGTCACAGTCATAGAGACATAGAATCCTAGTCATACGGCATGGTGGCCGATTAGGAAAAGGGGAGATGCAAAGAGACCTGGGTGTCATGGTACACCAGTCATTGAAAGTAGGCATGCAGGTGCAGCAGGCAGTGAAGAAAGCAAATGGTATGTTAGCATTCATAGCAAAAGGATTTGAGTATAGGCGCGGAGGTTCTACTGCAGTTGTACAGGGTCTTGGTGAGACCACACCTGGAGTATTGCGTACAGTTTTGGGCTCCTAATCTGAGGAAAGGCATTCTTGCCATAGAGGGAGTACAGAGAAGATTCACCAGACTGATTCCTGGGATGGCAGGACTTTCATATGAAGAAAGACTGGATAGACTCGGCTTGTACTCACTAGATTTTAGAAGATTGAGGGGGGATCTTGTAGAAACTTACAAAATTCTTAAGGGGTTGGATAAGCTAGATGCAGGATGATTGTTCCCGATGTTGGGGAAGTCCAGAACAAGCGGGTCACAGTCTATGGATAAGGGGGGGAAGTCTTTTAGGACCGAGATGAGAAAAACATTTTTCACACAGAGAGTGGTGAATCTGTGGAATTCTCTGCCACAGAAGGTAGTTGAGGCCAGTTCATTGGCTATATTTAAGAGGGAGTTAGATGTGGCCCTTGTGGCTAAGGGGATCAGGGGGTATGGAGAGAAGGTAGGTACGGGATACTGAGTTGGATGATCAGCCATGATCATATTGAATGACGGTGCAGGCTCGAAGGGCCGAATGGCCTACTCCTGCACCTATTTTCTATGTTTCTATGTTCCTATGTCACCTATTCCTTTTCTCCAGGGATGCTGCCTGACCCATTGAGTTACTCCAGCTTTTTGTGTCTATCTTCACTATAATAGACTGATGAGATTTAGAAGCTGTCAATATGCCTTCCAAACAGGAGAGTGAGGTGCTGTGAATAATAATGAATTAAACTGGGCATTAACTACAATAGCAGCATTTCACACTGTGCTTACATTGAATTTAGATAGGCAAATTATGTAATCAACTGGTACATTTAAATAGAATGAATTGTAAGCCCAAATAACAGAAGACCAATTAACATTTCTTCCTAGATGATGCCGAGAGATTTTAGAATCTCATTTTGCTATTAAGGATATGTTTAATTAGTTCTTTAGCCGTTAATTGGAATCTTCTGTAATACCTTTTATGTCAGAGTAGAGAGGATTTGAGCTTTGACCTGCAGATGCAATGAACTCTAGATGCTGATTTGCAACAAAAAATAAGGGTGGAGATGGTGTTTGTCGAATTGTAAAATTGGAGAATTCAATGTGAGGAAGGGAAAGCAGACGCTGATTTCTCTGATGAGGATAGACACAAAATGGGGGCATTGGTTTTGTCTATTTGCACTATTCTTGTTTGTTCTATATGTGTACATATCGGTGAGTATATATAAAGAAGATAGACACAAAGTCCTAGAGTAATTCAACAGGAGAGGCAGAATCTGGAGAGAAGGAATGGGAGACGTTTTGGGTCGAGACTGTGTGTGTGTGTGTGTGTGTGTGTGTGTGTGTGTGTGTGTGTGTGTGTGTGTGTGTGTGTGTGTGTGTGTGTGTGTGTGTGTGTGTGTGTGTGTGTGTGTGTGTGTGTGTGTGTGTGTGTGTGTGTGTGTGTGTGTGTGTGTGTGTGTGTGTGGCCACAAAATGCTGGAGTAACTCAGCTGGACAGGCAGCATCTCTGGAGAGAAGGAATGTGTGACTTTTCGGGTCGAGACCCTTCTTCAGACTGATCTGACGTATGTATGCATGTATATGTGTGTATATGTATATATAGACTGATCTTTTTTTCCTTATTTATTATTTAGTTTACAGTATACTATGTTTGCATGTTCCGTTGTGCGGCTGCAAGTAAGAATTTCATTGTTCTGTCTGGGACATACGACAATAAAACACTCTGGACTCTCTTGGAGGTATGTTACAAAACTTACCTTGAGCAGCGCTGCAGTTCTGCCGCTCCCCGTGTGCGTGACTTTGGCGCCTTTCAGAGGGGGCGGGTTTAAAATGCCGTTTTTCCATAGACAGGGCAAATCGATCCATGTCGGGCGATTTCGTTGCTAAAGAAAAATCGTTCCGACATTTCATTCATGAAGGTATGTTAAAATTACGATAGATTATTTATTAACTAGAGTAATTTAAAAATCATCTTCTAAAGCCGTGAGCGCCGACAACGGGAAGGATTTTACGTAGGGTATAAAAATAAAGTGCACAGTTTATTTTTACATTAAAACTTGGTTTTTAGGAAGGCTTTAATCACATTTTCATGTTGCGAAATGGGGACAAAAAAAATGTATGAACCGGCAGTGTTTTTCCAGCCGACTTCACTGCAAACCGCAAAGTTCCAATCCACTGGATTCCACTAAAACCCACTCGCTAGTTGATTTAAAGGGCCATTAATTTACAGGAATTAAACACTAAATTCCTTCCATTTGGCCTATAAATTCATGAAAATGAGATTTAAAAATCATGTTATATTGTGAATTATTGTGTGAATGTTATTTGGACACTTAGGCAATTTGAAAAAAAGTTAATATTTTCTTAAGAAATGGATAGATGTTTAGATCTAGTAATTGAATTTTGTAATTAGCTACAATTAGGTAGCTAATTATATGCTTTAATTTCAGGTAATCCAAGTAAGATTGCTTCATATTTATTTCAGGAAGCTTCAATCTATAATAACTGAAAATTTCATTGAGTTCTCTTAATTTTTAAGAAAGTTATGGGCTTTTGACTGTCCTAGATCACAGCTTTTGTGTTAAGTCAATGGAAAGTCAATGGAACATGATGCCAATTTCTGAGTATGTAAATGGCCATAGCTTTTTTAATACTGAAGATATGAAAGTGAATTAGGTGTCAAATTAAACTTCTTTTTATGCTTTATCTGATGGGATACATTGCAGACTTGATTTTTTAAATCTCAAAATGTTGTAACATTGCTATCTCTTGATTCTTGACTCTTGAAAATGCTGGGGAGACTCAGCGGGACAGGCAGCATCTCTGGAGAACATGGATAGTGCTGCTTCAAGTCGGGACACTTCTTCAGACTGATTGTAATACGGGTCTGGAATGGGGGAGAAAGCTGGAAGAGAATTGGGTGTGGGACAAACTGGCAAGTGATAGGTGGAGAAACAAGCAACTGCAGGTGCTGGTTTACAAAAAAAAAAGACACGAATTGCTGGAGTAACAAAGTGCTGGACCCTCTGTCAGGCACCATCTCTGGATCTCAGCATCGCAGCATCTCAGGCAGCATCTGAGGAAGGATTCTGATCCAGGGATGGTTGGCGTTTCGGGTCAGAATCCGTCCTCAGTCTGGATACAGGTGAGGGGTTATTTTACGGGCAGATGGGTGGACAAAGACCAGAGGTGTAAAGACAAACAAATGTGAGTAGAGGAGTTTAAAGGTTAAAAGGTTCAAAAGTGTTTTTATTGTCACTCGTGCAAAGTGCAAGTGCACAGTGAAATTATTTTCTTACAAACAATCCAGGAGAGTATTGCTATATCCAAGCACATCCCCGATTAGCAACGTGACAGAAATAGTCCTCGGATCCCACATACAAGAGGCACCATTTTGGCACAATTTTTAAAGTCCAGGTCTGTAGAGAGGTGCTTATTCCAGGCGAGCCCCAGGCTGCCATTGCCTTCCCTTGGATGTGTGGGTCGACGAGTGAATCAAGAACCCTCTCCTCGCCCCACCACCTTTATTCCCCGGGTGCCTCCCGCAGTTGACCCCCACGGGCCAAACCCCAGTCCCCTCTCCGTGATAGGACCGATTTCCATGTTGTATGGACATACTCTCTGACTTCTAAGACGTCTCCCCTCAGACTCTGATGCTCCAATCCAAATTTGCCGAACCTCTGTTGATAGCTCATACCCTCTAATCGCTGGGGGGGTGGGGGTAAGTTAATTATGTGTCACTTGAAATGCTATTTGCCAAATGCGGTTGCCCTTTTATCATCCAGATAAATGTGGGATGCGCCAATGTTGGAAAATTGCATGCAATTCTGGTCATCCCCATTGCAGGAAGGATGTGAAGGTTTTGGAATGGTGCTGAAGAGGTTTACAAGATGCATGGTTTGGAGGGCCCAAACTATAAGGAGAGTTTGTACAGGCTTTGAATGATTTTCCTGGAGCATTGGAGGCTGAGGGGAGACTTGATAGATGTGAATAAAATTATGGGAGGCATAGAGAGGGTGGCACGGTGGCACAGCGGTAGAGCTGCTGCCTTACAGAGCCAGAGACCCGGGTTCAATCCCGACTATGGGTGCTGTCTGTACGGAGTTTGTACGTTCTTCCTTTGACCAGGTGGGTTTTCTCCTGGTGCTCCAGTTTGTAGGTTAATTGGCTTTGGTATAAATTGTAAATTGTTTCCAGTGTGTGTAGGGTAATGTTAGTGTGTGGCGATCGCTGGTCGGTGCGGACTTGGTGGGCGGCAAGGCCTGTTCCCGCTCTGTATCTCCAAAGTCTAAAGTCTGAAGTCTAAAGTCCAATTAGTACGTGGAAGCATACGGTGCACAATCAGGCCCTTCGGCCCAACTCAACCATGCTGACCAAATTACCTACCTGAGCCAGTTCCATTTGCCTGCATTTGGCCCAAAACTCTCTAAATATTTCCTATCCATGAACCAGTCCAAAGGTATTTTTAACCATAACGTTCAAGTGAAGTTATAGGAACATTATGGGAAAGATGTTGTCAAGCTGGAAAGGGTGCAGAGAAGATTTACGAGGATGTTGTCAGGATTGGAGGGTCCGCGCTATAGGGAAAAGTTGAGCAGGCTGGGACTCTATTCCTTGGAGCGCAGGAGGTTGAGGAGTGATTTTATAAAGGTGTATTAAATCATGAGAGGAATAGATCAGGTAGATGCACAGAGACACTTGCCCAGAGTACGATAATCGAGAACTAGACGACATAGATTTAACGTGGGGGGGGGGGGGGGGGGGGGGAGATTTAATAGGATCTTGAGGGATTATTTTATCCCACGAGAGCTGTTGGGGGTATGGAACATTGTACTGGAGGAGGTAGTTGAGGCAGGGACTATCGCAACATTTAAGAAACATTTAGACAGGTACATGCATAGGACAGGTTTAGTGGGATATAGGCCAAATGTAGGCAGGTGGGACTTGTGTAGATGGAACATGCTGGCTGGTGTGGGCAAGTTGGACTGAAGGGCCTGTTTCCACGTTGTAGGACTCTATGGATCTACGACTCTATGAAGTCCTTGTACATAAACTACAATGGCTTAATCTGGAATTCATCACCCTGTTCCCATTGTGGAGGATATTGAACCTGATTAAAGTGAATGAGTTAATCCGGCTGTGAAAATATCAGACAGCAAGGAATTTTTACACAAATGTATACAAAGCTTGAAATATTAATATTCCACAAGACATGGTCAGTGGCATTTATCGGAAAAGAAGATAATTAAATTGCAGTTATACAAAGTCCTTTCCTTCTGATGCGAATAAAATACATTTCTACCCAGTATTAGTAGATGGACATAAATTAATCATAAATGCTGATGCATAAAAGTGGGAGCTATTATAATCAAACAATTTTCCATTAAGAAGTAAGATAATTAATTTCATGTTCCCCTTTTACAAGGTAGAACCTTGACCAGCATGAAGTTCGTCATGAAGGCAAAAGTAACTGCAGATGCCGGTTTACAGAAACAAAACACAAAGTGCGAGAGTAACTCAGCGGGTCATGCAGCTTCTATGGAGAATATGGATAGGTGACGTTTCGGGTCGGGCTGATCATAGAAGGGGCTGGAAGAGAGAGGTGGAAGGAAAAAGTCTAGCAAATGATAGGTGGACACAGGTGGGAGGAGTTTTGATGGGCAGATGGGTGGACAAAGGCAGGCGAAGAAAAGGAGACAAAAGGAGAGAAGAGGCGTGACATGGGAAGCCAGAGAAAGGGAGATAGGTGTTTAGTTTAATTTAGATATACAGGACACAGGTCCTTCGACCAATCGAGTCTGCTCCGACCAGCGATCACCCCATACACTAGCATACCATCTTGCACAATAGGGGCAATTTGCAATTTCAGCAAAGCCAATTAACCTACAATCCTGCACGTCTTTTGGAATGTGTGAGGAAACCGGAGCACCTGGGGAAAACCTATGCAGTCACGGGAAGAACGTGCAACCTCCGTACAGACAGCACCCGAAGTCAGGATCGAACCCGGGTCTTTGGTGCAGTAAGGCAGTGTACAGAGTTTGTACGTTCTCCCCGTGACCTGCGTGGGATTTCTCAGGGATCTCCGGTTTCCTCCCGCACTCCAAAGAAGTACAGATTTCTAGGTTAATTGGCTTGGTAAAATTGTAAATTGTCCCTAGTGTGTAGGATGGTGTTAGTGCGCGGGGCTGCTGGGCTGGAGGGCCTATTTCCTCGATGTACCTCTGAACTAAACTAAACTAAAGAACATGAAAACTCCGCACAGCTAGCATCCGAGGTCAGGATTGAACCCGGGTCCCTGGCGTGTGAGGCAGCGGCTTTACCAGCCGCGTGCAATGACATTACACCTGCTTGAGCTTAATTGTCTCGAATCCCAGCGGCTTCAATGACACAGGTTGTAAATGAGTTTCAGAGCTGAAAGGTTATGAGTTTGACAAGTTCAGTGTGAGGGCAGGGCTTGCCCAGGGGAATGCGACACGGTCCGCTGATACCTGCACTTGCCAGGAAACCTAACCTTGCATCACCAGATACGGGACTACACACACTTGATTAGATCCTTGGAGAATCGCCGAGGAACTTGCTTTCAGAGTGTCTGAAACGTATTCGCAAAGCCTAAAGCCCCAGCTATTAGCTTCGGTGATAGAGCGCAGAAACAGCTGTATAGATTGCCTGATTGATTGACTTTAGATTTTGTTTACACTTTAGTGTGAGTATGTATCAGCTTTGAGTTTAGGGGCAAACGGTCCTACTGCAGTTGTACAGGGCCCTGGTGAGACCGCACCTGGAGTATTGTGTTCAATTGTGGTCTCCTAATTTGAACAGGGACATTCTTGCTATTGAGGGAGTGCAGCGTAGGTTCACTAGGTTTATTCCCGGGGTGGCGGGGCAAGATGATGAAAGAATGGATTGACTGGGCTTGTATTCACTGGAATTTAGAAGGATGAGGGGATTTTTTAGAAACATATAAAATTCTTAAATTATTGGACAGGCTCGATGCAGGAAAAATGTTCCCGATGTTGGGGGAGTCCAGAACTAGGGATCACAGTTTAAGAATAAGGGGCAGGCCATTTAGGACTGAGAGGAGGAAAAACGTTTTCCCCCAGAGAGTAGTGAATCTGTGGAATTCTCTGCCACAGAAGGCAGTGGAGGCCAATTCACAGGATGTTTTCAAGAGCGATTTAGCTCGTAGGGTGAACGGAATCAATGGATAAGGGGAGAAAGCAACAACGGGGTACTGATTTTAGATTATCAGCCATGATTTTTAATGTTTAAATTTCTTTATTATTGTTATGTTGTATTCTTTTTTAATGTGCTGCAATGGCAATCCGCATTTCACTGTACCAATTGGAATATAGTAGTGACTAATAAAGAACCTTTGAAGAACCTTATTGAATGGTGGTGCTGGCTCGAAGGGCCGAATGGCCTACTACTGCACCTATTTTTCTATGTTTCTATGTTTCTATCTATATCCATATCTATATGCAGCATCTCTGAGGAGAAGGCATGGGTGACGTTATATATATATGTGTGTGTGTGTGTGTGTGCGTGTGTGTGTGTGTGTGAGTGTGTGCGTGTGTGTGCACGTGCATGCGTGCGTGCGTGTGCGTGCGTATATACTGTTAGATGCTGGTTTAAATCGAGGGTAGACCCAAAATGCTGGAGTAACTCAGCGGGCCTGGCAACATCTCAGGAGAGAAGGAATGGGTGATGTTTCAATGGTTTCGATGCAGTGGTCTCGACCCGAAACGTCACCCATACCAGAGAGGTTACCCATCCCGCGGAGTTATTTCAGCATTTTGTGTCTACCTTCTATATATATGCGTATACGCACAATTAACCTATTGCTCTCATTTATTATATTGGTTACAGAGTACTATGTTTACATATTCTGTTGTGCTGTAGCAGGTAAGCATTTCATTGTTCTATATGGGACATATGGCAATAAAACCCTCCTGACTTGAATCTTGCCTTCAGACTTTAGATGCAGCATGAAAACAGGCCCTTCGGCCCACCAAGTCCATGCCGACCGTCGATCAGCCTTTCATACTAATTCTATGTTATCCCAATTTCTCATCCACTCCCTACACACTAGGGACAATCCACAGAGGGCCAATTGACCTGGAAAACTCGAACCATAGTAGAGTGTCTGTGTGTGTATGTTCTCCCTGTGTTTCTGTGAGTTTTCTCAGGGTGCTCCGGTTTCCTCCCACACTCCAAAGACATGCGCCCCTCGTGTGTGGGATAGTGCTCATGTACAGGGTGATCGGCACGGACACGGTGCAGTATCTCTAAAGTCTGAAGTCTGAAGTAAAACCTGCTTTCATCCTGGTTGCATTTAAATTACAGCGTCCAACCCCTGTTACACAATTTAAGGTGAGATGGTGAAAGATTTAATGGGAATCCGAGGGGTAAATGTTTCACACAAAGATGGTGGGTATACGGAACGAGCTGTCAGATGAGGTAGTTGAGGCAGGTACCATCACAAATTTTTAAGAATACATGGTGCATGGATAGGACAGGTTTAGAGGGATACGGCCCATGCGCAGGCAGCTGGGACTAGTGTAGATGGGACTTGTTGGCCGGTGTGGGGCAGTTGGGCTGACGGGCCTGTTTCCACACTGTATCATTCCATGACTCTATGATCATCAGGCAATGTGGACTCTCGTGAGTTTTAGCATGGAGAGGGATGTCATTCCTAGCCTGGACACACTGGGCCAAACGGCAGCTGAATTGTCAGAAAACAATTAGGAGGAATTGGCGCCTGTTTGCAGTGATAAGCATTGCAGTTCCAGTCGGCTTGCCCAGACCAAAATTCCCAGCCGGAGCCAAAAGCCATTCCTGCAATTGGATTTACAGTGTATAATTGAAACGGCTGATTGAAGGGAACATATGTTCCAATTCATATCTTCAGTGCTAGCGATATTAGTCCTAAAGCATATTAGCATTAATAATGGCAGGCTGATGGAGAATATAGTAGGAAGAAGCAATGGAACTCTTGTTCCTTTCAATTATTTTCATGTCTCTTCTAAATCTAATGATTAAAGGTAACTATATTTCACCGCTCCATTCATTGTCTTCAGTACCCTATGGACATTTTTTTTATGGTCTTAATGGCCCAGAATTTCAATCGATTGCGGAGCTGTTTTGATACATGAAGCAATTGAATAGCCGCGTGAATGTCTTTTGGAACAAGCAAGGGTGAGAGGAGATTGGATAGTGTCATGGAGTCGGCACACGATGGCGCAGCGGTAGAGTCGTTACCTCACTGCGCCAGAGTCCCGGATTCGATCCTGACTACGTCACTACAGGTGACTATGGACAAGGGGGGGCCTCATTTAAATGAACAGAATAGTGAAAGGCTTGGATAGAGTGGATGTGGAGAGAATGTTTCCACTAGTGGGCGAGTCTAGGACTAGAGGCCATAGCCTTAGAAATAAAGGATGTTCTTTTAGGAAGGAGATGAGGAGAAATCTATTTAGTCAGAGGGTGGTGAATCTGCGGACTTCTTTGCCACAGAAGGCTCTAGAGGCCAAGTGAGTGGATATATTTAAGGCAGACATAGGTAGATTTTTGATTAGTACAAGTGTCACTGGTTATGGGGAGAAGGCAGGAGAATGGGGTTGGGAGGGAGAAATAGATCAGGCATGATTGAATGGCGGAGTAGACTTAATGGGCTGAATGGCCTAATTCTGCTCCTATCACTTATGACCTTATGACCTGTCTGTACGGAGTTTGTAGGTTCTCCCTGTGACCGCGTGGGCTTTCTCCAGGTGCCCCGGTTTCCTCTCACACTCCAAAGACGTGCAAGCTTGTAGATGAATTAGCTGTGGTTAAAATTGTGCCTTGTTTGTAGGATAGTGGTTAGGGCATGATTGTAAAGTGTTTCGGAGACATTTTTCCCTCCAATAGTGAAGATATTCGGTGTCATTAAAGGTAAAAAATAATCCAGCACCATGAAATAAATATCTTTTTGTGCGACCGATTTAGTTTAGTGTATTGTCATGTGTACTGAGGTACTATGAAAAGCTTTTTGTTGCGAGAAAGACTATACATGATTACAATCTAGCCGCCCACATTGTACAGATGCTAGATAAGTGGACTAAAGTATAGTGCAAGATAGTGCAAGTCCAGTAAAGTCCAATCAAAGATCGTCCAAGAGTCTCCAATGAGGTAGATAGTATCTCAGGACCGCTCCTTATTGGTGATAGGATGGTTCAGTTGCCCGATAACAGCTGGGAAGAAACTGTCCTTTATAAAGGTCCATTACAATAAGAAACAGATTTTTCCGTTCACCATTAGACAGGTAGATCGGGTGGGAAAGAAGGTCTTTGGTACATTGGCCTTTGCCAGAGTATTGAGCATAGAGAGTGTTGGAGTAACTCGGTGGGTCAGGCAGCATCTCTGGAGAACATGGATGGGTGAAGTTTCACAGAGTGTTGGAGTAACTCGGTGGGTCAGGCAGCATCTCAGGAGAACATGGATGGGTGAAGTTTCACAGAGTGTTGGAGTAACTCGGTGGGCCAGGCAGCATCTCAGGAGAACATGGATGGGTGATGTTACAGGTTGGGACCCTTCTTCAGACTGATTCTAGGGGTGTGGAGCGAAAGCTGGAAGAGAGGAGGGGCAGGAGAAAGCTGGAAGGGTATAGGTCATACAGGTGGGGAGTGGGAGGGGGTGGGGGAGGAATAGGTAGATGGTGGACAAAGGCCAGAGATGAAAAGACACAAGGTGTGAGATTCTTCTTCAGGCACTCGTCCTCCGTACACATGACAATAAACAAAACTAATCGCACTGAACTGTATGCAAGAAAATAATTTCACTATACCTTGGCACATGAGTTAATAAAGAACCATTGAACCATTGATGTTAGACACAAAATGCTGGAGTAACTCAGCCGGACAGGCAGCATCTCTGGAGAATACGTCACCTATTCCTTCTCTCCAGAGATGCTACCTGCCCCATTGAGTTACTCCAGCATTTTGTGTCTATCTTCAGTGTAAACCAGCATCTGCAGTTCCTTCCTACACTGAACCATTGATGTTGCCCGTCTATATTGTCTTCAGTCAGTTACTATCCCCCTCTTAACTATAGAGCTGATGATCACATTTTGTTCTCTGACACAGAAGGCTGCCAGGAACATTCTCACCGGCAATTCTCAAAGACCTCGTCCCAATCTCCATCTCATTCACAGCTTCCATTGGAATGAGACCTTACAAATCATTCCGACAACTGGCAAGAAAAGGCGAGGAGAGCTATGAACAAACTAATTGCAGTATAATTAAAATAGACAATGGATCCGCACGGTAGAGTGATCGCGGGTTTATTTCCAACTTACTCAAAACACCATCCCAGAAGAAATCAAAACAAAATTACATTTATTACCAGAAGGACATAAGATGTTGTAATCCTCTCTGAAGGGGAATAATTGTACATGAGCAAGCACGACTCCAAGGGCAAAAGGCAAGATCCAGGTGCTGGAAGTCTGCAAATATAAATGGAAAGCGATGCTAATAGAGTAATTGAGTCATAGAATCATAGTCATACAGCGTGAAACAGGCCCTTCGGCCCAACTTGCCCATGCCGACCAACATGCCGCATCTACACTAGTCCCACTTGCCCGTGTTTGGCCCATATCCCTCCAAACCTGTCCTCTCCATGTACCTGTCCAAATGTTTCTTAAACGTTCCAATTGTACCCGCCTCACCTACCTCCTCCATCAGTTCGTCCCATACACCCACCACCCTTTGTGTAAAAAAGTTACCCCTCAGGTTCCCATTAAATCTTTCCCCCCTCACCTAAACCTATGTCCTCTGGTTCTCCATTCCCCTACTCTGAACAAGTAACTCAGTGAGCTTACCCAATCTATTCCTCTCATGATTTTGTACAGAAGTACTCAGTAGTTCATTCATCAGCTCTCAACGGAACGATGCTTCGTCGGCAAGGCCACCATTTATAGCCCACTCTTCATTTTACAGTAGAGAGCATGTTCACCGCTTGCATAAGGTCCTGGTTTGGCAACTCAACCACCCATGAATAAAGATGATTGCAAAAAGTGGTGAGAACTGCACAGTTCATCACGTGTCTTGACCACCCCACCATCAAAGGGGTCTACAGGAGTCACTGCAGCCAGCATCAGAGACCCACAACACCCTGGCCACGCTTTCATTTCACTCCTGCCATCGGGAAGAAGGTACAGGAGGCTAAAAACTGTAATGTCCAGGTTCAGGAACAGATTCTTCAGGCTATGAAACACTAAGTATTTCACATAAAGGGTGGTGGGCATATGGAACCACATGGGAGATTAGTAGGCAAAATTAAAGCACATGGTATTGGGGGTGGGGTGCTGACATGGATAGAAAATTGGTTGGCAGACAGGAAACAAAGAGTAGGGATTAACGGGTCCCTTTCAGAATGGCAGGTAGTGACTGGTGGGGTGCCGCAAGGATCGGTGCTGGGACTGCAGCTATTTATAATATACATCATTGATTTAGATGAAGGGATTCAAAGTAACATTAGCAAATTTGCAGACGACACAAAGCTGGGTGGCAGTGTGAACTGTGAGGAGGATGTTATGAGAATGCAGGGTGACCTGGACAGGTTGGGTGAGTGGGCAGATGCAAGGCAGATGCAGTTTAATGTGGATAAATGTGAGGTCATCCACTTTGGTAGCAAAAACAGGACGGCAGATTACTATCTAAATGGTGTCAAGATGGGAAAAGGGGAAGTACAACGGGATCTGGGGCTCCTTGTTCATCAGTCAATGAAAGTAAGCATGCAGGTACAGCAGGCAGTGAAGAAAGCGAATGGCATGTTGACCTTAATAAAAGAGGAGTTGAGTATAGGAGCAAAGTTGTATAGGGCCTAGTGAGACCACATCTGGTGTGTGCAGTTTTGGTCCTCTAATTTGAGGAAGGACATTCTTGCTATTGAGGGATTGCAGCGTAGGTTTACAAGGTTAATTCCCGGGATGGCGGGACGGTCATATGCTGAGAGAATGGAGCGGCTGGGCTTGTATACTCTGGAGTTTAGAAGGATGAGAGGGGATCTTATAGAAACATATAAGATTATTAAGGGTTTGGACACACTAGAGGCAGGAAACATGTTCCCGATGTTGGGGGAGTCCAGACACAGGGACCACAGTTTAAGAATAAGCGATAAGCCATTTTGAACGGAGACGAGGAAATACTTTTTCTCACAGAGAGTGGTGAGTCTGTGGAATTCTCTGCCTCAGAGGGTGGTGGAGGCCAGTTCTCTCGATACTTTCAAGAGAGAGCTAGATAGGGCTCTTAAAGATAGTGGAGTCAGGGGATATGGGGTGAAGGCAGGAACGGGATACTGATTGTGGATGATCAGCCATGAGCACATTGAATGGCGGTACAGGCTCGAGGGTCCGAATGGCCTATTCCTGCACCTATTGTCTATCGTCTATTGTGGAACGAGCTGCCGGAGGACGTAGTTGAGGCAGGTACTAAGAACCATTTAGACAGGTACATGGATAGGACAGGTTTAGAGAGATATGGGCCAAATGCAGGCAAATGGGACGAATGTAGATGGACATGTTGGTCGGTGTGGGCAAGATGTCCAAAGAGTCTGATCACTTGGGTTTTCTCAGGGTGCTCCAGTTTCCTCACACACTCCAAAGTTTGTAGGTTAATTGGGTTGAGTAAAATTGTTAAATTTTCCCTATTGTTTAGGATAGTCCTAGTGTACAGGTGATCACGGGTCGGCCTAGACTCATTGAGCTGAAGAGCCAGTTTCCGAGCTGTATCTGTAAAGTTTAACGGTCTGTACTATGTTTACAAGTCTGCTGTGCTGCTGCAAGTAAGAATTTCATTGTTTTGCTTATAAGACAATAAAACACCCTTGCCTCTTGTCCTTCTCTTGGTATTTTGGTGTTAGCTTTTTAAAGTTCCTCTGGTTATTTTGGTACGGTGAGGAGGGAGTTCCCGCGTATGGATCTAGCATGAGCAGATGATCGATTATCATAGACTCATACAGTGTGGAAACAGGCCCTTCAGCCCAGCTTGCCCACACCAGCCAACATGTCCCATCTACACTAGTCCCATCTGTCTGTGTTTGGCCCATATCCCTCTAAACCTGTCCTATCCATGTACGTCCAAATGTTTCTTAAACATTGCAATAGTACCTGCCTCAACTACCTCCTCCAGCAGCTCGTTCCATACACCCACCACCCTTTGTGTGAAAAAGTTACCCTCCAGATTCCTATTCCAATCTTTCCCTAACTCACCTTAAACTTCTGTCCTCTGGATCTCGATTTGTGTGCATTTACCTTCTGTATTCCTCTCTTGGTCGTATGCCCCTCTATAAGATCACCTTTCATCCTTCTACGCTCCTAGCCTGCCCAACCTTTCCCCATAGCCCAGGCCCTCAAGTCCTGGCAACATCCTTGTAAATCATGAACCATCACATAGAGGGTTGTGGGTGCCTGGAACGTGCTGGCAGGGGTGGTAGTGGAGGCAGATACGATAGTGGTGTTTGAGAGACTTTTGGATGGGCACGTGGGAGTGCAGGGAATGGAGGGATAAGGATCATGTACAGGCAGTTACGATTAGTTGAACTTGGCATCACGCACGACACGGACATTGTGGGCTGCAGGGCCTCTTCCTGTTTAGTATTGTTCCACGTTCTATCCTCTTCCAGTTTAGAGATATAGCGCAGAAACAGGTCCTTTGGTCCACCGAATCTGTGCCGACCAGCGATCACCCGCACACTAACACACTGGGAACAATTTACTATTTTACCAAAGCCAATTAACCTACAAACTTGTACGTCTTTGGAGTGTGGCAGGAAACCCGGAGCCTTCTCATGATGATGGCGTCCATGCTCTCTTGTTGGCATTGAGCAAGGAGATCTTGGTTGGATATGGTGTTTGGCCAAAATATTCCTAGGATTCTTTTCAGGTTCTTAGTATGGAAGGCGGACAGCTGGTTGATGTCACTTGCTGTCATTCCCCTGCATTCCGAGCCATATAGGAGGGTGGAGAGGACACAGCTGTACTGATCTATGTTCTATTGGTGGTGAAGGGACAGCCATATATTTCTACATCCAAACCATGGGAAACTTGGAGGGGAAACTGCTGTTGTTCCCTTGTGCTTGTTAACCCGGCCTCTCATTTTTCGCCGTATGAGTGAGATTTTACTCCAATAATCCAAGTTATAAAGTCCTGGAGTACAAAGTGCTGCCCGATCAATCGATCACTCGATCAATTATCAACTCACAATGTTATCCTCCTTATCCACAACACTCCCGACCCCTCCCGCGGCGACCAGCATTCACGAAGGCGGCCTCCTGGTGAACATCGCGTGTTCCCTCTCCAGGGACACGCGGACACAGACGTAGGTCTGGAAGAGGGGCCGGTGATCGACTTAGGCAGAACCCTTGACTGCCTGGACCCACCCTGGTCTTTCTCAGTGGATGAGGTGGTTTGTTTGGAGGTGTCGCAGAAACCTCGGAAATTATCTTCTGATTGATTGAATGATACAGCGTGGAAGCAGGCCCTTCGGCCCACCAAGAACAAGCTGTATATTGATCACCCGTTAACAAGAGTACACAAGGTGCAGCAATGACTCATTGGGTCAGGCAGCATTTCTGGAGAACATGGATAGACCTATCACTGACCTTATTGGAGATCCTCAGACTATCTTTAATCGGACTCTAGGCTTTATCTTGCAGTAAATGTTATTCCTTTTATCCCGTAACTGTACACTGTGGACCAATACATTGTAATATGATACGATATGATATGATGGCACTTTATTGTGTAATCATGTATAGTGTAGTTTAGTTTATAGATACAGCACGGAAACAGGTAATTCAGCCTGCAAGTCCGCACCGACCAGCGATCCCTGTACATTAACACTATCCTACACATACGGGCCCGATTTAACCGAAGCAAATTAATCTACAAACCTGTACATCTTTGGAGTGTGGGTGGAAACCGGAGCACCCGGAGAAAACCTGTGTGGTCATATGGAGAACGTACAAACTGCGCACAGACGTCAGGATTGAACCTGGATGTCTGGCGCTGAAAGGCAGCTACGCTATCGCTGCACCACCATGCCACCTAATCTACAGTGTAGTCTTTCTAGTGACTGGATAGCATGCAACAAAATATCCTTTCACTCTACCTCGATATACGTGAAAATAACCTAAACTAAACTTAACTAAACAAAACTTAATTAAGCTAAACTAAACTGGACTTCTCTCGCCCCCCCCCCCCCCCCCCCCCCCGCAGGAACTATACATCAGAAGGTGCAAACCCAGAGCCAACAAGATCATGGCAGACCCCTTCCAACCCTGCAACGGACTATTCCAGCTGCAAACGCCTCCGTTGCCGTGCTGTGAGAACGGAGAGGATGAAAAGGAGTTCCTTCCCAGAGGCCATTCGGACTGTAAACTCCTATCTCACCAGGGACTAACTCTACTGGACCATTCTAATAGTTTTTCAAAATTGCTGGTTTTTTCCCTTTTTCCTTCCTCCCACAATATGTAATATGTAAAATAATATGGGATTCTGTTCCATTCTGGTTGTAGTTTGTTTCTTTGTTTGTTTGTTTTTTTGCACAAAGTCCGCAAGCACGGCCACTTTTCACTTCACTGCACACCCCGTATGTGTATGTGACGAATAAACTTGACTTGACTGGACTTGACTAGGTGGCATTTCTGGTTGGAACCCTTCTTCGGACTGAACCATTGACACTAGTTCTATGGGAATATAAACACAAAGGAACTTGAAGATCACACACATGTCTACTTTGGCACCGTCGATGCGGACTGGGGCATGCACTCCACCAGGCTTCCTGAGGTGGATAATTAGCTCCTTTATCTCACTGGCATTGAGAGAGACATGTTACTCACTCTCGCTCCTCATCCATCCTGGAATGGTAGCGTTTGCCAAGGAGAGAGTCTGCCTGTTGCTGATAAGGCAGCAGCAGCAGAGTGATTTAGCAATGGGCCGCATCGCAACTCTTAGCAGAGGGTCTTTGTCGAATTAACATCCAGAGAGCGGGGAAGACAAGATTCTGCCCTTCCATGGGCAGGAGAGAGGTTCATGTTTAAACAAGGAACTGTAAATGCCAGAATCCTGAGCAAAATGCAAAGTGGGTCAGGCAGGATCTAGTTCAGTTTAGTTTAATTTAGTTTATAGATACAGAACGGAACCAGGTCCTTTGGCCCTCCGTGTCCGCGCCGACCAGCGATTACCCCGTACACTACCACTGTCATACACATTAGGGACAATTTACAATTTTTACCAAAGCCAATTAAGCTGCAAACCCACGCAGTCACAGGGGGATCATGCAAACTCCGTACTGACAGCATCAAACAGAACCATTGACAGAATCAAACCTGGATCTCTGGCACTGTGAGGCAGGAACTCTCCCACTGCTCCACACACGTGTTGCCCAAGATGGGTCTGATTCCGTGCTGTATGACTCTATGACTCTAGGAGTCTTGGGTCTCTCTATGAGAGCTTGTGGGAGCCTCCTCATCACAGAGATTGCAGTGGTTCAAGATGGCAAAGACAGGCAGTCAATGCTGGACTCCCTGCAGTGATCAGAAGGACGAGGGGGACCTCATCGAAACTTACCGAATAGTGAAAGGGCTGGGTACAGTGGAGGTGGAGAGGATGTTTCCACTAGTTGGGAGAGTCTAGGGAAGCAAGTGGAGCGCCCGGAGAAAACCCACGTGGTCACAGGGATAACGTACAAACTCTGTGCAGACAGCACCCATAATCTGGATTGAACCCGGGTCTCAGGCGCTGTGAGGCAGCAACTCTACCGCTGCGTCACCGTCCCACAATGAATTGACAGAAATAAAATAATTTGCATTGCCTCTGCTGGCACATGCTAGAATAATCCATCTTTGCTTTATTCTCCCTCAGTGCAAATCCATGCAAATCCATGTGAAGGCAGGAACGCTGCTGAAATGCATCCCCCATCGTGGTATTCAGACGTGATATATAGACAGGAGCTGGATGCATAGACTAGCATGCAAGCTGCACAGCGAGATTGGGAATTATTATTCCTTGTTATTGATGATATAAATCCAGCGCAGACGGTAAAATATGTTCTGCTGGCTTTCCCGGGTCCAGCATTCAGTTATGTTGCCTGAGAAGGCCAAATGATTTATTTGTTGCATTGTATCTTGATTCAACTAGGCTGTTAAATTTGTTTTTGTGCCTGGGTTTTGTAATTATCTGCCTGAATATTATCTATATTTTGGCTGTGCAGGAAAGCGATGTATGTTCTCATGAAACATCCTCCAAATTTCAGATGTAAATAAACTTCTAACACTAAGTTTTCTCTGTGATATTATGTCGATAACATCTTAGGTTTGGCTTCTGGCCGCGCATAGAGGAAGATAATCATGTTCCATAAAAGCACAAAGGCGTTAAATCCTGTTTGCTCAACAGTTACCAGAACAAGTGTCACTCAGAATGTAAAGCTCCTGGAGAAAGTGCCGGGAAGGTCTGGACAAGGGTCTCGACCCGAAACGTCACACATTCCTTCTCTCCAGAGATGCTGCCTGACCCGCTGAGCTACTCCAGCTTTTTGTGTCTATCATCGGAAAGGTCTCAAAATGGTTCCAGGGATGGACTGACTAGACAAACACAAAAAGCTGGAGCAACTCAGTGGGACATACGGCATCTCTGGAGAAAAGGAATAGCTGACTTTTCAGTTCGAGACCCTTCTTCAGACAGGTCTGAAGGACTGGCCCGAAACGTCACCAGAGATGCTGTCTGTCCCGCTGAGTTACTATAGCTTTTTGTGTCTATCTTCAGTTTACACCAGCATATGTGGTGTGTAGTGTGTATATTACACACTACACACCGATTCCTTTTCTCCAGAGATGCTGCCGCTGAGTTACTCCAGCGCTTTGTGTCTAAATTCAGTGTATCCACATCTGCAGTTCATTCCGACAACTTACCTGCAGAGACTTGCTTTGGGTTTCAGACTTACAGCAAAGAAACATGCCCTTCGGCCCATCGAGTCTGCGCCGACCAGCGATCTCCCCACACACTACACACGAGGGACAATTTACAATATTTACAGAAGCCAAGTAATTTACAAACCTGCGTGTCATTGGAGTGCGGGAGGAAACCGGAGCACCCGGAGAAAATCCATGTGGTCACAGGGAGAACGTGCAAACTCTGTACAGGCAGCAGCCGTAGTCAGGATCGATCCCGGCTCTCTGGCGCTGTAAGGCAGCAACTCTACCGCTGCGCCACTTGTGCCGCCCCAAAGTGCCACCATGCCACCATGTTCCAGAGATGAGTTTGGAGAAGAGAGAATGACGGGTGTGTGAGGCGTGAGGCTGCTTTGCCAGCGCAGCGTGAAGTGTGAGTGGTCTATTGTGTGGGGATGGGTGTGTCTGGCTGGCATGATGGACTGGGCTGCGTTCGTGAATGTCTTAGTTTATCATAGTCACGTGAACTGAGGTACAGTGAAAAGCTTTTGTTAGCGCGCTATCCAGTCAAAGAATAGACTGCACTTGAATACAGTCAATCCGTCCACAGTGCACAGAGAAGTGATTTTCATTCTGCACTTAAATCTACTTGGACCATCTCCGACACCTCTCACCCCTTTCTTGATCTCACAGTCTCTGTCCCAGGAAATTGACTATTGACTGACGTCTGTTACAAACCCACTGACTCCCACAACTATCTCGACTACACTTCTTCCCATCCAGCTTCCTGCACTGACTCTATCCCCTACTCCCAATTCCTCTGTCTAAGCCGCATCTGCACCCAAGATGAGGTGTTCCATACCAGGACATCTGAGGTCCTCATTCTTTTGGGAACGGGGGTTCCCCTCCCCCATCATAGATGAGGCCCTCACTCGTGTCTCCTCGGTACCCCGCAGCTCAGCCCTTGCTCCCCCTCCCCCTAGTTGCAACAGAGACAGAGTCCACCTAGTCCTTACTTTCCACCCCATCAGCCGTCGCATACAACACATAATCCTCCAAGATTTCCGTCACCTCCAACGGAATTCCACCACTAGCCACATTTCCCCATCCGCCTTCCACAGAGACCATTCCCTCTGCAACTCTCTGGTTAACTCATCCCTTCCCACCCAAACCACCCCCTCCCCAGGTACCTTCCCCTGCAACCGCAGAAGATGCAACACCAGTCACTATACCTCCTCCCTCAACTCTGTCTGGGTACCCCAACAGTCCTTTCAGGTTAGGCAGAGGTTCACTTGCACTTCCTCCAACCTCATCTACTGTATCCATTGTTCAAGATGTGGACGCTTATACATCGGTGAGACCAAACACAGACTGGACGATCGTCTCGCGGAACACCTTCGCTCAGCCCGCGGAACCAACCTGATCTCCCGGTTGCCAAACACTTTAATTCTCCTTCCCATTCCTACACAGACCTTTCTGTCCTCAGACTCTTCCATTATCAGAGTGAGGCTAAACGCAAATTGGAGGAACAGCATCTCATATTTAGCTTGGGCAGCTTACAGCCCAGTGGTATGAATATTGATTTCTCTAAAGAAGGGTCTCGATCTGAAATGTCACCCATTCCCTCTCTCCAGAGATGCTGCTTGTCCCACTGAGTTACTCCAGCTTTTTGTGTCTATCTTCGGTTTAAACCAGCATCTGCAGTTCCTTCTTACACATTAATTTCTCTCACTTCAGGTAGCCCAGGCATTGCCTCTCTCTCTCTATCCCTCCCCCACCCAAGTCGCACTAGCTTCTCATTATCACCCTACAAACAGCCAACAATGGCCTGTCTCCTTTATCATCGTTACTTTTTTACATGTCTTTCATTCATTGTTCTTTATCTGTCCACATCACCGGCTATATCTCTCGTTTCCCTTATCCCTAACCAGTCTAAAGAAGGGTCTCGACCCGAAACGTCACCCATTCTCTCCAAAGATGCTGCCTGTCCCACTGAGTTACTCCATCTTTTTGTGTCTATCTTCTGTTTAAACCGGCATCTGCATTTCCTTCCTACTTATAACATTGAAGTCCGATCTGGAGCTTCTTGCATCAGCTCTGAGCTTCTGGTCAAGAAAGATCACAGTCGTCTTGTATGAAGAAGGGTCTCGACTCAAAACGTCACCTATCCATGTTCTCCAGAGATACTACCTGACCCTCTAGACATTCGAGATACAGCACGGAAACAGGCCCTTCGGCGCACTGAATCCGCGCTGACCAGCGATTATCCCATACACTAACACTATCCTGCAGGGACAAGTTACAATTTTACCAAAGCCAATTAACCTACAAACTTGTATGTCTATGGATTGTGGAAGGCTGTGCAACCTGAGAAAATTAACGTGGTCACAAGGAGAAGGTGCAAACTTGGCACCTTTCAGTCATTATGGAACCCGGGTGTTACACAAAAAGCTGGAGAAACTCAGCGGGTGCAGCAACATCTAAGGAGCGAAGGAGATAGGTGACGTTTCGGGTCGAGACCCTTCTTCAGACTGGTCAGGGATCAGGGAAATGAGAGATATAAACAGTGAGGTGGAGAGATAAAGAACAATGAATGAAAGATATGCAAAAAAGTTTTGATGATAAAGGAAACAGGCCATTGTAAGCTGTTTGTGGTGTGAAAATGAGAAGCTAGTGCGACTGGGGTGGGGGGGGGGGGGGGAGAGATGGAGAAGGAATGTCAGGGCCCGAGAGCTGAGGGAGAGGTGGGGAGGGGAGGGGGCAGTCTGGGTTAACAGAATTGAGAAAATTCAATGTTTAAGCCCAGAGGATGCAGAACCCGGGTGGCTGGAGCTGTAAGGCAGCAACTCTACCATTTTGCCACCGAGCTGCCCGCTAACTCCAGCACATTGTCATCTATTTTGTCAACCAGCATCTGCAGCTTCTTGTTTCCATTTCTTGTCTGCATCAATAGCAACTAGATATAGTGACCAAGACAGTCAGATACACAGATATAGGTAAATGCTGCACAGATTTCACCCCTGCCTTCGGGAAGAGGGTACAGGAGCCTGAAAACGGTAACGTCCAGGCTCAGGAACAGCTTCTTCCCTACATCCATCAGGCTATTAAACACTACACCCTCCAAATAAGCTCTGAAATATATAAACTTGGGGACATTACTTTTGAACTGAACTGAAAAAATTTGCACCATTATTGTAGGCAGACAAAAATGTTGAAGAAACTCAGCGGGGGAGGAAGCATCTATGGAGCGAAGGAAATAGGCAACGTTTCGGGTCGAAACACGTCTTCAGACTGGTACCCTACAAAGAGGCAGGCATAGTTGGGCCCATGCGTGTGCCCATAGCTACGCCTTGTGTTTGGAGGAAATGGGAGGATCGAACGAAAAGTTGTTACGGGTAAGGACCAGCTCCGCTAGGTGGAGGAGAGTATCAGTAGACGTGGATTGGTTGGTTCTGCGGTCGAGGAACAAACAGAGGGCTTTAAGACCCTCCTGGTGGGGGATGGAGATGTAGAGCGACTGGACATCCATGGTGAAGATGAGGGAATGGGAGCCTGGAAAACGGGCCTGCAGTAGATGAAGAGCATGTGAGGAGCATGTAGGGAGGGATTTAACCAGGGGGGATTGTCTGTTTTATTTTATTGTCTCTTATTTGTCTGTGTTTTTTTCATATATACTCAACTTTTGTTGTTTATTATGGGTTTTATAGAGTACTATGTTTACATATTCTGTTGCAAGTAAGAATGTCATTGTTCAAGTTGGGACATATGACAATAAAACATTCTTACCGGTTGATTGATTAATTGAGTCAACACAGTGGCGCAGCGGTAGAGTTGCTGCCTCACAGCGCCAGAGACCCAGGTTCCATCCTGACTGCGGGTGCTGTCTGTGTAGAGTTTGCACGTTCTCCCTGTGAACGAGTGGGGTTTTCTCCGGGCGCTCAGGGTTCCTCCCACACTCCAAAGACCTACAGGTTTGTAGATTAATTCGCTTTGGTAAAAATTGTAAATTGTCCCTCGTGTGTAGGATATCGCTGGTCAGCGCAGACTCGGTGGGCCAAAGGGCATGTTTCCACACTGTATTATCTGAATAGTGGCCGATTAGGAAAAGGGGAGATGCAACGAGACCTGGGTGTCATGGTACACCAATCATTGAAAGTAGGCATGCAGGTGGAGCAGGCAGTGAAGAAAGCGAATGGTATGTTAGCATTCATAGCAAAAGGATTTGAGTATAGGAGCAGGGAGGTTCTACTGTAGTTGTACAGGGTCTTGGTGAGACCACACCTGGAGTATTGCGTACAGTTTTGGTCTCCAAATCTGAG